>CM021110.1:194333694-194650723 GCA_007115665.2 Sequoiadendron giganteum | reverse complement strand
CATGCAATACTTAGCTTTTCAATCCCTCTTCAAGTGGTAGATGCTAGTTGCTTTTTCTGCATTAAATTTGGCATGTACTACCAACCTTTTGGTTTGTGCGAAGTGAACTACTTATCATTTTGAAATGATAAGTATTCATAATAATCCTAGGTACTTACAACCCATAGAGCAATTTTTCTTGGAAATTGAGTCGACGATTTGAAGGTAGGCCAAGCATCGTATGCTATGGTAATTAATACCTTGAATGAAATGATTATTCCAAAGTTTGTGATAAGCCTTAAATAGATCTATATCTTTTCTTGGGTAGTGAGGAACACCTAGCAGGATGAAACCTCATCGTCCAGCTAAAAAGGCTACCACCAAATACTGCCAGTAGCTTATGCTGATTAATTAGCTTGCATTGATTTTGTACGTAGCAAATCGTACCTGTAGATGCAACTTAGTGAGAGTTTTGAATGAGCCTTGGTGTAGTGTTCGAGGTGGTATCAGGTTAACCTCATGCTTATGGTATGTGAACTATCGTGCTTATCCCTATTGTTTCTATAAATAGGAATTTAGTTAGTAGCAGAATCATACTTAGTAACTTAGTAAAATCAACATTAGGTGATTAGTTTACAATTTGGTAACTGCAGTCTGCTTAGTGTTTGTGTAGAGTTTAGGTTTAGGCTCCCTGTAAAGGGTCGCTGCCTGACAGTCATATAGTAGCTAACACCATGGATACCCTGATTAGGCTGACCTCCCAGAAACTGCAAATTGGCCTTTCTTTGCAAAATTTTGAGCAGGCGTCTGAGGAGGATGACGAAGAATAAACATTCTTTGGTCATTATAGCTATGAAATGGGTCTTGGGCCGAGATTTCCTTGAATACAAAGATAGGTATAGGTTAAATACAAATGTTTTCTCTCATTTTGTGGCATCACCGCTTGATATTCAAGTCCCTAAGCCACTTATCATCTGCTTGGTGACTGAAATATTCCCAAAGAAGTACCTGAATGGCCTCAGGGAGATGGTGGAAAATGCAGATTTTGATGAAGGGATTTTGACTGTGGGTGACCTTCGTAGGTTCATTGAAGAGGATGTGGTTGTCTCATGGTTTCCATTCTTGAGTGGATTTCGCCTTCAGTTGTGAGAAGTCCATTGTTAGAAGGTTACCCGTGCATGCCACTTTCTATTCCAGATGTACAATGTGGTGCCATTTTATGATATTGACTGCTACACTAACTTTAGGAACCTGGTGTTCCCACCTACTATCACTTCTTTTGATGGTGTTGCTGGTGTAGCTGAGGATGAGGTGGTGCCGGATGATGCTACTGCTACTACTCAAGACAAAAATTCTCTCTTTCCTGCTTAATGCCGAGACTCTATTAGTCCTTTTGTATATAGCCTGGAAAAGGCTTTATAGCATATATATATAAGTATATAATCCTCTGAAAGCGTGGCCTCTGAGCCATTTTTATAATGTATTTTTGAAGTATATAAATATAATGAAGACATAGTTTATATTTAACATCTCTACCTTGCTGCATAATTTTCATTTCTTTGGGTACTTGTGTTATTTTCTGTATCATAATGTGAGTCCTTGTTGTATCACGGATTAGGAAGACTGACCAAACAAAAAGAACAAAGAGGAAAATAATCATAGTAATTACATATTTACACGGTAGAAACATCTAATTGAACTATATAGAATTTAAAGAAAATTCCCCTGATGGGAACCCTTGACACTTCTCTTTCTACGCTCTTTTATTCAAATGCCTTGTGTCACTTGAATCATTACAAGCAAACCCTTCTTAATGTCATATGTCTCATGCCGGTCAATTCTTGATTCATGTTGACTGAATTTTATCACCATACCCTTACCATCCAGCCCCTGATCTAAACAACTATCTCGTAGAGAAAACATACTTGCTCCTGCTATATTGATTGGTTCTATAGAGGGTGGTGGGTGATTTCTTGCTGGTGTTTGGTTTAGATCCTTGAAATTGATACATAGGTGGATATCTCTATTCTATTTTCGGATCAGAATCAGGCTGAAAATCCAAATGCTAGGCTTGATTGAGTAGGCAACTCGCTTCGAGACTAGCTTTTCTGACCTTTTTAGGTTCATTGAAGCTTTAATCCTGACATTCACTAACCTTTCAGTTTTGTACACCAATTCAGTCTCTCTTTCTGGTTGAAATGTGGATTGGACGATGCTGGGATCATATTCTTTGAATTTATCATATGACCAAGCCAACACTTGCTCATTTTCTTTTGAAAAATGTATGCGCCCTTCTTTACCTTGATGTAGGACACTCCTTCAGACTTTAAGATTACTTGCCTTTTTGTTTTGACCATCTATATAATCATCTTCATTTGTTACAAACTTCCTCTTATTATTTCTAGTATTTCCAAAAGGGGAACTTTCAGAAGTGACCAGATTCTTTGGAAGTTCATGGAGTTCTTGTTGCGCATCTTGTTTTCCCTTTTTTTTGGTTTCCCCTTCTTGAAATTGGTTGGTAACCTCCCCTAGTTGCGAACTGATCAAGGTGGTGTGCTTAACACTATCAAATACTTTCCAACTATTTCCATCATCTAGTTTTGTGAGTTGGAGTACCATTCACTTGGAGCATTGGTTGTGCATTGGGTCAGGTACCAATTTGGACCGGGATCCGATTTCAGCCAAGATTTTTGTATCACCATTCTACTCTTGAGGAAAAACTTCAATATTAAAATTCCCAAAGCTCTTAATCAGGTCTCAGACCTTTTCTTCGGAAGATCTCGTATGGCCATCTTTTTTAGTATTGATATTCTGAACTTGATTGTTGATTAGTTCGGAAATCCCAAGCTGACCCATTTGCTTGATGTCTATTTGCTCTATTGGGCTGAAAATTAATATAAGGCCTTCACATTCAGCCTTGCCACTGGAACAGGAAAAGCATGGTCGGAGGGACATGATTGTATCCTCATTGCTTTGGGAAGTTTAGTATACTTTAGCTTTTTTACCGATCTCACACTTTGCACTATCAGAATGTAGCAACCATAGTTCGGCCACTGAAAAGCATTTGTGTTTTTGTGTCACCTTCGGGATTGCTTGATCCTCATCATAAATGACATAAGTTCCTAGTGCAGTGGCATGATAATTTTTGAAAGGATCTTTATCAATGAACTCGCTTAGGAGAACCTCCTCCTGATTGGTCTGATCTCCGATGATTTCTTCATCTTCTAGAAGCTCTGTGTAGTACATCTCCTCCTTGGTTATGGAAGTGTGAGCAGATTCAAAGGCCGTCCTAGCTTTATCCATAACATGTTTGGGATGCAAAGGTTCAGACTCCAGTTTCATTTTGGATCCATGCTTAGCCCTTATAATTAGGTGTGACCAATCCAAAGATAGGTATCCACCTAGCTTAGAAGTGAATTCTCTGGACAAGCCTAGACCAAATATTGGAGGGATATCAATGATCATGGTATCCTGCTTGACTATGATATTCAGGCAGATAAATAGTGTTAACGGAAGGTCCTTAATGATCCCCATAGTATTAACCATATTCCCATCCAGTTGCATGACTCCTTTATTCAAATGTTGATAGCTTAATCCCAGGGCTTCGACTATTAGCCCGGGCATGATTGTGGTGTTGATGCCACAGTTGATCATGGAATTATGTAGTAATTTCTTACCCATAATAAGGATTAATAAAAATGGCCTTGGCTTTGGTTTTTCTTCACCGAATCTGAATGCTGATTCTTTTTCTTCGAGATTTTTATTGGGGGCTTCTTGCACAGTATTCAAAATAATTTTGGCTGGTTGTGATAGTTCAGTAGTTTCCTCCTGAAGTGATTAATCCTTTGGTATTACGATCAGGTCTTCTTGAAGAGGGATTTCTTGTACCATTGCAGGGGCATTAGTATGGTGGTTGGGAGTATTTTCAGGATGTAGACTGACCAATTGTAAGATGATTGTTTTGTCTGTGAATCTCCCTTCAGAGCACATGTTGTAAGCAGGCTACTCTCTTGGGATTTTGGAAGTGGATGCTTCGAATGTGAACACCGCTTCCTCCCCTTCCATACATGAGAAGAGGGCATGGTCTGGAGCTATGTCAATCTCTTGTTCTAGGGAAATCCCTTGCATTTGAGCGGTGAGTACCACATTTTCCATTTGTGGAGAAGTATATGCATAATCCCCACCATTCGATATTGTGCCTTGACTGCATTGCTCCACTATCTTCTGTTGTAGACTGTTGCATGGGCAATTTTGAGGCATATGTGAATTGTTGGAAGGAAAACACTAGGGGTTACCATCATCGATCAATTTTTTTTTCCCTACAGTCAACTCTTTGTTAGAACTTAGGTTGGCATTCTACAATGGAATGGGTACCGGTACTATTTGACTTGTCGTTGGTGCTTGAAAATTTTGGCGAGCGCCTCCTTGGAATTGGTTTTGTTGGTAAGAGGGCCTTCTGCCCTAATAATTCTGATAGGCCAGGTTCAAAGGAGCAGCCAGGTTGTGTTTGATGATAGTTATCTCATTAGCACTAGCCCACAACATTTCCTTTATGTCACTCATCTCATATTTTGATGAACCAGTGGTGACATTCTATGGTGCGCTTGTGTATGTGTACATAGATCACGAAGGAGCAGTTGGTGTGGTCATCGGTGTTGCTTGGGCATGAGTTGGAATTTCAGGGAATATAGACATGATGGGTCGAGGTGACAACTTTTCGGCATCGATCAAATTGTTCTCTGATTTGATTGTGACACTATATGCATCTGGTAGAGTGGTTCTGCCAAGTGACTGGATCATCATTGAGATATCAACGCTGATAGAATTTAGGTAAAACATGAATGGAAAATCGAATGGCGGGTGGATTATGGCCTGAATTCTTTACCAATGTGGAACTAAGTGTTGAAGTCGGTTAGAGCCTCATATGGAGCTCATTTGATGATCTGTAGCTGGTGATACTAGGAAGACCTATCTCCATCGTTCAAGAATATTTCATAAAAAGGATCTCCAAGTTGATCCCAAGTGTCAATAGAGTTAGTTGGTAGAGTGCAATACCAATATGATGCTTTTCCTCTGAAAGAAGTTGAGAGTAACCTTAGTGCTATGTTCTGATCTGTAACTCCATGCACCAAACATGCATCTGCCACATCTTGCAGATGTTCAAATGGTGTTCTTGAGCCATCTCTAGTGAACTTAGGGATAGATTTGAGAGTAGAGACTAGGATGGGGGCCCAAATGGTTGGTGCTACATGTGTTATAAGAGGACTTTCGATGTACCATGCCACATAATTTTTGTTGGTGATAGGTAGCATGGCTGGTGAAGGGTTTGGGACATTTATGTGATGGGTTCTAGTTGGCACCGACCCTAATGGTGGTACTAACAAACTAGGGTTGTTTGTTGTTTGGGATCTCATGACAGGTTGATGGCTCATATACTTTCTTAAGGCTTAAGCACATTTCGTGGTCCCACCGAGCGTGCCAGGAAAAAAGAAATTGTTGATGCCAAAAATTGGCAAGGTAACAACCTTTTGTGGGAAAATTAGTTAAAGGGGGGGCCTATTGCACTAAACTAAGTGACCTCTGGATTTTAAAGAATCTGAATCTTCTATAACTGAGATTTTGAATGGGAAAAGGAAGCACATATAAAATAAAAGGATCTAACTAGGGTGATGCGCCAAGGTTTAGATGTAAGTCATGATAGATTTATCTTGCAAGTGTGATCTAAGGGACCACTCAACAATCTTGTTATGCTCGAAATAACAATAATTAAAGAGAAAGACCTGAATAATTTATTTCATGACATAAAATAATTTGCACAGAGGTCTAATGAAAAGAAAGAGTCGAAGACATGGTTCTAAATCAACATTCTATTCAAATTATTGAATTTGCAAACAAACTATTCACAAACAACACATTATAGTGTTATCAATAGTTAAGAGACATAAATGCCAAATTACAAGGGCACAGTCTATGAGTCCTTAGAATTATTTAACAAAACAAAGGCCTGGTGTCTTCCTACTCCTATGGATATTTTGAACTAGCAATAATCAACTATTCAATCACTACTTTAAAATCACTAACTAACTAACTTGTAAAACATCCTCTCTCCTTTTCTCCTTTAGATAAGTAGTATATATAGCCAAGGGTATCTACCGCTTGAAAATATCGACAAAAGATATCTCATCATGAATCATAATGCTTATAGCAATGATTCATCACAACCATTGTAACAAAAATATTCCTGAGCATGAATCTAGTCGTTCTCTAGCCAGATACATTCCCTTCAAATGATGGCAGTGGTCCCGACCTACACTATGTAAACAAGTGTTTCCTTTTAGCGAAAGCAGTCAGAGCACACGGTAGTATGGTAGCCTGGTGATTGCACTGCTTCTCTCTTTGTATATAGTTGTGCTAAAGGAACACGTGGCAGAATTTTGCAACCCTTAGTTCATTCTCCTCATCCCTTGATGAAAGCTTGCGACGAGAAGACATGTGGAAACATCTATATTATCGGCACCGCTTGAGGGGGCCACCAAAATTTTGCATGGGCGAAGGCTACGTGGTAGGCAGTCGAGGCCTGAAAGAGAAGGGAAGGGAAGCTCCCCTTCGATGGGCACTTTGGTGACACATGGTGGCGTTTAGTCGAGAGTACCGAAAGAATATCAAGGGGCTTTCAAAAATCATCGAGAGCGATCAGAAGTTGGGAAAGACATAAAAAATAATCTGAAGGGAGCATGGGGGTATATTAAATATCCACATGTTTCAAGTTGAATATAATCATTAGATTCCAATGAAGAACTTTCTTTTTTAGAGTGCCCTATTTCTAAGGAACTAATGTCTATGGCCCCTTTTGCTGCAGGAGGATTCATAATAGAGCCAATACCAGAGGTTGAAGCACCAGGGGTAGCTTCAACCTTGCTTAATCTCCTGCTAGACCTACATGTTTGAGGTAAATCCCTAGATTGCAAGTGCTCATTTACAAATTCCTCCCAGGTCATCTTAGGTGCTACATCATGCAAATATTTTTCAACCAACAATTTAATGAGGAAATGGTGTGAGAAAGAGTTGTCCCTACCTTTTTGAGTTTCAACTGCCATGATGGAGAGAAGGTTATAGAAGAAGTTAGGCACATTCATCCTTCTTTTGTGCCTCATGTGACTCAAAATATTGAAATGCACTGAATGTAAGTTTGACAATCGACCTTCACAAGTGAGGTACCTAATAATGTAGATGGCTGCCTACTTCCACAGCTTGAGGAGAGAGGTTCTTTTGGCACCCAACTTGTCTACACTGATTGGAGGGTCACCATGTATTATAAATATGGCCCTTGCTGACCTAGTGTCTCTAGAAATAGGGTAATGCTCACTATTAGTAGGTAACCCTGTAAATTATGCAATTCTCTTCTCAATTGCCACAACCTCCAATCCTTTTACTATGGATTTTCCCTCTGAAAATTCTTGAGTGAACTGAAGTGCAATGTCTTCATCGAAACTGTCCAACTTTAGGAAGTAGTCCAACCAACCATAGTTTCTAAATTTAGGCAGGCACTGTGCATCCTGCAATAAGGTATCATGAATCGAAGGCTCATTTCGAATTAGTCTGCCTCCCATTTTTTCAATCACTATCACTCTACAAAATTCTTTTCTTGTAATTCATGTCTAAGAAAAAATTCCTTTCTGCAACACTTGTTAGTTGAATTATCTTGCACCAATGTCGACTGAATTTTCCTTCTCTATTTTTTTACCTTTAGAAATTAGAGATTATGACGGGGTCAATAAAGGCAAAGACAAGGTAATAGAAATGATTTATGGTGAAAGGGAATGGCATCGGCAATTTAGTGTCACATCATAGATACGGGCCGTCCCTCATTTCAAATTTTAAATCAGCTCAACTAAATTTGTTGACGCAGACAAGTCATGGACTGACATGTGGGCAATGTACTTGCATCTTTCCTTCCCCCCTCCCAACCTAAATTTGGACATGTGTCCACACATGTAGGATGGCAGTAGTGATTTGATAGGGGGTATGAAAATTATGTGAACGTCCATGCTAATTGTACAATGATTAAATGAATGCACTAAAAAGATAATTAAGAGAGCAATTAACATGCACATAACTGAATTTATGGAGGATACGCTACAAAGATGATGGAGAAAGTACCATTCACCTTTTTAGGAAATAAATTGAGCAATGAATAATGATGAAATGGAATGATGTGAGGTGGAATGAAGTGATGAAAGAGAGAGAAAGGTGGTATGGATGGGCGGATGGGTAGATGGGTGAAGAAATGGACTTCTACAAAAGTGGAAGTCTTTATTATGACAAGTATGTACCTTAATTAGTTAGAAGGAGGGATACTAGGTCCATTGCCTTCAACTGTAGGAAGCTCGGGTGCTGTAGGTTGGCTGAATTGCTACAGAAACTCTTCTTTGGAAGCTAGCTTGTGATACAATCTGAGACGATGAACATTGACTAGTAATTTTAATCTGACAGGATCAATGGTGGTGAGCTGAAAAACTCCATTGGGAAAGACCTTAGCAACTTCATATGGTCCTAGCCACCTTGTATGCAATTTTCCTACATTGTCTTGATATCATGAGTCATAAAGCAATGCCCAGTCACCTGGCTAAAATTTCTTCTCTTTGATAAATTTGTCATGCCATTTAATTCTTTGATTCTCCACAACTTCAGTGTGGTGCAAGGTTGTCTTCCTCATCTCATCTAAAGGACTCAGCTGCATGATTCTTTCTTTTTGTGCCTCAAAAATATTCATCCCTAAGTCTACTGCAGTTCTAAGATTTTTGTGCTCGAATTCAATAGGCATCATAGTTGTCTTCCCATATAGTAGCTCAAATGAAGTGAAGCATGTATTATTTTTCCAGGTGGTTATGTAGGCCCAAACTGCTTCTGATAATCTATTTTCCCAATCCTTTCTATGAATAGCCATTGTTTTGGTTAGAATGGCTTCAATTTCTCTGTTGGTCACCTAAACTTGTCCATTGGCCTAAGGATGATAAGGAGTAGAATTTTTGTGCCTTATGTTATATTCATTAACTAGTGTTGTAACAAGTGTTTAGGTAAAATGAGCTCCTTGATCAGTTACTATTTCTCTTGGCACTCCATATTGTGTGAAAATTTCTTCATAAAGAAATTCTGCAACTTTATTATCTCTTGCATGCTTCATGGCCTTTAATTCTACCCATTTAGTTACATAATCAGTGCATACCAAAATATAAGACTTACCATTTGACGGGGGATCAATGGGTCCCACAAAATCCAATCCCCACTTGTCAAAGGGAGTGACTACTATTTTGGGGTAGAGTGGTATCTCAGCTGATTTGGTTGGCCGGCCCATTCTTTGACACCTATCACATTTCCTTGTATATCTTCCTGCATCTTTGTGGAGCGTAGGCCAATAGTATCATGTGTTCAAAATCTTCATTGTTGTCCTTTTGGCTACAAAATTCCCTCCACAAGGTTCATCATGGCATGCATGCAGAATGCCATATGTCTCATCTTCCCTTATGCATCTTCTCATAACATGATCTAGTCCATTAAAAAAGAAGCATCCAACAATCAATGTAAAAGGAAAAGATTTTTCAATGAGCACTCTTCTCTCTTTTGGAGAGAAGTGAGGAACTCTCCCTTTCACAAGGTAATTAGCTACGTCAGCATACCAGGGTGTGTGCACACTGTAACGTAGATAAATGGAAATTTGCACATAAATATAGTTAAATCTAATCTAACAATTACTAATCTAAATCAAACAACAAAGAATGAATTAAATGAATTAAAACAAATAAAAACAATAACTAGAACAATCTCACCGAATATCCGTCCACCTCTTCAAATTATCTTGATTGTCCTTCTCCATTTTGTTGTATCGGTATTCTTGCCCTAAGATTTTCTGTATGTATGCAGGCATAGCCTGGATGTATTGTCTAAGAAAAATATCAAAGATTATAAGTTCTCAAAAAGTATTGATTTCGGGGAGGAGGAATAATGACAATGATAGGTCAATTTATAGAAATTGGGTTTTCGAACAATCGACTCAGATTCAAAAGAGAGATCAACGATCAAGATTGATGAATGCCATGTGATGTGAGTTTTGTGTAAGTTAGAACATGAGTTGGGAATTTATGTAGGATAAAGATTAAATTAGAATAATAATTTAATCTAGTGTTAAGATTGTTCGAAAATAGAAAGAACATGAGTTCAAGATTAAATAAATGATTTAATCTTTAGTTGAAAGTCTTCGAAAATAGAAGAATTAGACTTTGAATAAAAATGATAAAGTTAGAACTTGAAGAATGATTTGTTGGAATGCACACATGAATTAATTAATTAAATAAAGATATTTAATTAATAAATATGTTCATGCATATGAGTTAGAACTAGTTAACTGACTAATTGTGACAGAGAGTCCTTTTGCAGAGACGATCAAATATCGAATCCGGAGATAACTGGCAGATTTAAATAGATCTCAAGTCAAATGGTGAGTGAATAATTAGATAACTGGATGACAAAAGAATGTGACATAAACAATTAATTATGAATTAAATGTTAATTTAATTCAACATTTGAAATTGAAAGATTTAATTAAATAAATAATGATAATTTATTTAATTGACTGTTGAAAAGATTAATTGAATAATTAAATAATGAATATTTAATTATAGTTGAAATATGACAAAGGGGTTAATTAAATAATAAATTATTTAATTAAGAAAAAGAATTAATTAGTTAGCGAAATAATTAAATAAATATGATTTATTTAATTAATCAAAGTTGAATAAGGGTCATAATGAATGAATGAATTAATTAAAAGGTTATTTAATTAAAGATGTGTTTAGAAAGTAATTAAATAATTAACATTATTTAATCATGACCATGGACATAAGAAAATTATGTCGAAAGTGGTATTTGTAGGCCTATACCAATTTTCAGTGTCTACAGTTTGCCCCTCTTTGATACAATGTTGTTTATCGCATTGTGTCAAAGAAATTGAAAAAAAGATATGCCCCAGTGAAAGGGAGAATGACGAGGAGGTAGTGGTATGCCCCCTCGAGAGGATAGGGGGGTTTGAAGAACATGAGTGTGTTCTTGAAATCAATGAGAGGACTGGAATATGAAGGACAAGAGACTAGGGGAAAATAGGTAAGGATGATGAAGATACAGACTAGAAGAAATGTTAGCGCGGATAATTCAAAATGTTAGTACAAAACAAAGAAGGTTGTTTGAAGGACATATGATCTTCGATATTTTTCCATATATATACTAAGCTTCGCATTTTATCATCATTAGGCGGGACTGACACAAATGGATAGTACACACCATGATATGAGATAGACCATAGTGTACAAAGTCATCCATCTGTGAAAAATAGACAGTCATAGACAAGGAGTGTCTTAACTCATACTAAGGGCAAGATTGGCCCAATCTTTTTTTTCAAGACAAACCACAGACAAAAAACAAACAAAAGACGGGTCATGAGACGTCGTTGCTCCTCTAAATCTTTTATGTGACATTCTTGAGGAAACTAGTAACATGAATCAAAATCCAAAGTTTAAAAGACAGTTGACAAATAATAGTCAAAGAAAAAGAGTTCTGAGACATCCTTGCTTCTCTAAATCCTTCAAGGGACATCCTTGAGAAATCTAGTAATCAGACTCATGCACAAATCGATAAAAAATATAAGACAAAATACGATGTAAAGTAAAAAATAAAAATAAAATTATTTGCAAAAACTTGATCTTGTGTAGTTGTTTGATGTTTGACATAGTTGGATGTGAGGGATGACACATACCGCATAAGAAATTAAGTCTGGTTTCAACTTGGTGACTATCTGTGTAAGGCATGAAAAAGCCTGGTTTCAAAAAGACATGTGTCGTATAAGACATTGGAGGCTGATAACGTTGATGTGACAAAATACATGAGGCAATGAAAATTTGACGATGTGCATTGACAAGAAAGAAATATCTTGCTTAAGACATAAGTTAATCACTCTGACAGTGTGTTTGATTTTGACTTGATGACAATTTTGAGATGTTTTCCTTGTTGATGCATGACTTGTTTTAATTCCTTGAATGTTATAAGTGTGTGTGTGTGTGTTGACAGTGTATGAATTGAGATGATATACCCTAAAGGACTAACCTAATGCGGCCTTGGGGGCTCATCGATTGATTAGCCTTTCCTATGTTGTACATGCAGAGACCTCGTAGTTCGACCAAAATTTAACTGACATAACTAGCTGAAGATATGTACTTAAGTTGATGATATGAAATGTGTGTGATAGTGAATGTAATAAACCCTATTGGACCGAACTGGTGTGGTCTCAGGGGCTCATCGATTGATTAGCCTTGCCTATGTTTTACACGCAGAGACCTCGTAGTTCGAAATGACCAATGACTTTGAATGTACAAAGAGTCATGATTTTAATGTGTGTGAGACGTGACAAACCTAGATAGATAGACCTAATACCTCAGGGGCACATCAACATATGGCCTTGCCTATGTCCAGTCGCAGAGGCAACGTAGTTTGACTATGTCCACGACTGACTTAACATGATTGACTCTAACTTTGTTTTTGTGATTTTTGATATGTTTTGATTTTTGATTTTTTGATTTTTAGGGTTTTCTAATGTTTTTGGATTTTTTTTTCAGGACATTTTTTGATGTTGTAATGCTATGTACAAGGTCCACATGACACAGGTCAAGGATTTTCCCCCAGTCAGGAATAAGACATACAGGATGGAGTGGGGAATGGAGTAGACTTGATGTCAGTCGTTCCACGTAATGGATAAGACAACCATTTATTATGAGTGAAAGTGAAAGGTCTGATTGGAATGATGGTAGACAAAGGAGAGAAGTTGACTACACATGGTGCCTATTTGCCAAGTTTTCACCATGGTACTTATCCATAGCGCCACCGAAGTGGTTTTCACTATTAGATGGATTATTTCTCTTTACTATTTTATTGATTTTTTCAAAAAAAATTGGTGTTACAACGACGCTTGTTTGCCAAGTTTTCATCAAGGTAACCATTGTTTTTGTTTTTCCATTTTTTTTCTATTTTTTCGATTAAGAAAAAAACTCTCAGAAGCTATGTATAGAACCTCTTCAGATGAAGGTTGTTGATTGGTGAAAAAAGTGGTTCTCCTTCAGGGGTAGAGAGTTGATACGCTCCTGATCCAAAATATTTTGTTACAATATAGGGCCCTAACCAGTTAGGTTCAAACTTACCTGGCTTTTCTCATTCAGCTTGATTCTTGGGATTCTCCATTAAAACCAGGTCACCAATGTCAAAATGTCGATTTAGAAATTTCCTATTATAGCTACAACGAAGATGATTCTGATATGCCTGCAAATGGTCTAGTGCCTTCTGTCTTCATTCATCCAATAATTCTAACTCTTGTAATTTGGATACACGGTATTCTTCATCGTCACTATGACCTTTCAAGGATAACCTCAGGGAAGGAATTTCAACCTCAATACGTAAGATAGCTTTAGATCCGAATACTAGGGAGTATGGAGTGGTGCCAGTGGGACAACAAATGCTTGTGCGGTAAGCCCATAAGGTAGGATTAAGCTGTAGATGCCAGTCACGACCAGTGTCATTGAAAGTCTTTTTTAGGATTCTGACAATGGTTTTATTAGATGCCTTGGCTTGGCCATTAGCTTGTGGGTAATATGGAGTGGAAAAATGATGTTTGATATGGAATTCTTCACATAGATGGAAAAATTCTTGGTTTTTGAATGGACGGGCATTTTTTGTGATAATGGATTGGGGTACATCATACCAAAAAATGATATAGTTTAGGATAAACTTGGATATTTGCGTGCCGGTGATGTAGGTCATGGGAATAGCTTCAATCCATTTGGTGAAGTATTCGGTGGCGGTTATGATGAATTTATGGCCATTGGATGATGGAGGGTGTATCTTACCTATGAGGTCAAGTCCCCATTGGGAAAAGGGCCATGGTGAAGTAATCAGACGAAGCCCCTGTGCTAGTGCTCATATCAAATCTCTGTATATCTAACACTATCGACATTTCTTTACAAAGATATATGAGTCTTTTTCCATTGTAGGCCAATAATAACCTAATCTCATAATATTATGGGCTAAAGTAGGACCACTAGAATGGGATCCACATATACCCTTGTGTAGCACTCACAAGGTTGTTTGTGCTTCTTCAACATCGAGACATCTCATTAGGGTGTTATCTAAGGTACGTCTATACAGGGTATCTCCGATGATGGTGTATTTAGCTGACTTACAGATAAAGGTTCTATGCTGGTTGTTTGACAAGTCTAATGGTAAGGTTTGGTCATTTAGATAGCTAAACATGTCTTTGTACCAAGGGAAAGTAGGACCAACACACCATCGCATAATCAGGGACATCATAGGTAGGGAAGAAAAGCTATTTGACCAAAAATTGAAACTTAGGCACGTTTCTCAGAATATCCAATAAGGAACCTACGTTTTCCATAGCATTTGCTGCCCTATTTTGAATACGTGGCATTTGTTGAAAGGTAATGTGATCAAAGTACTTCTTGAAACTATCGGCCATGTGCTTGTAGGGGGCAAGCTTCTCATCCTTAGTTTCATAATCATCATTTACTTGCTAGACTACTAGCTGAGAATCCCCATAAACATGTAGACTCTTAATTTTCCATTGGGCTACCATTCTTATTCCTGTCACTAAGGCTTCATAATCTGATATGTTGTTGGTGCAAGGGAAAGCAATTCTGAATGATTTAGGAATAGTATCGCCTTGAGGTGTAACAAATAGAATGCCTGCTCCTGAACCATGATTAGTATGTGACCCGCCAAAGTATAATTTCCATTCGGTTCTAGTGTCAACTTTGAAGATAAATTCATCAAGAAAATCCACCACTAAAGGATGGTCTGCCTTCATGGGTGCATCTGCTAACTGATCTGCAATTACGTGTCCTTTTATAGCTTTCCTCTCCACATATTGGCTATCATATTCACTAAGTATCATCACCCATTTAGCCAATCGGCCTATTAATGTTGCTTTACTTAGGAGATATTTGAGGGGATCAATCTTTGCAACCAACATGGTTTGGCGGTTTAGCATATAGTGCTGAAGTTTTTGAGTAGCAAAGACTACCGCAAGACATGCACGTTCTATGTTACTATAATTTAATTCATATCCCACCAAGGTACGACTGATGTAGTACACTTCCCTTTCATAACCTTGATCATCATTTTGTGCAAGAAGGGCTCCTAATGCTGACTGAGTTGCTGAAATGTATAGTATCAAAGGTTTTCCATCTGTAGGTGGCATTAACACAGGTGGAGTGAGCAGATAATCCTTGATTTGTTGGAAAGCTTCCTGACATTTAGGTTTCCACACAAATGGTACTCCTTTCTTGAGAAAATGTTAAAATGGGTGTATTTTGTCTGCTAATTGTACAATGAATTACTTGATAGACTATAATATTCCCTGTAATGTTCTTAGTTGACCAATGTTGACTAGAGGAGGCATTTCTATGATAGTTTTTACCTTCTTTGGATCTACTTCAATGCCTCTTCTAGAAATGATATATCCTAGAAGTTTCCCTGATTTCACTCCAAAGACACATTTCTTTGGATTTAGCCTGACGTTGTGATTATCTAGCCTCTGTAATATCTTGTCTAGAACCTTCAAATGATCTGCCCTTGTTACTGATTTAGCTATAATATCATTGAAATAATCTTCCATGAGAGTATGTACAAAGTCATGGAATATAGTCGTCATTGCATGTTGATACGTAGCTCATGCATTCTTAAGCCCAAAAGGCATAAAATTCCAACAGTATGTTCCCCATGGACACGTGAAAGCTGTCTTGTGTTGGTCTTCAGCTATGATTTTTATATGGTTATATCCAGAGAAACCATCCATGAGGGATAACATCTCATATCCTGCTGTAAGGTCCACTATCATGTCAATGTTCGGCAAGGGGAAGTCATCCTTAGGACATGCCTTGTTGATGTCTCTAAAGTCTGTACAAATGCGGATGCCCCCAGTTGGTTTAGTCACCGACACAAGATTTGAAATCCAGTCTGCATAGTCTATGGATCTGATGAATTTGACATCCAATAGTTTCTTAAGTTTTTCTTTGACCAGGAGAGCAATCTGTGGATGCATTTTCCTTAACTTATTTTTGATAGGCTTAATACCTAGCTGTAATGGTAAATGATGCAATATAAGGTCTGAATCCAGCCCAGACATGTCAGCATACAACCATGCAAAGTTTATCTGTCTCTTTGTAAAGAAGTCCCGAAACTCTTGTTGTTCTGTCTCTGTCAAAGAGGCTGCTAAGTATATTACCCGAGGGTCTTCTTTTGTGTTTATGTTGACTTCAACAGACTCCTCTACTAACATCGGTGACTTTTCTTGAGAAACAGGGAGAATATTCAAACCTCCATCCTTGGGTGCCTCAAAGAGGTTTTCGCCCTCAGATATGTCCTTTATTTTTACTATTTATTCGTCCAAAGGCGCCTTTCGGTTTTCACGTAGGGACTCGTCATTTTTCTCATTTTCATTGTTTTTCTTTTTGTTCTCATTTTTATGACTAGAGGTGTAAATAGATTCCCCAAAATATGCTTTGTCATCCAAGTCTATGGTAAAACCAGCTTTATGATCCCCTCTTGGTATGCCTTATCGAAGTCCCATGAACTCAGCTATTGCTTCATCATTCTCGAATGTGTCTAAGATGGGTGTACCTTGTTGATCCTAGTTGATAAGTTGGGGATATATGAGGGGCATGCCATCATCGGAGTTATCGAATGTGGAAGCTGACAAGGTGAATATAGAGTGGTTGAAATGGTCACAAAAGTTTTGGACTAACTCCTTGTTCTTTTTCCTATGGGTAGGTAAACTCTGATGTGGGACGATTGTAAGGGCTAAGTCGTCATAAGATGGTTCGTGAGGTGCCCAAGATACATGATTAAGGGTTTCCCAATAATAATTCTTAAGCCATTCTTCTTTGGACAAGGGATTCTTATTATGGGGGCTAGATGGATTTGGTAAGGGTTTTATCATTTTGTTGAGTTCTCCAAGTAGATTATCTAGGTTCATGGTGCTGGTAGAGGAAAGGGAATCCCATTCATAGTCACTTGAGTTAGGGGATTCATCGTAAACTAGGGGAAGTGGTTCATGAGATATCTCGATGTCTTCATAAGCACTCACTTCCTCTTGAAATGGTGATGAAGTACTAGGAAAGCCAATTCTAAGCGGTTGAAACCCTAGCCCTAGGCCTTTCGGTCGTGGTGAGACACTGATCGGTTATGTCCTTCCATTTTGATGTAGTCCTAACCCACTATGTCTGTCATATTCTTTGCTTTGCATTATCTTAAAGCCTTTTCCATATTGATCCTTAGCTATTTGAATAGACAGTAAGGGGTATTCATTGTCTTCCTGGTACAACCAAGAGGTAATATCACCTTGGTCCATAATTTCTTCACTTAACTCTCCCCATTTGGTCAATGTCATTGTAGGGGGAACATGAAATGTGACTATGGACTATCTTCTATCTACCATGAGTGAACCATATGGCTTAGGTGGAACTAGCTGACTGACACAATAAGATGCCTTCATGTAATATTCTCTACAACCCTTGTCTTGGATCTTGACCTTAGGAGTGGATGGTAGTGGTTTGAATGAAATGGACTTGGTAAGATGTGATAGATCAATGTATAGGGATAAAGTGGATGATAAAGCTTCTTGATTAACTTGCACTTGTCATTGTGGAATTTCCCTTAGGCTTGTACAATATTGAAAAGGATCTAGATCACCATCAATCATGATCTCGGTGCCATTATACAGGAATTTAAGACACTGGTGATATGTGGAAGGTACAAATTTAATTGCATGTATCCAAGGTCTACCTAACAACAGGTTGTACGGAAGGGTGAGATTGAAGACTTGGAAGCTGGTGTTCATAACTACCAGGCCAATTTTGATAGGGAGTGTGAAAAATACTTTGGATGATCTTTCCTCATCATCGTAATCCTTGGTTACTATACTTTTAGAGGTGTCTACGCATGCTTCTGAGAATCCTAATGCCTTAACCAATTTTAGGGTACACAAGTTCAAACCTACTCCTCCATCTACCAAGACTTGTCTGACTTTGGTTTGATGGACTAGGACTTCAAGATGTAATGGGTCATTATGATCGGTCTTTTCTGTTGAATAATCCTATTGAGAAAATGTGGCATGATGGGAGTTGGTTAAGTATCCTACCATTTCTTCGAAATGATTGACATCTAAGTTGGTAGGGACAATCGTGCTCTATAAGGCTTTGTCGAGAATAGCTCAATGCTCAGGTGATAAAGTTAACAGTTCCAAAATGGATATCTGTGCTAGGGTCTTGCTTAGTTGATCAAGCAAATTGTACTTAGACTTCGAAGACTGTGTAGGTGGCTCAGAAGAAGGACCTAGAAGAGTTATTTTAGTTCTGCATGTATTTACAGCACATTCAAGACACTTCTTAATGGTGATGGTATGGAAATTTTCATTTGCAGCTCAGAGGTGATTTATGATTGTACCTTTTCCATAGTCATACTTGGTATTTGCATAATTGGTTGATGCAATATTCTTAGTTCCCGAACTGGAGGCTTTTCCTTTCGCGTGATCATGTAATGGGTCTGTGTAGACCTTATGATCATTGTTCTTGGTATGTTTCTTCCCATTGACCTCTATGGTTCCATCTTCAACAAAGTCTTGTATGATGTTTTTCAGTTGTCAACATTGTTGTAGGTTGTGTCCTTTTGTTCAATGGTATTCTCAATAGGTGTTATCATCCCACCATGAAGGTTTAAACTACCTAGGACCATATTCTATTAGTTCTAACAGTTTTATGAGATCATGTTTAATCAACTCTTTGAAAATTGTCTCGATTGGTTGCCCCAAAGGGGTAAATTCACGTTTAGAAAATATCCTTTGTGGTCGTTGTTGTTGTGAATTTTGGACAAAAATTTCTATTTGATCTAGATTACTCGTCATGTCTTGATTGGGGTTGTAACCTCTAAGTGTGATGACTAGTCCCGTATGTATGGTCTTAGCATCAACAATGCCGTCATTTGTAAAAAAATTGTTTCTAGACCAGAACTTGTTTCTATCGTTAGGAACGTTTTAATGTTGAACAACTAGGTTTCTGCCTAGTACTTTAGTTTCTCCTTTGTCAATAAGGCCATTTTCAAGGATGATTCACTTTTGTACCAAGTCTAGGAATGAAGTACAATAATGTACCCTTAAGTCACCTCTTAGTTTTGGATTGATATTTTCAAGGAATATCGTGACCTTTTATTTTTTTGGTATTTCAACTGGACATCTTCTAGCTAGACTTCTCCATCTCTAGAAGAAAGTGGTGAAAGTTTCGCCTTCTTCTCATGTTGTGTGACACAAGGTAGCTATGGTTATTTCATTGTCTATGTTAATGGCAAAGTGTTTGGAAAAATTCTCATCTAATTCACCCCAGGATCGTATGCCATATGGTAATATAGAGACCCATTCCAGTGCTATCCTGACAAGGGTTCATAGAAATAGTCTCATCAAGTATGTGGGGTCATATGATATGCCCATTTATGTTGTAGAGAATTATCTAATGTGTTCTAAAGTATTCCTCCTCCCATTATACTTAGGAAAATTTTGTATAATGTATTCGTGTGGGAAGGGTGTCATGTATAGCGCTTTGTCAAAAGGACATGGACATAGATCTTGTGCTGAGATAGTTCATTTGCCTGACATAGACATGTTGTCCATCTGTTGTTGAAGCATTTGCATTTGGTTTTGGAGAACATCTACTTGTGTCAAGGACATGCTGTTTGCATTGTTTGGATCAATGTAGGTGTTCTGAAATGTTGTGTTCTATGACGGATTGTGATTTGGCGAGGGTATATTTCCTATTTGAATGTTTTGATTTGGTGTAGGAATATTTCCTGTCTGAATGTTTTGATTTGGTATAGGAATTTTTCCTGTTTGAATGTTTTGATTTGGTATAGGAATATTCATGCCAACTTTGGATCTCTTACCATTCGTGTTTTTTCCAAAGGGATTTGATGAAGTTGCTCCGACAGTAAATTGTAAACCTTGTGCTATGTTGAAAGGGATTGTGCTTACAATTGGTGATGTTTGAGTAGGTATGCCAGTTGGTATTGCTGTGGTAATTTGAGGAATAGAAAAATTTGACGTCATGGCTTGTGTTGGTTGAGTAGATGGTGTTTTCATAAATTTGTCCATGTGTGTCTCTAGTGACATGTTTTTTAAGCAAATTTTTGTGTGGTCCCTCTTTCCCTGATGGTTGATTTATGAAAGAATTGACAAATTCGTTAGGGTTCGACATTGCTTTCTATTTATTTTTAGACCTTGTTTCAACCATGAAAAGTTTCTCAAAATGGAGTAATGTAAACTATGTCTAAAAACCGATATGTCATATTTCTATGTTTTTTGGATTTTATGAATATGAAGGATGTTGCTAAAGATTTCTGAAATGATGTATACTAAAATGATGTATGCTAGGACAGACAATATTCAAAATTTCGAGTAGAATATGATGGTAAATGATTCTAAGATGGGTATAACCTACTGCTTATGGAATAAATCCAAGCAATGATCTAACTTTACCAAGGATTCTAATTGTAGGACAAAGATAGCTGCTGACAAGGTGAATTTACCAAACTAGACTATTGAGCTGGAAAGATTCACTAATAGGATAATAGTGACTAGGTTCAATGATAATGACAAATTGGAGTGTGAACGTATCCAATGACGAGGAAAGTTATTCTATTCTATGATATGCAACTTCCTAGGAAGTGTCTAAATTCTTGTAACTTAGGATGACTATGACTAGGATGTATATGATACCTAATAATGCACGATTTTTGAGCAAAAATGTTTTTTCCAGTTTCTGTCCAAGGTTGATTTTAAGAAACAAAAGCGAAAAAGATAGTTTTGTTTTCGGACTGAATTTGTAGTTTTTGAATTTTTTTGTTGACAGCCAATTGCGGTTCACTTTGCAGATGCGTTGATATTTTTGACATATGCAGTTTAAGTTTTAGATGTAGTAAATGGACCAAACTAGGTTTTGAATGTTGACAGGAAATTGCGGCTTCTGATAGATGCGGTTTACTTTATGGCAGATGCGAATCGAAAATATGAACTCTATGAAACTAAACTTGTTGATAGAAACTTGCAGTTTTCCATTTGATAGTTTCTGCTCACAGATACACATGTGGCTCAAAATATGATAGTTGTGGCTCAGAAACTAGACTCTTTGAAACTAAAAAAATGTTGACAGACACATGCGGCATTTAGTTTAACAGTTGTGACTCTATTTGATAGTTGCAGTTTTTTGAAGATATTATTTCGAATGAATCACTTGAATGATCAAGTTTTTGATGAATATAAAAAAAAGAAGAAGCAAAAAATACACAGTGTTTTCAGTTTGAGGTGTTGAATCTGTTAAATGAGAAGACAATTACAACCTAGGCTGTGTTGGACAATATTTACTGAGTTCTTACTTGGATAAATCCAGCTACACATATTCAAGGCAGATGACTAGTAGCTTGACCCCACTGGCTCCCCTCCATGACACTCACTTATTCGGGGCAACCAAGCTACTATACCCATGAAACTCCCATGACATGCATCTCATCTCCACACATGAACCGTAAGAATGTTAGATGGCTTCATAGGTTCGAACCTGTTGCACTAGCAAATAGATAGGATTTTGGCAAAACTACAACATGGTTTTTAGTAAGGGCATTCCATTTGTGGGGCACCATCCAATATGGTGAGAGACTATTTCTGCCCTTCTCATCAGAATAGTGAGTGTGATTTCTGGGGTTTCCCTCAAAAATCCACTTTTATATACCGACTGGAAGTCGCTTGGCATCTAGCGTGCTACTAGTTTGGGTCGTCTTGGGGTGAGTACTTTTTTCCCACCAAGACAGGCCCAAGTTCTAGAGTTAGTAATCATTTCTCTTACACCTAGGATCACACGAATGCACAAGGGGAGAGGATACTTTGATATACTGAATCGTAAAGGGTTACAAAACGTGCTTTCGCACCAGACAAAGTATATACTGGTTCTTTTTAATCCAAACAACAATTTTTTATCTACCAAACATAAAATATTTTTAAACAAAATAAACAAAATCATTTTCTTCACATAAGGTCCTGCATGCAACTGATTAGTAATTTATTTATGTCTTTGGCTTTCGTCCTGTAGAAAATAAGATGTTTTTGGTTTTTTTTTGGTCTTCTACGCTTAGTCCTGCAAAAACAATGTTATCCTCCTAAATATAGCTGCAAACAAAACATTAGCAAAAACAAAACAAGACAAAAAAGAAAAATCAGAAATGCGAAAAATATGAAAGTTAATAAAAAAGACGAAAATTCTTACTAGGCAGATGCAGTGTTTAGACTCACAGATGCGTCGCGTTGTTGACAGTCAGATGCGGTGCGGTATATAGTGGATGCTACTTCGTGATGTTGACAGTCAGATGCGGTGCAAAATGTAGTGAATGTGGCTCGTGTTGTCAGATGAGTTGCGGTATGTGTCATATGCGGTTTGCGAGATCAGATGCGTCGTTTCTTCAATCAAATTTGGTTTGCCGTACGATACCTGCAAAACAAAAAATGGAAAGACGAAAAAAGAATCGCGAGGTTTGAAGCATGATTCACGCCGGGTTCACCAAATGTAATGTAGATAAATGGAAATCTACATAGAAAGATAGTTAAATATAATCTAACAAGTATTCATCTAAATCAAACAACAAAGAATGAATTAAATGAACTAAAACAATAAAAATGATAACTAGAACAGTCTCACCGAATATCTGTCCACCTCTTTGAATTATCTTGATTGTCCTTCTCTGTTTTTCTATATTGGTATTCTTGCCCTCAGATTTTCTGTATGTATGCAAGCATAGCCTGGATGTATTGTCTAAGAAAAATATCGAAGATTATAAGTTCTTCTCAAAAAGTATTGATTTCAGGGAGGAGGAATAATGACAATGACAGGCCAATTTATAGAAATTGGGTTTTCGAATGATCGACTCAAATTCAAAAGAGAGATCGATGATCGAGATTGATGAATTCCATGCAATGTGAGTTATATGTCAATTAGAACATGAGTTGGGAAATTCTGTAGGATAAAGATTAAATTAGAATAATAATTTAATCTGGTGTTAAGACTGTTCAAAAATAGAAAGAACATGAGTTCAAGATTAAATAAATGATTTAATCTTTAGTTGAAAGTCTTCAAAAATAGAAGAATTAGACTTTGAATGAAAATGATAAAGTTAGAACTTGGAGAATGATCTGTTGGAATGCACACATGAATTAATTAATTAAATAAAGATATTTAATTAATAAATATGTTCATGCATATGAGTTAGAACTAGTTAACTAACTAATTGTGACAAAGAGTTCTTTTGTAGAGACGATCAGATATCAAATCCGGAGATAAATGGCAGATTTAAATAGATCTCGAGTCAAATGGTGAGTGAACAATTAGATAACTGGATGACATAAGAATGTGACAAAAATAATTAATTATGAATTAAATGTTAATTTAATTCAACATTCAAAATTGAAAGATTTAATTAAATAAATAATGATAATTTATTTAATTGATTGTTGAAAAGATTAATTGAATAATTAAATAATGAATATTTAATTATGGTTGAAATATGACAAAGGGGTTAATTAAATAATAAATTATTTAATTAAGAAAGAGAATTAATTAGTTAGCGACATAATTAAATAAATATGATTTATTTAATTAATCAAAGTTGAATAAGGGTCATAATGAATTAATTAAATAATTAAAAGGTTATTTAATTAATAGAGGAAAGATGTGTTTAGAAAGTAATCAAATAATTAACATTATTTAATCATGACCATGTACATTAGAAAATTATGTCGAAAGTGGTATTCGTAGGCCTATACCAATTTTCAGTGTTTACACACACTAATGGAAAATAGATGCTCATCAGGAAAGGAGTCATCTATGGCCTGATTGTCTTTTGATGTGGTAATCTTGAAAGAAAATCTGCAACAACATTGGCCTTTCGTGGTTTGTCCATAATGGTTATGTCAAATTCCTGCATTAGCAATAACCATCTAGCTAACCTTCCTGAGATCAGGGGTTTATTCATGAGATATCTAATGGTTGCATGATCGATGTGCACAAATATTTGGTAGCCTATTATGTAGTGCCTGAATTTGTTCAGGGAGTAGATTACTGCCAACATTTCTTTTTTTATTACTGTATAGATGAATTCAGCTCCTTGTAAGTTTTTGCTGACAAAATAAATGGCATTTTCAATGGCTCCTTTTTATTCTAAGACTGCTCCTATAGCATAGTCTGATGCATCATTATGGATGTGAAAAATAATTTCCCAATTAGGTCCCTTAAGTACAAGAGCATGAGTCAAAGCTGCCTTCAAATCAGAAAATGCTATGGCACAGTCTTATGTCCACTGGAATTCAACATATTTGGTTAAAGGAGTATACAAGGGTGTGGCTATTTTACTGAAGTCTTTGATGAAATGCTTGTAATATCCTACATGTACCAAGAAACTCCTAACATCCTTTTATTTTACAGGTGTAGGTAGATTAGTAATCACCTCAATTTTTGCAGGATCTACTTGAATTCCTTGCTGGGAAATGTGGTAGCCAAGAACTACACCTTCTTGCGTCATCATGAAGGACTTCTCATTGTTTAAAGAGAGATTTTGGTCTTCACATCTCTATAATACTTTCGTGAGATTCTCCAATGCTTCATAAAAATCAGCACCATAGGTGGTAAAGTCATCCATATAGATTTCCATGTAGTCAAGAGAGATGTCTGAAAATATGTCGATGACTGCTCTCTGAAAGGTTGCAGGTGTGTTGCATAAACCAAAGGGAAGTACTGAATAGGCATATGTCCCCCATGGACATGCGAAGGTTATTTTCTCCTAGTCCTCAGGTACAATTTGAATCTGATTGTAGCCACTGAATCTGTCAAGGAAAGAGAAGTATTGTTTTCTTGCAAGTTAGTCTAGTACTTGATCCATAAAAGGCAAGGGAAAATGATCTTTCTTTAGCAGTGTTGAGTTCCCTATAATCAATATAGACTCGCCATTTTCCTCCCTTCTTGGGAACAATCACCAATAGGGATACCCACTGGCTATTTGAAATAGGATAGATAAAGCCTACATATAACAACTTTTGTAGCTTTGTTTTGACAATCTCCCTCAATGCAGGGTTAATTCTTCTTTGTGGCTGCCTGACCGGTTGACAATAATGTTTGATATATATCCTATGGGTGAAAATATTGGGGTCTAGGCATTTCATATCATGATAATCCCATGCAAATGAATTTTGGTGGGCCTTCAACAAATTTACCAATGATAGCTGTTGTTTTTCTCCCAATTTGCTATTAATATTCAAATATTTTCCTTTGGACACCTATACTTGTGTAGTTAACTCTATTGTAGTTGTTTCATTAATACATGGTACCTTGAGTTCATATGGAAACATTGTGTGGAACATACTTGGTGGTGCAAGAAGTTTGTTTGTAGGAAGAGTGGTTGTAGGAAGTTTGTCTGTAGAAATAATGGTCGTGAGAAGATTAGGTAGAGAAGATAGAAGTGTCTTCACAGGATCAACAGAACTAGACGCATGAGAGGGTGGCACCTCCTCTATCTCACAATGGTTCTGAATTATTTTAAATAATACTTCATCTTCATCTTGAAGTTGCAGGAAAGGGATTCCACCTAACATCATAAGCTGCATCACAGAGTTAGCTTCCTCGGTCTCTTCACCTACATGTGGCCATACAAGATTATCCTCACCATGGGATGGCTGAGCAGGAGGATAAAGAACAAGATTTTTGGTGTTCCTACCATTATAAATGGTCATGTCACCTAACCAAAATCCAATATAAGTGTTTGTTGTTGCTAACCATGGCCTTCCAAGGATGATAGGATACCCGCCTAGTGTAGCTTTAGTAGAAAGAATCATGAAGTTAGCTAGATACTCCCAAGAATCTAGAATCACCACAAGGTCCTCTACTATGCCATCAGGCTTAATAGTAGAACTATCAACAAGCTACGGGATAGTAGGAGTGGATCTCATAGTTATAATGTTTAGTTGCTGCAGGATGTCTTTAGTCATCATATTTATTGTTGCACCCAAGTCAATCAAAAAATTCTTTATGTGTATCACATTTATAATAACTTCAACCAAAAGACTACCTAGATCATTTTACTTGGGGATAGTTACTTTTCCAAGCATGATGTCAGCCAGCTATCCCACTACATGAACTGTAGTTGGGTCTTTCTTTTTCCTTCCTGGCTTCTTGAGGCATGCTTATTTGATTTCTTTGCCATATATAGGAACATATTTTATGGCCTGGAATAGGGGTATTTGGACACATATATGCTTCAGCTGGTCTAGAATGTCAAAATTGGTGTCCTCCTTGTCTTCCTTTTGTTTGGCAACCTCCAATCTCTAGGGGAATGGTGGTTCTTGTGCCATCTACTTGGCTGAAATTGGTTCAGGATTTGTAGGTGCACCAAGCTGAATGGGAACATCCTGAGGTTCTTCTTCTTCCACAGGAATCTCAATGATGATAGGTGTGGAAGGAGTTGGAAAATTACTTCTTGAATGCAAAAATATGTTACTTAAACTCACAACATATGCAAGAAATTGATTTGGATCAGTAAAGTATACAGGTTGTTTTTGTGGTTTATTATTTGGGTTAGGTGTGGGCTAAGATGGTAATTGAGTGGTTTTAGGTGCATTTGGGTTAGGATTAGTAGGGGGAGGTATGATAGTAGGTTTTTGGGGTTGAGAAGGTGGCTGCATGTAATTGGTTATCTGATTTGGCCACTGCTGTCCACCTCTCCATTGGGATGTTTGTTTCCAATTTCCTGGAGGTGGCTGCTAAGGTCCTTGAAACTATTGCCAATTCCCCTGAGGTTGCTTCCGCCGAGGTGAAGTATTTTGATAATTGGGCCAAGAATTTAGAGGGTTACCCCAAGACTGTGGTGGATATCCTCCATAGTTGGATGGACATGGGGGCTGCCATTGGTTACCAGATGAATAGGAATTAAAATATTGCACAACAAAATATAGTGGATCTAGTGGCATACCTTGTCTGGGAGCCCATGGAATTTTCTGTGCAACATAGTAGACTTTATCTTCCTCAATCTGAATTAGTTTGAACTCAGGTGGAATTTGCTTGTTGTCAATGTTAGCTATCATCTTGTATTTGCACTCCTTATTTTGTCTACAATAAGGGCAATATTTTGTCAGCATTGCCTCTGCCTCCTCATGTTTCTTCTTGGCCTGAAGTGTATCCAGCTGAGTAGCTAGATTGTTCATGATATCTTGCTTGAAATCCACTAGTAAGTGAGTAATCTCCATCCTTGAAACTCCACTGGTGGATGACTTACCCATATAGGATTGGTAAGCTCTCCCTCTCTTTTAGGCTTCCGTAGAATAGTTCTGGCATATCTTCTTGATATCCTCCCAAGGAGCTTGAGCGAAATCTCCCCCTATCATCAAGTTCAAGGCATCAGTGAAACTTTCATTAATTCCTCTCAAGAAAAGAAGCTTATGTGAGTCTTCATTGAGCGTATGGTGTGGATATTTCTACAAACAAAACATAAACCTTGAAATGAAATCCTCCAGGCTTTCATCTTCCTTTTGCTACATTCTGAAAATGTCTCCTCCTCTCATATCACTGCCCCTGTAATAATCTTTATATTTCTCAAGGAAATTAGTCTTCATGTCCTCCCATGTCTCCACATTATCTCTTCCAAGGCTCATAAACCATCTCAATGCAACTTCTTTCAAAGTGGTAGGAAATAACTTAAGTATGTGGGCATTAGTGGTATAGTCATAACTTCTACAGAGTATATCAAACTCAAACAAGAATGTATCAGGATCTTCTGTGAAAAGTCCATAAAAATTAGGAAGGATTGAAGCAGGGATATTTTTGAGGTTGTCTACTTCATTTTGTTGAGAAATGGGAAAAGGAAAAGTTGGTTGGTTTTGCCTATTAGGCCTGTTTGCATTTGCATCAGCCATGCCTGTTTGATGAAGTTCCAAAGTAAAGGGTTCTTCAACAAGATTTTGATCTTCAAGGGAAACTTTAGAATTGGTCAAGTCAGGAAATGTATCAGCAAAGGGGTGTGGCTCTTCTTCTTCTTCATTTCTAGGCAGATTTGGAAGCTCTACTAGCTGAAATGGTTTTGGATTATTAGGAAGGAATCACCCATAAGAATCTCTTCTTCTTCTATGCATGCATTATCACTCAACATCATTCAACTTACACAAAGAATTGGTGAAAGAATAATGGATCATAACTTCTAAATACTAAGAGAAAAATCCAAAAAATACTACAGGAGAGAGAAAACTAGCAATGGCTTCAAAGAAGTCCCTAGTTTGAAACCATCATCGACAACGACACCAAAAATGTTGGCCTCCTACAATGATTTTAATAACTAAGCCTTTACAGCCATGATTCAGAGATTGGACATCTAACCTGAATATCCATTTCAACCATCATGAAGGTACATTTAAATTGTCAACCCAGGGATGTGAACTTGAAATGGCTCAGCACAATATGTGCACTAGGAACTTCAAAGTAGTCATCTTCATTCTATAGCTAAGAAAGATTCAATACCGAAAGTAAATTGCATGGAAAGGAACAAAGTAAATGTTGAACATCACTCAACAATTAAACTAAGCTGAACATGAATGAAAAGAATGAAAATATGAACAACAAATAGGGAAATACTCTGTCTACTTTGGTTTTAGGAACAGTCACAAAATGGAATTCTAGTGCCTGTAGGAATAGTCAGTGCCAAATTTTGAACTAAGTACTAAATAAAAACTAATAACTAATCTAACTAAACTAAAGGATGGATTACTCACCAAGTGGCCCCCCTTGGATGAGTATCCTCTAAAACTAATGTAAGCTCAAATTCTTAACTCAGAACTTCATCTTATTCATTCAAAAATGCAACTACAAAAGAGTAGCATGTCTAGAAAAGCTTAGTAAACTATCAAATTGTATAACATCAGTAATCAACAACTCGGTAACCTTCCAAAATCCTGAAGAAGGAGAATCTGAACATTATTTATCCTACCAACTAAATAGGGCAGTCAACTCCCACTAATTGGGAGGACACCATTTAGGGAAAGTAGAGAAAATAATGGAAGGGCGGCTACACATGCAGGGAATCCGGTCAGATATGCAAGTCCAACCACAGACTCAACACTATAGTAATGCCCATAACTACTCAACATTATGAAAGATCAATGCAAGGTGGTTGCATGCAACTGATATGGGGAATCTCCACCGTTGTCCTTTAGTTGACCTTCAAACAATTCCTCTACATGTCCAACTGGCGGATGCATTCCTCAAATTAGTATCCTCAAGTATGTTTGCATGGAAATGTTAGTACGCATAATAATTGCACATCTATAACCACCTTAAAGAACATTCATCAACCACATGAAAAATTAATATAGCTAGTCCACATAATAAGCTAATATCATTAAAACTGACAGAAATGGAATTGAAACCTAATTTCTATGGTTTGAGGGAAACTATATAGAAATATCAACATTTAATATCAAAGTCCTTGTCAACTTTAACAAATAAGCTATATATTCTACCCAAATTTGGACCAAAAACTAGGCTCATCAGAGCCTACAAATTGGAGATATGGAGAGAAACCTAGTTGGGGGAGAACAAGAACTAGTCAAGCCTAACCTGTATAAGGTTAGCTCCTAATCTCTTGTTAGTCCAAGTATAGTTTTGAACCTACAATTCAATATCCACAAGCCTTGTAGTACTCAACAAATCTTCCATGTCTGCCATACTATCAATGTAATCCATAAGACCCCTATATTTCTCAAAGGGGTAGAGGGGAGAGTTGAAGTCACCATCAAGTAACTCGTGGGACTCTTTATTATTTTAAATCCAGTCTGTAAGTTCAAGCCAAAGGTTTTTCCTAGCATTCCTCACATTAGGGGCATATATATTGATGAGGATCCAAAAAGTCTTAACATGGGTGAATTGAACCCCAAACTATTCTTAGTTTGAAATAGTTTGTAGCCACTTAGTCTATTTGGATTCCACATAATAGAAAGTCCTTCTGAGGCCCCATCAACATCACTAAAGGAAAAGTGGGCATTAGGCCAAAGATTCTTGGCAATCAGTTCAAAATTTGTTTTTTTCACTTTTACTTCTTGTAATAAAAGTATAGCAATCTTGTGCTCCAAAACATAATTTTTTAGGGCCAACTATTTTTGAGGGATATTAAGCCCTCTTATATTCTAGCAAAGAACTTTCATTTGAAATATTTTTTGAGGACACTTCCAAAATCCTCTATTTTTCAATAGTTATCTCCTTTTTCATTTCTCTATTCCTAGTTTGTCTTTTGTTAGGTCTATCAAGTTTGGTTTCAACACCTACATCAACCTTTCTTTGTTTTCCCTTTTTCTTTGGGGTAACCACCCATCCTCATCATTGATTTGGCTATTAGTCTAAGGTTCAATTGTTGTGCCTGTCAACAGGGCATCAAAGGATTCACTATCTAAAACAACTTTAGGTATTTCACCCTCTTCCAAATTCAGTCAGACCTTGGGTAACCAGGGGATCTAGTAAATCCAAGGTGGATTGAACAACCTCCTTAAAATCCAAGGATATAGGGTCACATGGTGGGATTTTCAAGGGAATTCGGGTCAATAGAGGGCCATTAGAAGGTTTGTTTGGTGAGGTCACAAGGGAGTCTATACCAGGATTTTCAAAAGGCACAAATTTGGAAGGGGATTCAAGAATATTTAAAATCAGATTTTAAAAGATAGGTGGTTGTGATCTCTTCAGTGGGAATATCAATAATATTGAGTTTTTGAAGGCTTATCATAGAGGAATTTCTGTCAAAAATAAGGTGTCCTAGTTTGGAATATTTCTGGAAAAAACAACATTCTCATAGCACACTTGTTTGGACCATGTCTCAAGCTTAGAACTTAGAGTCGTCGAGTTGGGCAACATCTTATTAATGCCAATATTAACACAAAAGCAAGAAGAAACTAACTTGGACCTCATTCTAGTGACTATGTTAGAGGTAATGAAGTGGCCAATCAAATCACTAATGCATTAAAATACTGACTCATCCCAATATTCCATTGGAAAAATCGGCATTCGAATCTAAACAAGAGCATATTTTTTAAGGTCAACTATAGGGTCAAAATTAGGCTTCCAATGATAGAGAGATAAGATATGCTTGTTGTAAACCCACGAACCTGAAGAATGAACCAAAAAAAATTCTTTAAGAGAAGTGAAATTAAAGAGGAAAAATCCTTTGGCCATAGCAAAAACCTCAACACTGCCTTTTAGGCACCATTTAACCATTGTCCACCTTCGAACCATATCAATGGTTGGTCAAAAGGAGAAAAAATTACCCACCATAGAGTTATCCATGGATGAAGCTTTTCTATCAATGGTGGAATCAAGAAGAGAGATTTTAGTACCAAATACATAATTCACCACTTTAGGCTTAGAGTGAGTTTTATCAACTAAAGGACTTTGGGGAGAGTTGAGTAGAACACTTTTCTAGCCCTTGGGCTCTGAAATGGCAGAGATCATGAGCACCACCATAGATTCCTCGAAAGGAGGAGAGACCCTTGAGGAAGGTGGGAAGGCATGTGTAGAACACTAATATTAGTTAGGAGTGGACAAGGGAGGGGGGCCATGGGGTACCCCCAAGGAAATATTGACCATGTACGTAGGGAGTTCAAAATTCTTAGTGTCAACATCTGTGAGAAAACTAGCTTAGTGTTCTTGTCTACTTCTAAGTTGGTGAACTCACCATCATCCTTTTGCTTGTACTAATTAGTCTAGTACAAGAAAGGCCATCATTATCACTTATCATAATGAAGATCTAGGCTAAATTTGACTTTAGAGGTTTTCATATCTTCCATCAATCAAACAACATCAACATCTATAGTCATTGTATAATTTGTATTATTATTCTTTAGTAATATTTGTTATATGACTATGTATTAATTGGTTGTTGACTTTGGGTAGTTATAAGTATTGGTTGGTTGATGGTTGTGTTCTTCTTGGAAACCATTGGGTCTTTTAAATACATTGTGTATCATCAGGGAGAGTACTATGATCTAGTCAAGTCGACTCTAATCCTTGGTCGATCATCTCTAGTCTTCTTCTGTAATAATTTCATGTGCAAATAAAGATATATTTTACTCATTTATCTGATATGTATTATAATCTTTATTATTAATCCATGTCTATAATTTATCAGACATAGCAACAAACATTTGTCTTTATTTTCTTAAAGAAATTGGGTCATATTTGAGAGATTAATGCCCTTAGACCCCACTAAAGGCAGGAAGAGACCACAATGTGGTCAATATCAAGAGATATGGTGATCTGTAAGAATCATCAAACAAAGAGAATGAAGGAGATGAGTAAGGGATGAATTTGAAGAAGCTAAAGGGTTTCTGAGGGAAATCTCGAGTCCACTTGAGAGCATAAACCATAGCCGAGAGAGAAATATAAATTTTATGACAAGAAATTGCATGAAGGGAGAGTGGGAAGAAATAGAATGAAACCTACTACTCCCTGATGAAGCATACACCCACCTTGTTGAAAAAAAATAGAAACATTTGTACCATCAATGTTAGAAAAGAGGAAAGTGAAGAGAACACTGGAAAATAACCATTACAACCATCACCTACATATGAAGAAGCATCACTGAATGAAAAAGAAGGTTCACCATCAAGTGAAAGGGAAGGAAAAGAGGGAACCACCAACCTGATTGACTAAGAAAAATTTGTACTAAGAAAATTAATTGAAGCGGAAGGCCAAAGAAAACCTACTGACAGTTTGAAAAAGACCATACACCAGATTGAAGACTTGACATTGACAAAAGAAGTGAACATTGGAAGATCAGAGCCAAAAAATATAGGACAAAGGGAGATTAAAAGGGACCTCAAAGGTAGACCAAGAGTGAAAAATACTAAAGAGGGACAAGTAAAGGATTGTGGCATGTCCGAGAGTGCAAGGAACACATTGGAACATACGAGTAAAAAATCTTTGAATAGGTTATCATCACAAGAGGTTCAACAAAGAGGTAATATGGTGACTCCCTTAGCAAGTCCGAATGTGGAGTGGTAGAAACTCCGCAAGTTCATCAAAAATGGGTTAGAGGACCTTGTAATACATTGTAAAACCTATGAGATAGTCTAGGTAGTGAATGGTTAGGATGACATGGTGTATTGGTTGAGAGTGTTTCCAACAAATCTTAGAGGAATATCCATTGACTAGTATATTGAAATGAAAGAGGCACATAAAAATACATGGGAATAATTGAGAAGAGTGTTCCAGGAAGAATTAAAACTCATGAGAGACAACAATGAAATTGTGGCAGAGATCTATAATACCAAGAAAGGGAAGCATGAGAATTTACGAGCCTATAATCATAGGCTCAAGGAATTACTAGTGAAATTAGAGAACCAACTAGCCGATGGACTAAATAAAAGATGTTTCAATGAAGGATTGATTCCTTTTCTCAAGAAGAAAATGAAAGTAGTGCCTCCATAATCATATGTTGAAGCCTACAATCAAGGTATTGGACATAGAAAGTGAAAATAAAATTTCCTTGCATAGTAAAAGAAAAGTAAAGGAATATAGAAGTTAATATGACAATAGTGACTATGAATTAGGAGCAATACAAGCACTCCAAAGGGACATGCTCTAGATGATGAAAGAATTAAAGGTAGAGAAATAAAATAACAAAGAAACTAGAAAAATGTGGTGTACTAAGTGCAAAATTTAGGGGCACACAAAAGATAATTATCCTAAAAAGATATTTTGTGAGATTTTATAGGTTATGGGTCATTCAAAAGGAGTACCCATAAAATTTGAAGACAAGGAATACACAAGTACTCTTTACACTAGGAGAGGATTCCACTCCATCGATGCCACATAGTACATATCCAGATGATTATCAAAATCAAAGAGGAGTAAAAAGCCAAATACAATATGACCCTAGAGGATGCCTTATCACACAATGCTGATAATATAGTGAATGGGGATGTTTTGCAAGAGACTGCTAGAACAAGCAAGACAAAGTGCAATTATTGTGTAAATAGTGTGGAACTAGAAATCATGAAGAGACCAGATGTCTAAATAAAAAGGCTAGCATCAACATGAATGATATAAGGTAAAATGAAGTACTAGCTATTACTCATGCCCAAATAAAGAAGGCCACGTATCTAGACCAATGTATAGAAAAATAAAGGCTTCATGGAGCAAGGGCCGATGTAGAGAATTATATGGAAAATGAATGATGCTACTCAAATATAAATGAAAGTTTAGTAACAACCAATTACAATCTAAGAAAAATATTGCATGAAAAGAACTTCAAGCTAATTTACCAATTAAAGTAGTGGATTTATTACAGAGTATTCCTAAAATTTTAAATGTTATTATACTAGGGGAGAAGATACAATGCATGTTATGACCCAATTGGAATTTGGTGAGAATGAAGAACCAATAATTGAACCTTTGTTATTAGGTGATCGAGTGATTGATCCACTGTTATTGACAATTAACATGACAAAGAAACTAGAAGTAGTGAATGTGGAGATCCTTGGAAGAAATCTCACCAATACAACTATTGATGGTGGGTCAGACATGAATTTATTTGCAAAAGACACTTGGAGGAGACTTAGAAAGCCAACCATTTGGCCACTAAATTTTTAACTAGTGGGTGCAAATCAAAAAGGTATTAAGGTACTTGGATTTTTAAGGGGACAAAAGGTAATTATTGGAACTCAAACTTTTTTATTGAACTTTGTGGCCATTTCATTAAGGAATAAATTTTATGATGCATTGTTAGTTCAAGGTTGGCTGGTGAAGCCAAAGCAAATCGCAATTGGAAAAGAATACAATCTCCATTGAGAATAAGGGTCAAATGTATATAATTGATTTAAAAAACCAAGAAGTCAGTGAGGAAGAAGCATCCTTGGATTCGTCAAATTCAAAATTCAAATAAAAATGGATAGAGAGTCAAGCTCCAATGGAACCAAATGATGAAGGAATTTTGGAGTTACGATGATTAAAAAAATTCCCTTTATGGCCTATTTCACTGGAAAATGGAGGACTATGAGGTGTTTCCATTGACTTGTAATTTTCTCAAAGCTATGAATCTCAGTGAAGAGAAACCAATGAAAAATAATTTTGGAAATTTGGATAGTTTATGTGTGCGAGATGCATTCCATGGTTGGAAAAAGATAGTTACAGTAGAGGTATCCAAATTTTTAAAAGAATCCAAAATTAATTAGCATGCCTCTGAGTACATATAAAATCCTGACTATAAACTCATATTATATCAAAATTTCTAACCATATTGTTTGGCGAGAAAAGAACTAAATTGCATGGAAAGAAAACAATTATGTCATACAATTGGATTTTCCTTCAGTATGCATCACACTGCTAGTCTATGTTATAATATAATATATGAGGCCATTGTATAGCCACATTGTATACCACGATAAAAAGATGGCATGATCCCATTTGCTTAAGATTGTAAGGAATATGGTACAACAAGCATATTTAGTATGAAATAAGTTGGCAAAGGGTATAAACTACATTGTATGACCATTATTTTGTGTTCACATTATATAAGAAAGACATTCACTCATTCAGAAGACTCTATTAGGCTGCACCATACTAACTATTTCAAATCAAAGAGAATGGTGAGGGTGTAATGATTCCATTGTATGACCAAAGCAAGTGTATATCATACACCAAGTTCACATCATATGATCAAAAAAATTTCATCCAATCATTTTTACTGTATGATAGCAAGGTACTTATTTTATCATAAACATCAAAGGAGAAAGCCTCGAGGGATCACTTTAACCATATGGTATATCATTTCCACTGTACGACATCAAGGAAGGCATCAATATTTTCATCACATCGTATGGTATCAACATCTCCATCACACTGTATGAAAAAATCAAAGAGAAATTACCTCATATCATAAAAAGCATGGCATCAGTAGCAACAAATTATTCATATCATATGCCCTACAAGGTTATATTTTGTATGGTTGAAAAGTGAGCATTCAAGAAGATCTATAAATTTCAACGTATGATCAAGGACTTCATTTACTATCAACGTACGGTTTGTGATATTTTTCAATAAATAACCTCAATAGTATAGCATTGTACAACCTCAAAAGCATAACATCATACAACAAAAGAAGACATATATTGTATGATGATGAGGATTATAAAATTCATCATACAAAATCAATGCAAGACATACACCATTCAAATGAAACACACCGTATGATCCACAAAGGATACCATACAAACCTACACTATATAGGAAATAAAACAAACCATACACTAGGAAAGAAAGGAGAATCACCATAGAAAAGACAAAGCAAAGACACACAACCTATCTTCTATTATCATGTATGGTTAATATTGTACGATCAACATTGCATTGCACAATATGGAAAAAGATAAAAAATTAGACGATACGATAGAGATTGGGAGCTCAAGTGGTATAAAGAAGATAAAAAACATCGTACAAAATAGTAAGGATTCATTCAATGATGCATATTTCTTTAATTTGCATGGTACAAAGGTCTAGCTCCTTGATAGTATGGTATCCATTGATAATTCTATTCTATTTTGTATCACTCATCAGGCCTTTAATAAATTGGCTCCAATACTACATTGTACAACCTAAACTCAACACTCACATCATACAACCATCAACCATCATATGAAAAATTTATTCCTTGGTTGACATCATACATCGGTTAAACAGTAAAAACCTCTAGTTTTTGGCTTTGTCAACATTTATTTTTGCCTCTTAAAAAATCATGAAAATGAGGTGTGTCATGAAGTTCTATGTGGTTTTGAAGGTTCCCCATCGACCCCATTGGATTTTTTCCTCCAGATCCTCACAAGGGCCATTGTCCCTTGACCTTGATGTGGGTGTTGATCCTAGATCCCCATCATACTCATTTGAATTTCCAAGTACACTCTGAGTCCAAGTTTACAAAGTACACTTCCAAGTTTGGTTATCGATCCTTATCTATAATATTGTCATCAATTTAGCACATCTTCCCTAATATTAATTGGCATTTACTTATCATTTGGAAGATAATTTTTTTCTTTTGGGTGGGATAATGTAGTCACTGTACAATGTTTATTATTATGCTTTGGTAATATTGGTTATTTGAGTATTAATTAGTTTTTAGCTTTGGGTAGTTATAAGCATTGGTTAGTTGATAGTTATGCTCTTCTTGGAAACTTTCAATTCCTTTAAATACATTGTGTATCTTCAAGGACATTAGTATGATCTAGTTGTATCAACTCCGACCCTTGGCTAACTATCTCTAGAATTATTTTATAATAATTTGATGTGTGAATAAAGATATATTTTAAAAATTTATTTGGTATGCATTGTAATCTTTATTATTGATTCATGTATATAATTTATCAAATAGAGCAATAAAAAACATCAATTTTTTTCCAAATCTACCCAACATATCTCTCATAAGTCCATATTGAAAGAACACTCATCCATATCACATCACCAACCTTCACTTAAATATCATATTCTATAAGGTCATGTTGATGGTGTTTTTAGCACTGCAACAACTCAGATAGAATACAAGTATCCTATCTCTCTTGAAAGGTAAATTTCTATTAGAAAGCCTCAAGAAACAACCCCAAGGTATCTAATGTCAGGTCTTGACAATGCAACAAATAACTTAGAGAAAATGTGATTTTTTGGTAATCACAAGGGGCCTTACAATCTAAATGTCGGAAGCTTCAAATTCATCAAATATAGCAATATAGTGATGCTTTATGGATCCTACTCTAACAATGATTATCAAAGAAATAGAAAAAGATGAGGGTTTAGAGAGATGTCTAATCTAAAACCTAATATCAATCATGAAAATAACAAAGCATTCAAGGTGGACCAATCTTCTAAAACCAATTCTTGCTTAACCAAGACTAAATTTGCAGTATCACAAGAACAATGCAATCTCTAAAGGTACTAAATATTTTTAGATTGTAAACATTCAAACATTCATCCAAAAGCATGAAATGTATAAACATTCATAATTGAACTTGAGTGCAACAAAGAGTAGGCCCAAGCTAACTTTACATAGCAATCCACAATCAACAAATTATTAAAAGTATGGACCAAAGATTCCTCAACACTTTAAACACTTTATCATAAACATGAATGAATTGCAACTAGCTCTATGATTAATCTTAAAATCACTTACTCAAAACAACTTATAACAGATTTGAAACACAAGAACCATGCATAGATGAAATAACACAAGAAAGAGCACCAAAATACAATGTCTTCAATTATATTCACTTCACCAAAAAATTGCAACAATTCTAGTATCTCATGTCTAGTAGCAACAACAACAACCCAAAAATGAGGAAGAGGCCTCAATATATAGAGAAAAACTCAACATGTTAGTCTAGGAGAGAAAATTAAATTAGGTTTTACATGAGGTCGGCCAAATAGGTTGGCCTTGGCAGTTTTAGCAATCCTAATTTAATTTTACAATAAAATATTACAAGGGTTTCCTCAAAAGGCACTTTGCAATTAAATAAAAGATCTTGGAACAAAAATCTAGACACCACCAACTTGTAACCTTAACAAAATTGATGTGGTATGCACATTGTTCTAGGAGACTAGGCTAGGTTGTCCTCCTCGTCCTTTTCTCCTTCTCTAGAAAGTTCTTTGACTTTGGAAAGCACACCATCTAGGTTGTCTTGATTTGGAGTTGGTATTAATTTTATTCTTAACTTGAGGGACTTAATTTCATCTTCATATTTATCCAAAGTCTTCTCCTAGTCACCTTGAAGCCCTTGATATTTATCCAAGTTAGAAATATAAATAGATCCATCCTCAAGTTGATCTGTTATTATTGGTCCATTCTCAACTGGAGAATATACTTCATGCCACCACTTTTGTAATTGATCCACCTTTAATTTTTTCTTTCCAAATTTCTTTCTCCCTATGAAAATATCTAGAAATGTGATGCAATTATCTGATATTTCCTTGAATTTTCTCTGGATCTTTGATGATTTATTTAATGATTTCATCATAATTTCCCTTTGGAAATTAAGTGCCTCTACCCATTTAGTTGGCTTATTCACATTTTCAGCTATGAAGACATTCTCCTTAATCAACCCATCTCCTAGAATTTCCATTACCTTCTTTAGCGTAATGATGGTGGTATCATTTGTTACATGGTATTCAGAGGTTTGAGATATCCCCTCAAGAAAAGAAGAAGCCCTTTCATGGGTATGCAACACCTTCTCTATCATGGCATCTTCTCTTTGACATAAACTGCCTAACCATTGGTGAGTAACCTAAAAATATGGTCTCATCTTCTCAATCTCTAAAAAAACATCTTTGGAAAACAATCCTTTTGAAAATGAGGCACCCACACTGGTCGGTGCTTGCAAAGGCTTAACTAAATACTGAACATATCTTTGCATCTCTTTCAATTGTTGTTGTAGCTTTTCCTTGGCCTTAGTTTCAGGGTATGTGCAGGATCATGATGGGCCAAAAAGTGGTGATATATAAGTGATATGATGGCCCATGTGGCTTTCGACTTTTTTTTAACCTAAAATTGATGAAATGAAAAGGGTTTTTAAAGGAGATTCTCAACTTTCCACCAATATAAATTATGCTTTACTTTGAATTTAATAAATAATTATTATTCATTTTTTATTTGAATTACGACTAAAGTCTTGATTGATAGGTCCATTGAAAAACATCTATAGCTTTCAAACGGTATCACATTTTTTAAATCTGAAATATGTGTCACATTCTATGCTTTGCATAATATAGGATTAAAAAAAATGAATTTCATGAAGTTTTGACCAAGTTAAGGTGGTTAGACATACAAGTTTTTATATTTTTTTAAAAGTTGTAATAAAAAAATCATAATTAATTATTTACTTGGAATTTTTTTTAAAAAAATATGCATCACATTGGGACACGAGTCCTCTACTTATATCTAAAATCTTATAAAAATATATTATCATTTTATTGTGGTTAGGGTGGTTAGAAAGACACCTACTTCTTATTTTTTCCTTGAAATTTAAGTACTACTGCATTGAAATTTCAAATTTTCACCAAATAGATTAAAAAAAAAAAAACCTAGTAGTTTAGAAACTACATTCAATTTGCTACATATTCTATTCTTACATATTTTTGAAATAATATAGATAAATTATTCAAATTTTTATGTCAAGTTGTCTAACTCTAATTTTCTGAATTTTCATCACCACTTAAGGGCCTATTTTTTCCATGATGATCCTACACATACCCTTCATTATCCAATATTCTAAGAATGGCCTGTATAGATTCTTGAAAATCCTCCTTCTCTTGCTCCTTTGTGTATGGGCCTAAATTGATAGTTTCTACTTTGTAATCAGATGTGCTAACTTCATCCTTGTGCTTATCATTCATAGGAGTAGCAATGTGAAGAACTCTATTGTTAGCTTCATCTCTTATCATTATAGAAACTACCCTTGCTTTCTTTCTCTCCTTTAATTTTCCCAAACTAGCTAGAAAATTACCCCAATCTGGAGTCTCTTCTTCCATAATGATTGGCTTGGGCTTCAGTCTTTCTTTCAACCAATTAGGAGTAGTTGATTGTTTCATATCTGTATTATCTTGAGGAATATTATGCTCTTGCTAATCTTTAGATGGAATGTCCTCATTTTTTCTTGGATTTTTAATAACATCATCATGATCTTGTTGTTCTTCATATTTATCTTCAATATCAATCACATCTACATGTTCTTCCTCAAGAAATTGAGAAGGCATTTCCTTTGTTCTTTCTGGTTCTTTCTCTTCTTCCTTATCACTTTGTAACTCATAGGTTCTTTTCTCTAATTCTGCCCCAAAGTTTCTAAGTTCTCCAGCTTTAGGAGTGGGAACATCCTTTGCTTCTTCTTATTCTTCTTCAGGGTTTCTAGAAATATTTTCTTCTTCATTTACAACCTCTTCATCAGCTTGTACATTTTGAATAGGAGATGGAGGAGGAGTATTATTTCTTGTAAATATTCTCTTTGCATATTCAATTTCATCAGTAGATGTCTTTTCAAGATTCTCCCCATGTTCATTCACCACACCTTCAACATTTTTTGTAGGAGGAAACTTCTGCTTGGGAGAACCTCTTCTAACATACTTGTGGCTTTTCTCCAAAACTCTCTATATCAAATACCTTAGCGTGAGTTGTTTCCTCTTCACCAACCTTCATTTTATTTGATTTGGACATATTTTTCCATTCAATAACAAGTCTTATTTTCTTAGAGGGTTGAACCTATGCACTTCCTTCTTCAAAAATTTCCGTTTTTGGCTTTCTTATTTTGGCAACAGGTTGTCTCTTGGGTTCTTTGTCTTTCACCTGAATCCTAGTCCTTCTTTTAATAAAAAATGGTGCCTCTTCTGCATCTTCCTCTTCATGAGGCTCAACGGTGTCATCTTGTGTATTATTAGTCTCTTCCTCTGAATGAGATTCTAAATAACCCATTGGGTGATAAGTAAAATTTGTACCCATTGCTTCTAGCTCCAACACATTATGCTTTACCCATTGTTTGAAATACCTTAGTATAGGAGCATTGAGTTGATCCAAATCAACAGCTTCATCCTCTGACCAATTCACAACAGGGAGTGGTTTGCCTTGAAACTACACATAATCATGATATTGCACTGGGTCTTCTTCATCATCCACTTGATCAAGAACATTGGACACTCTACAAAGTTTAATCACCCTTAGAGGAAATATAGAGTATCTTCTTTTCATTACTTCAACTTCATCTCTACAATTGGCCCAATAGTCCTCAATATGGTCTTTATGTTTGTATTCCCTATTTTCCATTTTCTGTTCAATAACACATGGATCAAAATTTCCTCTATTTGTGTGAGAGTACAAATTGAAATGAGCCATTTCAATCTTAGAATGATGGTCACCTTGTATGGAAGGACAAGCTTCCAAACCTCCAATTATTAAAGGGAACTCACCACCAACTTCTATTTTGTGCATATCCTTCAAAATGACATCAAATACAGCTAATTGCCTTGTCACCTCTAGTAAAATAAGCTTGTTTGTAGGATACCTAGGAAGTCTAAAAGGCACCTTTGGATATCCATGTACTGTGATGGTGAGGAGTGCTATCTGTCAAGAGCACATTTTCTCTTCCTAAGACCTAGTCTTTGGTATTGCTAGGGTATTCTTCTCTACCCTACTCAGAGGTCACTCCTAAGACCCCTATCTCCTTATAGAACTCTCCACCAATTTCAAATACTCACCTTTACTCTCACACCCCTACTCAGCACCTTTGGGCTCAATTTTACCACAACGTTCCCCAAGCCATTCTTGGGATTGGGAATAGGTATTCCAACTATTCCTAGGGTGTTCTTACTCCACTCTGATCCATCTTGCAAGATTATTTCTTCTTTTATCCATCGAATTCTCTTAAACCTTGTTTTTAGGCCTTGTAGCCTTTTTGGTCAATTAGGCCTCCAAAACTAGTGTTCTTGGCATAACTCCAAAACTCCCTTAACAAAGACCCAAACTCTTTAGGGATTCTCTCTATAGACCTCCTAGAGTAGGGTAGAGAAGAATACCCTAGCAAGACCAAAGAGTAGGTATTAGGAAGAGAAAATGTGCTCTTGAGAGATAGCACTCCTCACCAAATTGGTATCAGAGCCATTAAAAGGCTTGGGAATTGAGAAGTGAATGTTAGAGGGAAGTGAATCCATAGGAGAAAGCACCATGGTGACTAATGCAGAGCTAGCTAGAGAACTGATAGAGCAACAAGAAAAGAATAGACATCTTGAGGAAATTGTGGAGCAAATGAAGCACAAACTAGAAGAGGTTGCAGAGACTGCAGGAAAGATGGAAGTGCAGTTAGCAGAGGTTAAAGACAAGGGTAAGGACCAAGTTGAGGAGGACATAGAACCATAACCTAACCCTCCATTAGCAGAGGAACCCTTCCTCGAAGCATTGAAGGCATTAAGTGGCAAGGCACTAGAAGGCATCCCTATTTTCACAGGAAGAATGGATGTAGAGTTAGTTATGGAATGGATTGAGGGAATGGAGAATCACTTTGAATGTGATGGGATTACAGAGGCACAAAAGGTGAAGATAGCCAAATCAAGGTTAAGAGGACAAGCATTAACTTGGTGGAAGTTCTTTCAAGAAGAAAGAGAGAAGGAAGGCAAGAAGCCAATAGGAAATTGGAAAACAATGGTGGCTAAAGTAAAGGAAAACTATCTACCTGAGGACTATGACATCCAATTGCATAAGAAGAGGAAAAATCTTAGACAAAGAGAACTACATGTATCTACCTACACAAAAGAGTTCCAAAAGTTAAGCCTTAGGTCTAGAGTGCAAGAAACTGAAAGCATTAAGGTTGCTAGGTATCTAAACGGCCTTCGATGGAACATACAAGAGGAGTTGATTCTCTTCACACTTACTAACCTCTGTAGCTGCTATCAGATGGCTATCAAAGTGGAAGAGAAACTGAAAAAGAAACAAGATTCTAATACCAGGGGTAAAGGAAGAGGCAGCGACCCTAGAGGTGGACATAGAGGGAGTTTTGGTGGAAGAAACAATGAGAACAGAGGCCAAGGAGATTCTAAGGTTGGTGAACAGTCCCATGAGACAAATAGTAGAGGGGGATACAGAGGTAGAAGCTCTAACAATGGTGGAAGAGGAAGATCAAGAGGATTTGGGATAAGTTCTCATTTTGCTTCCATGAAGTGTTACAATTGTGGATAGTTGGGTCATTCGGCTTATAGGTGTCCTGACAAGCCAACATCTTCACAAGGTGAGAAGAAGATTACTTATGTCCAAGAAGAGGACTGTTCCAAGCACTTAGAGGTGAGTTTAGATTTAGAGAAAGGAGAGAGTCTCATGTTGAGAAGGATCTTGATCAAAGCACCTATCGAGGATGAACACAAACAAAGGAGAGCTCTTTTTAGAGTCAAGTACAAGATACTAGGTAAGGTCTGCAAGGTCATCATTGATTCAGGATCTACTGATAATGTCATATCAGAGGAGGTAGTACAAAATTTGAACCTCATCAAGATACCCCATGTGTGTCCTTACAAGGTTACTTGGTTGAATAAGGGGTAGGATATATTGGTCAATGAACAATTATGGGTTGAGTTTTCTATAGGGAAGTCTCAAGATAGGATACTATGTGATGTGCTACCAATGGATGCATGCCATCTGTTGCTTGGAAGACCATGGAAATATGATAGGGAGGTAGTACACCATGGCAAGGAGAACAAGTATTAATTCAAGAAGGATGGAGTGACTTACAAAATCCAGTCTTTGATAGAAGAAGGCACAGTGGAGAAGGCAAAATCCAATGTACTTTTGATGAATGGAAAGGAATTCCTAAAAGACATAAAGGAGGAAGAAGGAGTTGTCTATGCAATCATGTTGAACCCAAAGGAGGAGGAGTCACCTAGTCGGCTACCTATGATAGAAGAAGTGAAGCAACTGTTGGATCAGTTCAGGGATATCATTTGTGAAGGCACACCAGCTACACTACCACCTAAGAGGGAAATCAGTCATCAAATAGACTTTGTGCCATGAGCAACATTGCCTAACAAGGCTGCATACAAGATTACACCAAAGCAGAACAAGGAGATAGCAAGGCAAGTTGAAGAACTCTTGGACCAAGGGTTGATCAGAAAAAGCATAAGCCCATGTGCTGTTCCAGTGGTGTTGGCACCTAAGAAAGGAGATAAGTGGAGAATGTGCATTGATTCTAGGGCCATAAATAGGATAACCATTAGATATAGGTTTCCTATTCCTAGGATAGAAGACTTAATCGACTGTTTAGGGGGTGATAAGTACTACTCTAAGATTGATTTGAAAAGTGGCTACTATCAGATTAGGATGAAAGAGGGAGATGAATGGAAATCATCTTTTAAAACCACATAGGGGTTATATGAGTGGTTAGTAATGCCATTCGGGCTTACAAATGCACATAGCACTTTTATGAGGGTGATGAATGAGGTCTTGAAGGACTATATAGGAGTCTTTGTGGTGGTCTACTTAGATGATATCCTCATCTTTAGCAAAACAAAAGAAGAACATATGAAGCACCTAGAACTTGTGTTGAAGAAACTTCAAGAGGAGAAGCTCACCATAAATCTTGAGAAGAGTGAGTTTATGAAGCAAGAGCTAGTCTACCTAGGATTTGTAGTATCTCAAGGGAACTTGAAGATGGACAAGAGCAAGGTTGAAGCCATTCTCAGTTGGCCTACTCCCAAGACAGGGGATGAAGTTAGGAGTTTCCATGGATTAGCACAATTCTATGGGAAGTTTGTTAGAAGGTTTAGTGAAATCTATGCACCGGTCCTTGACACCATCAAAGGAGGACTGAAAAAAAAGTTTGTATAGACCAAAGAAGCCAATGAAGGATTTGAAATATTGAAGAGGGAGATAGCTACTCAACCAATCCTAGTTTTACCAAGTTTTGAAAAACCATTCATAGTGGAATGTGATGCAAGCAACATAGTAGTGGGTGCAGTCCTAAGCCAAGAAGGAAGGCCAGTGGCATTCTTTAGTGAAAGGCTAAACGAAGCAAAGTCTAGGTACTCATCTTATGACTTAGAGTTGTATGCTTTAGTACAAGCTCTTAAAAAGTGGAGGCACTACCTATTGCCCAAATAATTTGTGGTATACACCGACAATCAGGCCTTAAGCTACATCAATACTCAAGAGAAGCTCAGTTTGAGGCACATCAAATGGATGGAGTTTTTGCAGTCATACACCTTTACTATCAAGCACAAGAAAGGGGTTAACAATAGGGTTGAAGATGCCCTTAGTAGGAGATTTCTTACCATTCAAGAGATATAGTTGTAGAGCACAGGGGTTGAAGGATTCAAAAACCTATATGAAGGAGATTCTGATTTCTCAGTGATCTACAAGGTATGTACTGATTTTGAAAACCATTTTCATAGTGAATATGTAGATTATACTTTGCAGAATGGTTTATTGTTTAGAGGGAAACAATTATGTGTTCCAAGAGGTTCCATGAGGGAGAATCTTATCCAAGAAAAGCACAATGGAATTTTGAGTGGACACTTTGGATTGAACAAGACCCTAGACTTAGTGGAGAGGTTCTATTGGTGGCCTAAGATGCAAAGAGATGTAAAAAGGTATGTGGAGCAATTTGGAGTGTGTCAAAAGGAAAAGGGAACATCAAAAAATGCAGGTCTTTATCAGCCATTACCCATCCCAAATAGACCACGGGAATGCATAAGCATGGAATTCATAGTAGGGCTACCTAGGACACCGACTGGTTTTGACAATGTGTTTGTGGTAGTGGACAGATTCAACAAGATGAGCCATTTCATCCCATGCAAAACAACACATGATGCAAGTAAGATTGCACACCTATTCTTCAAGGAGGTAGTAGGGATACATGGGTTGCCAAAGAGAATAGTTGCAGAAAGAGATGTGAAGTTTATGGGACATTTTTGGAAAACTCTTTGGAGGAGGTTAGGAACCAACTTGTCTCATAGTTTAGCATATCATCCTCAAACGGATGGACAGATAGAGGTGATAAATAGGGTACTTGGTAACTTGTTGAGGTGTCTAACTAAGGAGTATGGACAAGGATGGGAACAAGTCATTTCACAGGCATAATTTGCCTATAATGATAGCGCAAATAGGTCTACTGGTAAGAGTCCATTTGAAATTGTATATGGGTTACATCCAAGAGGTGTACTTGAGTTGAGAGACCTAAAAGGTTATGAAGGAATCAATGGACATGCTGATGATTTTTCCCAGTCAATGAGAGAGGTTCATGAGAAGGTAAAGAAGACATTAATGGAGGCTAACCAGAAGTTGAAGGCTAAAAGAGATGAAGGGAAGAGAGATCTATAATTTGAAATAGGTGATTTGGTGATGGTATAATTGAACAAGGAAAGTCTATAGAAAGGCATACCAAGTAAGCTATAGATGAAAAGGATAGGGCCATGTAAAGTGTTGGCTAAGTATGGATCAAATGCATACAAGGTGGAGTTACCCAAGGAGATGTCCATTTCACCTATCTTCAATGTGAAGGACTTGGTGAAGCATAAAGGACCAGAAATGGATGAGGAACAGTATAGTGCTGAGGTGAGTAAGGATGTGGAAGGACTCAAGGTACCTAATCTGATCAGACCATGGGTTGACAAGATTCTGGATTCAAGGGTGAAGAAGAAGACTAGGCACACGACATACATGGAGCACCTAGTGAAGTTGAGACACCAACCAGAGTCAGAGGCTACTTGGATAGCAGAGAGTGATTTCAAGAAGAATGGTATCAGTGAGAAGTTCTTAACACCATAGGTTCCTTAACTTCTTTGTTGCAGGGGGAGAATGGTGCAGGAGCACCTTAAGGTCTTTTGGAGAGATCTTTGCAAATTTTGGCTTGTAGGTGGTTCTAGCCAACCACCAAGGTAATAAGGACTAGGTTATAAAGTCCCAAGGTTGAATTGATGTGTGTGTTGTGGCAAAGTTAGGTTAGTTTAGAGCCTTGAGGTTTGGAGAAGTCTTAATGAGGAGATTAGGCAAATCTTGCAATGTTGTCTTGGCAATTTGTCCTAAAAGTTGGAAAATGGCATTAATTATGTTCTAAGACCGACCTAAGGGTCCTAAGATGTGGGAATAAGGTATATAAGGTTAGAAAAACCCTAATATGACATGTGGGAAAGTTATTGTACGGATTGAGATTTGGGAAGAAGAGATTGTGAGTTGGAAAAGAGCAAATTTGTTTGGTTTTCTGTGACAGAGCCTTCATCCAGTCAATTAATGGATTGAAAGGACTGAACTAATTCATTGAAACTTTAATTTTTGACCTATAACTTATTTGTGCAACATTGGTTTAGTCATTTAGCTCGACTGGTTAAGGTTTTGCAAGTTCTTTTGGTTCTTGGTTTCATTGCCCGGTTCAGGGACAGTTTTGTAAATAATGATCCCCACTTGACTTCCTATGGAAAAGATTCCATGGACACTTGGAATAAAGTAGGGGACTATGTACATAGTGTAAATATAGCTTTTGGACTCTTTGTATGCAGGGGAGTTGATGTAACCATCAAGCTCTAGGCAAGTGCAGAGGCATTCTGGCTAGTTGCTTGGATAGAACAACAACAAGAAGACTTGCTAAATGGATTGGTGTGTGCCAATTCGTGGTGTGGAGGTGTAGGGGTATGTGTCTTGAACATGTGTGTGTAAGGAGAATTGAAGAGGAGGCCATTAGGGCACTCAATTAAACTAAAGAAATTGGACTGTGATACCCTAAAAACCCTTGAAAATAGGGGTTTGGTGGCAAACCTGTGTACGGACACCAAGGAGATCTATGACCTAGAAAATATTGAATCCTATGATGTCTATAGAGAGAATGCCTAAAGATTTTAGGTGTTTGTTAAGGGAGTTTTGGAGTTATGCCAAGAACACTGGTTTTGGAGGCCTAATTGACCAAAAAGGCTACAAGGCCTAAAAACAAGGTTTAAGAGAATTCGATGGATAAAAGAAGAAAGAATCCTGAAAGATGGATTAGAGTGGAGTAAGAAGACCCTAGGAATATTTGGAATACCTATTCCTTTTCCCATGAATGGCTTGGGGAACGTTGTGGTAAGATTGAGCCCAAAGGTGCTGAGTAGGGGTGTGAGAGTAAAGGTGAGTATTTGAAATTGGTGGAGAGTTCTATAAGGAGATAGGGGTCTTAGGAGTGACCTCTAAGTAGGGTAGAGAAGAATACCCTGGAAAGACCAAAGATTAGGTCTTAGGAAGAGCAAATGTTCTCTTGAGAGATAGCACTCCTCACCATCTGATATAAGAAAACTTTGGAAATTGGATGAACCAATAACCATACTTCCTAATTAATTCCATCACCTTTGCTAAAATTCTAACATGAAGAGCATCCTAAAGGGCCATTATAATATACATTATAAAAGCATCATTGACCCTCCTATAATTGGAAGTATTGAACTGTAACTAAAGGTAGACATCACAAACTCTATCTTGACCAATGAATCCCTTGCATCTCAAACCTTTGTATATGTTTTTCCTAGCAATCAAATACACCAGATATGAGGTCATAGTGAATGTTTTTGTGTCTTACACATTCCTCAACTGCAAATCCAAATTTTCACTTATAGTTCCCACCCAATGATAATGAACTCCCTTTATAATTTGTGAAATAACATAAAACATCCATTCGTTAAACATAAATGCCTCCTCCAATCCCATTACTATGCCTAAAATAGTAATCATATCATTATTATAATTTAAGGTTACTCCTATATAATTTATTGGGAAGCTTAGAGTAGTGTGATTTGGTCTTCTCAATCCAAGAATTGTTCATGATCTCTAAAGCCTCAGCAAGATCAGATTCATAGAATTCTTGAGCTACCTTGAACTGTACTTTTACCAATTTTTGATGTGACCCAATGTTGAAAGTTTCAACTATTGACTCCTTAGTTAAATTTTCCATTATCCTACCTTGAGAGATAATAATTATTCTCTTCTCTAAATCATAGTGTTTCACACATTCCATAACAAGCTCAAGACACTACACTAAAGGTGGGAACCCAACAACTTGTGCTAACCCTGTATGGACAATGATCTTGGCAAGAGAGCTTGGTGCATCGCCAAATATCCTTTGTTTGAAGTCTTCATAATCCACATGACCCATATTGGTGTCTCCCACTTTTCCCCATGTTGATATGATCTTTGACTTTGGCCTTGTACCTTTGAAACCATATTTCATTTTCTCAACTCTAGTTAAAGTTTCCTTACTAGATCCTGCCTACATCTACCAAGAAAAGACCACAATTACTAGAGTATCAACTAAAATTGATCACTATAACCCAATTTCGTTATTTAATTTATCATTAAAATACATATGCAATATATGAACAATATCAAACCATCATTAAAACCATTAAAACCAAGTCACAAACCCTCAAAATCAAGTATCAAGCAAACTTCAGGTTTTTCCCTTCTTTGAGGATTTTGGCTATAAACGAATTTTGGAGAATCCACTCCTCCATAGATTTCACAAAAATAAAGAATATTAGGCATTCCTTGCTCAAGAGGATTCCAAAATCAAGGAAACTTAGTCAGATTTCAATCATCAAACATCCTTGATAGCATAAAACTCACCTTACATTAGTCCCAAGATCAATCTCAAAGATATATCATGCATCTCACAACTTCAAGGATTTCAAGCCTTCACGAATTTACAGAATCTGGGGTATCATGGATTCTGTGAAAGGATTAAAGCTCGGGTATTCTGTGTCCATATGGATTTCTTGAAGAACACAACTTTCAGGTTTTCCACTTGATGAGGGATTTAGTGAAGGTTTATGCTTTCGAGGATTTCACAATGCTAAGGATTTCGCAAGGGGATTCTGAAATTCTAACTCAAAACTTGATTTCATTGAGATCCTTTTGCTCACAAGCTACAATTCAACTTGAATTCAAACAATGATTTCTATAGCTTGAATTGAATTCAAATTAGGGCTCAACTAAATTAATAATCAATAATCAATCATTAAGCATAGACTTTCAAACCTAAAAACTAGGGTTTATATACGAGCCGAATTGACTACTTGAATTCAAATGCATATCCTAATTTAAGACATTAAACATGAATGCATCATCAAAGATCAAAATTTGAAACCTTCACCTACTGTAATATATGCATTAATGCCCTAATTTTTGGTTTGAAATATGAAGGTTTGCAAAACCCTAGTTCTTAACAAATAATGCCCTAGTTTCTAACTTCAAATCACAAAATAAACATACGAAATAGATTCAAGGCCAAAATTAACAATGCAATGATAATTTTTAAGCACAAGTGTGACCTCTAGGAAATTGAAAGCATGTAGATCAAGCCCCAAAATATTAAAATAAATGAACCACTTCAACATGACTTACAATTTAGATCATTCATCATCAAATTTTCAACATAAAATAATAACTCCAAATCACAATCAATTTTGAAAAATGGTTAAAAACCCTACCTTATGAAACAAGAAGCTAACAGTTCCAATTTGAATACACTTGGAAACCCTAGCTGAAGGTCAATGGAATTCCCTAGCACCAATTCTTAAACTCTCACCTTCAAAATGCAAGAAAGCTCAAGCACCTTCCAAAATGCCACACTTAAAATGAATAATGAATGAAAGTGCAAGCACAAAAGCCTATAGATTGTGCTTAAATTTAGCATTAATGGCCAAAGTACCTTGAATTTTAGAGCTATAAATGTGTTGAAAATAAATTTTTGAAGTTCGAGAATATGACCTCATGATGAATTCGATGAATCCAAAGACCCCCAAATTTAGTAAAGTAAAAAGATCTTGGGGAATTCGACCAACGACAGATTTCACGAACGTCTAGCCTTTCAGGTAATTTGCATAGCTATAGATTTAACAAACTATTCTTCCTTTGGGAAAATCCGACAGTAGGGGAAATCCACAAGATGACACATTTCAGGAAATCTAGGTTGAGAGACAAATTTAGCGAATGGTAAGACCTTTAGAGAATCCAGCCAAGGGAGGATTCCATGAAACTTTCCCTAGCTTTCCCAATTTGATACTTAAGGAAAATATACATGAAACACATAACTCTAAGCGTCAAACAAGATATTGCAAAGAAAAAACACCCAAAGTGCATATAAATCATTGAAACTCAATCAAGTGAAGTGAATCAAAATTTTGGGGGAACCTATCCCTTAAGGGGAAAAGGTGAAACCTAAAGGAAAAAAAGAGAGCAAAAGAGGATCCCCGCCTCTGGTGGGGTGTGTGTGCAAAAATTGCACAACAGGTCATCATAATTTTATGCCTACTATAGGTCACAACACATGAAAATCATGAAGTCTAATCATATTAGTTTAAATGTCACAACACCTATGGGTGTTACCAAATATCATTTTGGAATTCCTAGTCATTCATTTGATCCTCATGAATACCAAACTCCATAACAACAACCTCAATATCCACTTATCATCATAAAAGACATCAAGAATGGATCTATAAAATATGAGGAATTTATTGAAGATAAAATTTTAGAAATGCAACAATATCCCTCTTTTACTAGAGCACTTGATGCCCTCATTTATTTATATCCTAAAATGTACTTTCTTAGACTTGCACAAAGTAGTGCTAAACTACCTTCCAATTTCAACATAGATACACTTAGTGAAAAAAGGTCATGCCATCTCATGTTCCATCACATGATAGCATACCTATAGTTCAATATACCACAACCTTCAATTCCAACCATACCTAGTCAACCAACTATACCATCATATGACATGGATTCACTACCATTTTCTGTATAATTTGTAAATTTTTTATATCAAAATTCAAACATGAACAATCAAAAAAATTAACATATATGTAATCCTTCAAACATTAAAATTCCTCATTCATCACCATACACATCCAGCCAAACAACCTCACATATACCAAATCCTCCAAACACAAACATTCCTCATTTATCACCACAAAATGTTACAAGCTACTTAAACAACCCTTTCAGAATCTGAACTTCCACATCTTATGTGCCTCCTAATATTCCATATGCTACACAAGCACCCAACATAACAAGGAGCACATATAATACCAATCAGTTATGCCAACCTCCCATTTCATAAATTTCATCACTTACCATTTCAAAACAAGATTACATGTCCAATATACCTAAAACATCCAACATATCCAAAACTTACAACATCCCACATTCTTCACAAACTCTTAGATATAACATATCCAGAAATACAATTATCTCCCAACAAATAATCATGTCACAAAAATGTCAATCTATTCCATTCACTATACCTACACAAATAAATTTCATTCAAACTCAAAACTATCCATATGACATCCCTTAGAACATACCTCAACAATAATTTATCTCATAAACACAAGTTATTCCACAACAACAATTCATACCATAAAATAAAAACATTTCATACAAGCCATACAACATTATTCAAACACAAAACATACCTCAACAAAAAATAATTTTGCAAGACAAAAAAAACCATACAACTCATATAACATCCCAGAAAACCAAAATCCATCATACAAATCTTCATCCATTCCTCAACACCAAACATACAATCCATTTAACCAACCAAAAAACAACCAACATGATGACTTGGCATTGAAAATTTAAAACTTAAACCAAAATATTATCGACATACAACTGGGAAAAATAAAGAAAATCTATACTCTTGAGGAAACTTTTCCATATCCATTTGACAAAAATATAGTTATGATACCCTTCCCTCACAGCATCAAAATGCTTAAGTTTGAAAAATATAAGGGAAGAGGTGATCCATGAGAACACATATGATAATTTTACATAGCATATCTAGAGGTTGCATACAATGACACATATTTAATGTGCCTCTTTCTTAGAAGTTTAGGAGGACAATCAATAGAATGGTTCTCCCATTTACCACATGGCATTAAAAAATTCTACGAACTAGCAGAAAATATTTTCGCTCATTTCTCATATAGCATAGGACACGAAGTTACCATGATCAATTTATGTAGAAAAAAAAAAAATCCAAGAGAAACATTTTCTTCATTCCTACAACGTTGGAGACACAAGGATAACAAATACAAATGGCATATTCTTGAGAAAATATCTCATAAATATCTTTGTCCAAAATCTCAACACATAAATTGAATTTCATTTAACCATACAATGTGTCAACACCTCTGAAGAAATCATAGAAAAATGTATCACCATTGAGAAGGATCTTATTTCTAAGGGACTTGTCAAAATATACAAGGATAACTAGGATTATATACCAAACTCTAATGGCAAACCTTGCCTATAGGCTAAGAAAAAAATGTTACCAACAATGGTGTTGTGAACATAAATTTTGTACAAAACATACAACCCCCACCAAGAAATCAACAAAAAATTCAAAATGTGAATCCTCCAAAGGGACCAATAAGAACCAACAACACCATTAGACATAAATAAACTCCCTTGGGGGAGCCAATTGAGTCAGTTTTGAACAAGTTAATTGAAACCAATATTGTTAAGCTTTCAAATCTTTGATAGTATTATGAACCTCAATTTAAACCCTCATGGTATAATGATAATGATTCCTATGGATAAAGGGTCATGAAACACTAAATTGCATGATACTAAAGAGCCTTAGACAAGGCCTCACTGATCAGGGAGAAGTCAACATTGAACAATGTGCTTGAGCATCTGGAAATAATGACATAGGAATTTACAAGGATCCAATCTCGAACCATGGTAAAGGAAATGAATTTGGTAAAACAAGGGACTATAAAAAATCCAATAATTCCTATGACAATATAGTAGGGCATATCCAAGAGTCTAATAATCACATTTTTTTATCACTATACTTGGTATAAATCTTGAGTGTAGAGTCACCACATGACAAGGGAAAGTCACCATTCAAGGAGCTTCTCCTCAATCTAAGATCTTAATGAAGTCACTACCAATTGAGTGTAATCTTATAGATCATATTAAGAAAATTCTAGCATAGATAATCTATATTAGATATTCTTAGGATCTCCCCAAATATGAACAAGTCTTATACAAGGCACTCCTAGAATCCTCTATTCCTACTAACATAGATACTGAGAAATTCTAGAACATGATAGGACATATCACATCTACTCATCATCTATTATTCACTGAAAATGATACTCCTTCAACATTTCATAGCCAAGCTATCCATCTAGAAGTCTTCCTCCACAAACACAAAATCAAAAGAGCCTTGGTAGATGGTGGAGAGGGCTTTAACATTTGTACCTTGAAACTTATAAAACAATTGGGATACTCTGAAGGGGTTATTGAGAAATAGAAGGGCATTAACATTAGAGAATATGATCATAATGAATGAGAATTAGAAGGAACTATCAAATTTCCTATTCAAGTTGGTCCAACTATTTCCTCACATTCATCATCTTATATTGATCCATCAACATTAGCCTCATCATCCACCATTCACAAACACCTTCTAGAAGTCAAGATTCAAGTACAAGACAATGGTTGTAGAGAGTATGATCTTAAACAATCTTTTTATGTAGGACAACTGCCATCTTCTCCCAAGATGTATGGAAAGTCACAACACATAGATAAAACCTCTTCTACTATCAAATTTGAGACCATAATTTTATCCAAGTTGGGAGAGATCAACAAAGAGTTCATAGAAGAATATATATCCGAATGGTTGTACCGAGATGAGAAAGAATGAGCTACTCTACCAATTGATCAAAATAATAAAGGTTTCAAAATCATTAAGAACATGGGATTCATAGGACATGGCGTCCTTGGTCTACAAAAACAAGGAATTAGAGAACCCATTGTTCTAGAGAAATTATATAAATATCAAGGGCGTAGATATGGTTCACTAGATAACATTACTCCGAACATCGAGAGTATCCCTAGAGAGGTAGTTGGATTTTCTCCCGCAGTTAATACTTCTAATGGTGATACCATTGAGGAATCTCCCATGTGCACTAGGGAATTATTTGAGAAAAAAATCATCAATACCATTACAACATTATCATTTACCTCACCTTCACAATATAATGGCCTTCGACTCATTTACACTCAACTCATTGATTGGGACCAATAACAAGCATCAATTCTAGACTTATTTGAAAATGATGACACTATTTTTGAGTTTATGGGACTTAGAGATGACACGACTCCCAGATATCATAAAGAAATATTTGATATAAATTTTGATGTGAAAGCATACTATGGGGGAAATTTGGATCCTTTAGTCACAAAAGTGAATATAAAAATAAAAAATAGATCCCCTAGTGAAAACCAAAATCTAGCACTTTTGGATCATGAAAAAGTCAAAATAAAGGGTGTATCCAAAGGTGAAAACCTCTTTGAGGTACTTGAGGATGAAGGATTCAACCTCCCTAGTATCACTAAGAATTAAGAGAAATCAACAATAATAGTAGAAGAATCAGAGAAAATCAATGTTGTAATCGTCGACACTCCTAAGATCACATTTTATGCAACATCTTTAGATCCTGAAGAGAAAAATAATTTTTCATCATTCCTAGAGGAATGAAAAACCAAATTTTATTGTTCTTATATTGACATGATTGGAGTAGACACAACATTATTGGTCCATCATTTGACAATATATCTAGAGGCAAAACTAGTTAAACAAAAGCTATGTAAGATGCATCCACAAATTGTACTACTTGTCAAAGTTGATCTACAAAAACAATAGGACATGGATTTCATAAGACCAATTGATTATCCAGAATGGGTGTCCAATCTAGTACCTTTTTCCAAGCCCACTGGGGGCATACGCATCTACATGTATTTCAAGGATCTCAATAAAGCTTGTCCTAAGGATGACTTTCCATTGTCTAAAATAGACATTATAGTGGATTTGACAATAGGCCATGAGATGCTTTCCTCATGGATGGGTTTTCAAGATAATCAAATCCGTATAGCACAAGAGGACTAGTGTAAGAATTTTTTTAAATACCCTTTGGGTACATATTGTTGGAATGTCATTCCATTTGCTCTTAAGAATGTAAGTGCAACATATCAATGATCTATGATAGTGATCTTTCATGACATGTTTCATAACATTATGGAGGACTATGTAGATGACATCCTAGCAAAATTAGTCACAAGAAAAGGAAATATAAAGGTTCTAGAACAAATATTTGACTGACTAGAGAAGTTTCAAGTGAGACTTAATCCAAAGAAATATGTATCTATTATCACTTTCAAAAAATTATTGGGATACATAGTGTCTTGTAGAGGTATTAAAGTGGACCTTGAAAAACTCAAGGCAATTATTGATATGCATCCTCCTAAAAATCTAAAGAAACTTTATAGACCCCAATTTTCACCCATTTACTCATCTCCTACACAAGGATTTCACATTCAAATGGGATGAGAAATTTCAGCAACCTTTCCAACAACTTAAGGATTACCTAGCATCACTTCTAGTATTGATGCCTCCAGTTCCAAATAGAGTATTGATCCTATACATTTCAACTACATCAATAATATTAGGTGCTCTCTTGGAATAACACAATGAATCTAGGAAAGAGAGAGTGGTATATTAAATTAGTCTACTATTAGTAGGATATGATCTTAATTACACTCCCATTAAGCGAGCATGTCTAGTGATCATCTTTAATTCACAAAAGATTCAAAACTACATGATCAACTACTAAATTAGGCTCATATCTAAGGTATATCCATTGAAGTACCTATTATCCAAAGCAACATTCACATGACACATGGCTATATGGGTCATGATACTTAGTGAATTTAATATAGAGCATGTAGATAAGAAAGCAATCAAAGGGAGATTCATATCATATCAATTAGTGGAAGCACCATTATATTATGATAATCCTCTCATATGAAAATTTCTAAATGATGAAATCTTCCCTATCACTCCAACAAGTGAATGGAAGTTATACTTTGATGAATCACACACCTAACATGGTTTAGGGGGCAAGAGTCCTATTTATCACACCTGAAGGTGATTACATACTCAATGAGAATTTTCATGAAAAAATAACATAGCTGAGTATGAAGCATTGATTACAGGACAAAGGATGTCTATACAATGGAAAATAAAAGATTTATAGGTCTATGGTGACTCACAACTAGTGGTTAGACAAGTCAATGATGACTACCAAATAAAATATGACAAATTTCTCTCCTATAAAATAATGGTTGATAGTTTCAAACATTATTTCAATAATAGGGTTGCAGACGCTATGGAGACTATTGGATCTCTCCTATAGTTGCCTCATAATAGCCACAAATGAGATTTTATCATGGAACAATTATTAGTTCCAAAATTTGAGGTTCGTGAATCCAAATTTGTGTGTAAAATTGTTGTTCCTAATTCCCCTTGTTACCATGACATTTACACTTATCTACAAAATGATAGCATATCAGATAACCTTATAATGAACCTTATGAGAACCTTTATATGCTAATCATCTTGCTTCACCATCCTTGATGATACCCTTTACTAAAAAAAGACTCTATGGTACATTTCTTAGTTGTTTTAATTTAGAAGAAGCTACAACTTCCCTACATGAGGTACACAAAGGTGTTTGTGGGTTGCACTTTAGTGGCCCTACCCTTGCTAAGAAACTACTAAGAATAGGATACTATTGGCATATTATTGATTATGAGGTAACCATTTTTCCAAGAAGTGTTTACAGTGTCATAAATATGGTGATCTTATTCATGCACCAACAGAAGATTTGCAACCTATCACTACACTATGACCCTTTCTATAATGGGGACTCAACTTCATAGGAAATATCTCTCCCACATCCTCCAACGATCACAAATTCATCATAACCACCATTGAGTACTTTATGAAGTTGATATAATCCATCCCCCTCACCTACATTACTAAAAAAAAATAACCGAGTTTATCCTAAACTATCTAATTTTTGATATGGTGTCCCCTACGCCATCATCACAGATAATGAAACACCCTTCAAAAATCAAGATGTCCAAAATATTTGCTCTTGATTTCATATCCAACATCACTTTTCCATGCCATATTACCCCTAGGGAAATGTTCAAGATGAAGCATCTAATAAAATTATACTGAAATCCTCAAAAATACAATTAATGATGTTGGTCATGAATGACACTTCCAACTTAATCCCATGTTATGGGCCATTTGTACTAGTATTTGAATGACTATTGGTGCCACATCATATTCCCTAGTTTATGGCACCAAGGTAGTCTTTCCTATCAAGGTCAAACTTATTTCATTAAGAGTTTCCTTGCAACATCTTGTCAACAATAAGAATACAGAGTATCTAGATTACATGAGCTAGAATTTCTAGATAAAAAATGTATCAGTGCACTTAATCATCTCCAAGATTACCAAAATCGTCTTTGTCATAGTTATAAGAAGATAAAGAACATAAAATTCTAGGTAGGTAATCTAGTCCTAAAAAAATTAGAATAACCAACTAAATCAAGTCAACAAGGGAAATTTTGAAAGGAAATATTTCTTTAGGAAACTTCAGAAAGACAACCCCAAGGCTTCGATTGTCAGGTCTTGAATTGGATAAAATGACTCCATGGTTAATGTATTTCTGGTTTCATAAGGGTCCTTTATGGTTCAACTCGAACTTAGAAGGGAAAGGGTTGTAAAATTTGAGGACTGGTTTAAACCCTAGTTTTATTTTCAGATTTTCAATCTAAAAATGATCTCTAATCATCAAATGTGAAAATTTTGTGATGTTCTTTTCTTCCTAAAACTAACCCAGATTCAAATATAATTAAAAAAGATAAGGGTTTAGAAATCCTAAATTTAAAACCTAAGGTCAATGATAACAATGGTTAATGCTACAAATAGACAAATCCCCAAAAACTAATTCTTGTTTAACCAAGGCTAAACCCACAATGTTGCAAAAATGGTGCAATCTTCAAAGGAATACTTAGAGATTTTCATATTGTAAACATTCATACATATATCCAATCACTGGCATAACATGCATAAGTATTCACAATTGAATAAATGTAGAGAAGGAAGATTCATCACCCCCAAGGCTCCCAGGTCACGAAAGAGCCTAAGGGAATGAACTAACCTAAACTACCTCATAATACCTAATACATTAAAACAAAAAGGACAAGTTCAAAAGGAGGGGGAAATAGGACTTTGTTTCCCTTCAAATAATGACAGTGTTATCAGGAAATGGGTGAGTAGACTGCACAAGTATCAGACTATGAACCAACCAAACCTCTTTCAAGGGATGGTAATATAGGATCAGAATTTAGCGTGTCATGTTGGAGTCTCATATACACATTGGCATCCTATACAGATAAAGGGTCAAGCAACATTCATAAAATCACAGAGTCTATTGATGAAGCAAATGTTATAGTTTTGCAATTTGACATAAAAGTAAGGGAATGCAAAGTACAACAAGAAGAATGCTATAAAAGCTACTCTATTAGAGAAATGACAAAGAAATAAGAAGAATTCCAACATACTCAAGGTCTAGTTTACTAGCTAGCTCCAAGAAAATGAACAAATCATACACACATAGTAATAGGAAAAATGTTGGGGTTGTGTTTGGAACTTACCTTAGTCAAGTCCCCATTTTGGTGTTCCCACTTCCATGGACAGTCAATAGAAAACAATATTGTAGAAAAGTGATAAAGAAGTAGATAGAAAGGACACAAAGAAGTAGAGAGTGTTGGAGTAATCACGATAATCATTTGATAATTAATTATTAAGTCCTTTATTACTTTAGCTCACTTAAGCTAACCTTAGGAGTTCTTTTTTTATTATTAGATTGGGCTAATTCTAGGTCTAGTTGTGTCATTGCATGAGATTAAGACACTTGTCACAATATAATGCAGTCCTCATCTAGGGTTTTATTTTTCATGCTTTTATAAGAATTCACTTCATTGTAATCAATATTTAAGATTATTCAAGTAAATACATTGCACATATTAATGCTCTTTTGGATCAATCTTTTCTCTCTTGGTTGCATAGTAAATCAATTGCTTTGATCTTTCTTTTGTGATAGGATAATTGCTTGCGGGTGATTTTTGGGTTTTATAGAGTTCAATCATCAACTTCAACATTGTATCATAGCTCTAGATCTGTAGCTTCCTAGTTTGAATTTTTAGAGATTCGGCCTTGAAGAAAAAATCAGCTCATCCTAGGGTGAAATGGGCATCATCATTGCATTCAGAATGACAAAAAACATAAAGAATGCCTATCGTTTCATCAATTTTGGAGCAGTTGCAAAAAAGGAAAAAAATTAGAAGCAAGGATCTTTGTATGAAAATTTGTATGGCTGTGTGGATTCGTATGACCCCTGCTACTATAATTCTATCTAGGTACATAGGGTTTTTAATTTTTTTTTCTTGTTTTTAAAATTCAGAATTTTTTATTTTTTCAAAAAAATAAAAGATCAAAAACTTTTTTCTAAAAGAAATAAAGGATAAAAACAAAGGCTCACGTAAAAGGTCATACCTTGCCATGGTAGGCCTTGGCCTTTCCACCTAGCATCACAAAGCCACCAGCCAATGACTCCCTAGCTGCTCGACAATGTGCAAAACCATAGTCAGTAAAAACCACTGACGACTAAAACAATCCAACTACTTCATAAAATCCGACAACCTCAAAATCAATGATGGAAAAACAAGGAATATTCCCTATGTACATTCTGACAAAATCAACATATTTTGATCATATGGAGAGAATATTTTTTCAAACATGCATTTTTAGATGAATGAGCTCTTTTTTGACGAAAGAGGAATATTCTCTAGAATATTCTTTGATGTCCAACCAACCGTCAAATTTAATCTAGTGAATTGTTGACACCAGTAGTATGACAAGTCTCTTAGACCCCTCCTAACCCTCATTTGGCCTAAGAGAGCAATTTTTTTATTCTTTCCATAACTTAGGCATACGGTGTAAAAATTAGGCAAACGAGATATCGTAAGAAAGCTAGTTCTGAGTACTTTTTAGTGGTGTAGGTCTCATTATTAGATTTTTTTGTTGGTCCCTGTTATTCTCATTCAAAGTCAGATCTTCATTTTACACTTATGATCTCATAAATTTTTGCTTGTATCTCTAATTTTATCAATTCAAGTAGTATTGAAAAGGCATTTTAGAGCTCTTTAGACCTATTCATGCACATTTTCTAGAATCTACCCTAGGTACTTTTTATTCAATTTTTTGTGTTTTCACAATTCTATCAATTACTTGGACATCTTAGCACTTGGAAAGGAGTTATTAACATAGGATGACATCATTTGATCTACTTTATCGGTACTGAGGTTTTTGGTCTCTGATTTTTTCATTTGAGTGAGTGTCATGGGTTTTTTGTTCATCCTTCTATGATCAACTTCGATAAGGATAACTATGAGTCTTGGCGAAATGGATCATGACACATCTCAGGTGGCTTGATATTCTAGCTTATCTATATGGGCTCAAACCTACACTAGGCACACTAGGGAGTTTATTAGCATAGGGTATCATTAGATATCATATTGTAGGGTTTATATGTTCAAGCATTGATCTTGACACTATGTGTGTTGTATCAGACATTGAATGTCCCTACACACTTTGGAATCAACTTTGGGAGTTCTCTGGAGATCCTCATATCTATCCATACCTAGAGGATCCTATTGCACATTATCTTATCCCTCTTGCAGATGTGGATTTCATGCCCTTTGATGGAAATACTTTAGAGGAGCTTGAGTATATCACAGTTCTTGCATGTTTTGATGGTTTAGAGAGTTGTCTTCATGTTCCCACTCTTCAAATTGAGACTACATCATCATCATCTATTGTTCCTAATCAGTTTGACATCGCCGCATCTTTGGCCCTTATTGATTCAGTGCAACAAGACATCCATAATATTTTAGACATAGCTACTTGGGATTCCTATCTTGTAGACATCATCCTTATTTGCATAGTCCTATGTGTTATGCCTTGCATAACCACCCCATCTTTTCCCTTGGTCAAAATGGGCCCCCCTTTATTGTTTTTATCTTTGGTTGATTTTCAAACAAATTTTGGAATCTTTCTTTTCCAACACTTTGTTTTTCTTTCGTTTAGTCTGTCAGAACCAGAACCGGAACCGAATTGGGTTTCGAAACTTCCTCTAAAACTCCGGTTTCGATCTCCATCCTGATAGTCTTTCTTTTTAACATTTTTTGTCTTTGTCTTTGTCAGAGCCGAAGTGGAAGTTAAGCTGGTGTTTTATTCAAAATTCCAAAATCAAATCTCGTTCTGCCTCAGCCTCCGCTTTTTGGTCTTTCGTTTTAGACTAAGTTTTTATGTTAAGTTTTCTTATTTCGGTATTTTTATTTTATTTTTGTGTTTTGTTTTGTTTTATGCTTTGTTGGTGAAACCGGACCCAGAACGGTAACCAAGTTGTGAAATTACTCAAGTTTCCAAAATAGTTTTCATTCCGATTCCGCTCCCGCTGGGTTTTTGTCATTGAATTTTTACTGAAGTCGCATGACAGTGATGTGCTCATTCCTTCTACAGTTTCGATTCCACTTTACTGCATTTCATGCATTAATGACAACTGCCATGCGTAGGTAGAAAATCCAAGTTTTACCTTAATTAGGGATTAACGAGTAGTTATCATTATTATTGTTAAGAAATTGAAGAGCGAAGTAGAGCAGTAGTGGAGCTTTTATGGAGTGAATCGATTGAAAGAAATACAGTTGTGAGTGGATTGCTTCAGGGAGTTTAACTATTTATTCGCGTTTGAGGTAGGGTTTCCTATTCTTGTCTTTCTTTTGTAGTTTCACTTTTTCTATTTCTGTTCTTCTTGGATTGTTTGGTTTTGTGCGAATTCCTTTGTAGGTTTGTATCTTTTCATTGGTTTTGTTTTTGTTTACGTTTTTCTTGATTTTGTATTGCTTTTATAGTTTTGTTTCTTGTCGGTTTGTTTAAACATGGTCATTTTCACGTTTTAGCCGTGATCGAGTCGTGATGCCCTAATTTTTAAATGCATAGGTTAAATTCAGGTTTTACAGTGAGTTAGGGTTTAGTAAATGGTAGTTTTTACTTAGAATCCTTTTTGCGCACTTAGTCTGGTTAGTTTAGAAAGGATTAAATTCGTGCCCTACTTGTTTGTAATCAAGGGTTTTTAGGTTAGGGTTTCTTGGTGCATTTTTGTGTTTGCATTTAATTTAAATATGATGCCCTAGAAAGTATAGTCACCCCCAGTCATATGGGGATGGTCTTATCACATTATATGTTAGCCCCTTTTCATTTAATATGACCTAGTCTTTAATCATGAAGTTATGCATTAAACTGTTAAAATCATTTATGACATCATGGTCAACCTAGGAGGAAGCGGGATCAGAATTGATTTAGATTTTGGGTGTATTTTATAATTAGTGTCAATTACATTTTTCATCCCATCTCCGACTCCACTTATAGTGAGAAGCTTTATTTCAAAATAGCGATAACCTAGGCAGAAGCAGAATCGGAACCGAAACAGAATGTGAAAATAGAAAATATGAAAGAAACCCAACCCATTTCCATTCCGATCCTAGTTCTGGTTACCATTCCTGTCCCGAATCCGGTCCCGCTTCTTGTTAGTATAATCTCAATAACAGTTTTGGCTTCGAGCCCGACAGTGTTTTGAAGAAGATTGTTTAAGATGTTTTATGTTTGGTTCTGCCTCCGATGTATGTATGAAAGGTATAATTTTAAGGAATATTTTGTGATGTTTATTCAAGGATCTAACTAGAGGTTTTGTTGAAGGAAAGCTAAAGAATGTCGGGAACATAAGGAGAACTATCCAAGGAACTGGCCTACAGGGACATCAAAGGCAGTAGCTAAGCCCAAGAAGATCAAGCCAGAATAGTTACCCTATACCTTGAGGTATAACCATAGGGGTCCTATGGTCACATCAAGAAAAGTAGAATTGGATTGGTCAGACATCACCGACACAAATCTAGGCTCATACAATTTTGAGGAGCTGTATTCAGAAACGTTCGCTGTAGATATAACAAGGAGAACACAAAGAATTGTTGAGTCTGGTTTGGCTCATATCACCTTATTCTCTTTATCTGTCTAGTGCCCAGAGTTGATTATGACGGCAGCCAATGCTTACAATCCAACCACTATGTAGTGTGTCGATTCACAGGACAATTTGATTATTGATCTCACTCCTCAAATGTTTCAAACTATGTTTAGTGTCTCGGATCCAAAGAATCTGGTATAGTTAAAGGAGGCTGAAGCTTTGGAGAAATATAGCAAATAAAAAGCATCCAACAAGGCTCACTTGAATAAGAAATGGTTGAGAATGAAGAAGAAATCTCTAACCAAACTTCATGATCAACCGAAGAGGATAGAGTTCTACAAAGAAGTATCAGGCTTGATCATTATGTTGTCTAGGGTATTTGGGAAGAGGGATGCATTTCACTTCAAGGAGTGGATGTTTCCTTTCATTCAGACCATTTTGAATGGAAAACAACAGTTTGATTGGCCAATGGTGGTGTCTGATGCTATACATGACCAGTTGACAAGGATAAGAGAAACCAAGTGTTTCTTTATGACTTCTTATATTGTTTATGCAGCTGCCAGAGGAGGTATATTTCTAGTTTTAAGGATAGTGGGAATATTGGGAGAGTCAGATTGACAAAAGAAGGTGTGGGATCATTATGATCAATTATCTCTGCAAGTATTTGAAACACAACTAAGAAGGGTTAATGATGCATTTTTATATGTGATCATTAACCAACTCAACGGAGATGCAGGGTATAGACTGAGCCAAGAAGCTATGGCATTTATCACTGAATGGGGATGTTGGTACATTCAATACCCCAAGTTCACATACTTCAAGCTAGTTGGATTTGAAGGTCATCCACATTTGCTGCCAAGATGTTGTAATAATAGGATAGTATTGATGGAATTCGTTTATCAAGCTCTGGGGGTTAATGCCCGGTTTGGATTGAAACACAAAATAGGATGTCATAAGTTGTCCATGCAGCTGGGTGAATACAACTGTCAGCATCTGGTGGGAGAAAAGGTAGTGTGCAGTGAGTTGATACATCTAAAACTAGGTTTGTATACAGCTCGAAAGTACTTTGACCCGAAGAATAAAATGAATACCTTGCTGCCTTCTATTTTTGATAAACATTTCAATTTGTTGGAAGATTTTTGGAGTGACCGACAGGATGAGTATGACCTCAGGAAGAAGAATTATGAGAGGTTACCTGTCTCACTCATGATAGAGCTTGGGATCAAAGATGATATCCCTGATGCATTAGTAGATGATGGAGTGGTATTAGATTAATCAGATGAGGAATTAAACATTGGCAGTAAGAGCTTGGATCCGGTGGACTAGGACAGTGAGGAAACCATTGACATTAAGCAGATAGGGCGAGCAGTCTTGGATAGGAGCATTCAGTGGGTGGTTCTAAGAACCAAAAATCCTCAAGGACCAGCTCCTAAAAAGGGGAAAGGATATAAAAGGATCAAAAGAAAGACACCTCCCAAGGAGCTTTTGGAGTTCCTCCCTCCAGACATTGAAGAGATTGAGCTTGAAGTAGTGGCTCAAGATGAACCAGAGACACAAGAGGGAGATGTTCAAATAGGATCTATAGTTTCAACACCTGCATTAGGCGAGTACTCTACTTAAGTCCCACTTGCAAAACAACAAAGTGAAGAAGTGCAAAAAGGGACTCTTCATAATATTGGTGAATCCATAAAGGGAAAAGGAGTAGAGGTAGAGATTCATGATGTTGGAACAGATTTTGATGAGACTCTATCAGAGAAGGGTGTACAAGAAAATATGGCTCTAGAGGAGGATACTGAACAGGTGTTGAAAAAGGAGGATCAGTGGGCGTTATTTGAAGAAGCCAAGAAGGTTGCTGATGATCAAGCACTTGCTGCAACAATAGAGAAACAAAAGGTAATTGATGCCAAGATACAAGAATTCCATACTGCAGCAACAACACATAGAAGCTAAGTCAAAGCTGATGAAATAGAGCAGCAACTGAGGCAAAAAGAGCAGGAGCTCAAGGTCAAGGAAGAGAATGATAAATTAGAATTGATACAAAAAATTCATGATCTTGAGGAGGAAAAGGCAAGACATCAAAGGGAGAGAGAAGTTCTGGTGGCTAAGTTGAAGCTTGCTGAAGAAGCTCATAAGGAGAAAGAAGAAGCAAAATGATTGCAAAAGGAGAAAGATGCCGAAGAACTGATCAAGAAGCAACAAAAAGAAAAGGAAGATGCATAAAAGCTTAAGGTATTAGAGGAAGAAAGAAACCAGGAATTAGAGAAAAGAAGATTAGAAGAAGAAAGGTTGAAGAAGGAGGAAGAAGATAAGAGAATACAAGAACAAAGGGATAGAGAGGAAGCTGAAAATATTGCACAGACAAGGGTGGAACAAGAGCAACAAGAGAAACAGGGGGTTGATTCTCAACCTCAAATAAATGTGCAACCTCCATCTACTACTACCTCCTCTTCTTCAACTATGATGACTGTTACTCCAGGTGCTCCTACTTGCTTGAAATTATATCTTCAAAAGAGATCATTGACACCTTCACAACCTCTCAATTGGGAGGATATGATGAAGGAATTTGAGAAAGAAAGGCCTAAAAAGAAGGCTAAGATCCTACATTCCACTAGGATAACTGACAAAGGAGAAATTATGGCTGAATGTGCTATACCCACGATAGACAAGGATGTAGGAGATATGCAATTGACAGATTATCAGTTGGGCACTGTTAATTTGGGGAGACCTACCAGAGATCAGAAAATTAATTTAATTGATGTGGTAGCATCTTCAATAAAGTCAAGAATGTTGAAGGATAAAAAATGGAATGATGAGCTCAAAGCTCAGTTAGATCAATTGCATGTTTTCTTGAAAAGTGTTTCTGCTCTAAGATCACAATAGGTTGCTACTATTGAGACCCCAATTTTGCTGAGTAAGAAAGAAGTAGATGATTTGGTATAGGTGAGGGTCAAGGCGGAAAATGCTGGATTGTTGGGTTGATAAATTGAATCAAGAAATAAGCGAAGTACTAGAAGATAGTTTTGGGGTTTAAAAAATGACTGAGGAACTGATATAAGAAATGAATCAATATGTTAAAAAATTGGAAGCACAAGAGGAGGAATACAAAGGATACAGTCAGAAATTGAAAGAAGTTAATAAATTTCCTAAAACCACTCTTCTAGAACAGTTGATACTTGAAAAAGATAGTAAAGATTTCTTGGAAAAGACTTCTTGTATACTCCAATTTAGAACAAATTTTCTATACAAACATAGAAATGAGGTTCAAGATTCTGTTAAGGATCTGAATGAACAATTTGAGAAGGTGGAAGCCATTATTTTTGTTATAGTAAACATTGATATACCATTAAAGGAAGGCCTACATTTAAGCCAAATAAAGGAGAAGTGGATTGAAAGGTTTAAAGAGGTTATGAAGAGAGGAGATGATGGTGAAGATCTGTTGATAGATCGGTTGATGGACATCAAAGCAGAGATAAGGGAAGCTAAGAGAGAGTTGATGAAGCTGAAGGATATGAGAGGGTTTGCTGCAGCGGGGTTGGAAAGAATTAAGTTTGAAGACAACTGGGTGGATGGGCCAGAATTGGACATACTACAACAAGTCTTCTCCAATTTTGATGAGTACATTGCAAAAAAAAATTTGCATGCATAAATATCATGCATGCATGGCTTTCTTCTTCTTTGCATGTTGCATGCAGGATTGGTAGTTTTTGAAGTGCATGGCTTTCTTCTCTTCTATCTTCTTTTCTTCCAATTTAACTGAGTTTCCAAGATAACTGTAATCCCTGAAAGGGTGGGTCGACCTAAAATAGAAGAGGACTTCAGATTATTTTATATCTATAAATACCCTTGGGGTATCATATTGTAAGGGTCGGCTAATAGAGAATAGAATTGGCCACCTGATATTAGGAGATAAAAAATTTCATAGTTGTTACAAAGATACATTGTTACTTCATTTTACAATTGAATATAATTACAGGTTTTATGCAAATATGGTGTTAGAATTAAGTTTTACTTGATAAGGTTAATGAGTTATAATCTATCTATATGCCAGTGATTGTGCTGAAGCATGATTGTTTCTTATGTGATAGAAGTCATTAGAAGAAGCCGGATTTAAGGATTATCTCATTAGATTATCGGTGAATTGAATTTATTGAAGTCTGTTGATCTATGATCTTGGAAATGAATGAATGTGTGTTCTTTTTGGAATCTTTGAAATAGTTGTGATATGCGAATTGTGATGTTAAAATAAGCACCTTAGATGCATGCAATAGTATGGATTATTCTGTAAATTGTGTCATGCTTTGGTTTTCTTGATCTGTTGGAAAAAATTCATTGTTGGAGATATATGTTTGGATGCTAGATAAGTTTGATTCATGTTTTCTAATTTACCCTCTGATCTATCTTTTTTCTTTTATTTAAAACCCCCTTTCTTTATTGAAATAGCTTGATGAATAAGTCATTGCTTGTATTCTTTGTTACCAACACAGGCCCCTTTAATATTACAGTTGCATGAACCGATTGAGTGACACCAGACAGTTGAGAACCAACTACCAGGACCTTGGGAGTTAGGCTACTATATGTTGTCTTTCTTTTTCATTAGAAATAGAGTAGAAATATTCTTTTTAAACATTGTTTGTGTCATTTTCACCATCAACAGATTTGACGCGAGAAAGAGGGCCTGGAGGAACAAGCTGGCTCGCATTGTATCTTTCTCACCGGAGAAATATGGGAGGATTCTCAAATCCTATACTAATCCTGAACCACTAGAAGAACTTCAAACCCCAGTCAGACCTAGACCCCATGCTCATAGGGTATTGATACCTACATTGCATGCACCGCTTGCTCCACCTGGATTTCCTCCAAATCCACCCACACCACCACCAGTTAAACCCACTTCACCACAACTAATTAGGCCTGTGTCACCACCAATTCAACCTACATCACCATCACCTGCTCAACCAATCCTACCCATGGTTTACTTTGTGAATAATCCCTGTTTGTTAGGGACTATTCTAGGAGGGATCCATGACTTACCAAAGAACCCAGAAAAGTTTTGTCCCAAGTACATACATGGTGAATCAATAAGTGATGAGGAGCATATACAAGTGTTCAAAGATGCTTGTACACATGCTCAAGTTGCTCATTAGGATGTGGTATGTAGATTTATTCCTTATTGTTTGGGTGATATGGCATATAACTGGCATTTAAATTTTCCCCGAGGATCTATCCTAGGTTGGACAGATTTAGAAAATGCATTTATTAATGAATTTCAGGTTTATGTGGACCTTGCCATCTTGTATCACTTGTTTTCCACCATAAGAAAGGAGCATCATGAGCCACTACCTTTGTTCAGTACTAGATTCCAAAGAATGTTTTGTAGGTTGTAGGACCCTTACTTGGTAGCTGAGAATATTGCCATACAGGAATATTTAAGAGCTGTTGATCCCTTGATTAGCCTATTCTTGTAGAGGACTTATCAACCTGAGGAGATTAACTCTTTGTCTAAAGTTTATCATCTAGCCAGCAAGTTGCAACAACAGATAAGTCTGCAATCAGGAAGTTTAGGAACAACTCTTCCTCCCATGAATTATCAGATGCCTAACCCACCATTGTACAACACTGTCCTAGGGATGTCTTACTCCCAATATGGACCGGTGTCTGAGCTACAAGCTCCACCTACCATGCCCTTTTTCGAAAATGGCATGCAAGATTCTTCCCAACAACCTCAAAATCAACAACAAGTGGGAGGATCAACCCATGTTCATTCCCCAACCATAGTACAGAATGTGCAAAATGAGCAAACTGTCCAACTGACTAGTGAGATAGAAACTCTCAAGAAGACTCTATCTCAAATGTCTAACGATATGGCACAGCTTAGGAAAAACCCTCCCCACAACCAAAATCAAAATTATCAAAAGTAGGGAGGTTACAACAATCAGGCAAATTGCTCCAATCATAATGGAAACCAGAACACCAATCGAAATTCCTCTAACCAAAATTACCAAAATCAGAACAAAGGATATAATCAGAGGTTCAATAACAACAATAGGTAGTGGAATACTGGACCTAACAATGGGGGAGTTCCCTATAACTATCAGTCAGGTGAGGAGAGACCACATACTGCTAATGTAGTTGACATCAATTTCATGACTAATTGGTGCAGGCTACATGATACTGCAACACATTCTAAGGTTAACTGCCCTGAAATGGATAAAATTGTAAAGATTACACAAGTTGATGCCCATCGTCTAGCAAGAAATTCCAGTCAAGATAATGGGCCAGTCAGTACTGCTATGACTTATGAGACTATTGAAGAGAAATACTAGTTTCCTATACAAGGAGATAATGAGCCAGAGGAAGATGTGTATGATGCCCAAGCTTTTCAGTCCAAAGGAGGTCACTTTATGAGAAATCAAAATAAGGGCCCATTTACTACATCTGCACCCCCAAACAACATGGTCCCACCAAACCAAAATGCAGATAAAAATCCACCACCAACAAACGGACCTTCTGACCTTTAGAATAGAGGCAATTCGCCTCCTTTTCCTAAATATCAAGTTAGGAATGATTCAAAATTTGACTTTATTGTAGAATTGTAGAGACAGAAGACATCCTTGTCATTCTTTAACATTATGAAGTGGTGCCCAAATCAACATGAGGTGGTATTGAAAACCTTGGAGGAGGCAGATCGCTTAAAGGGAAAAGGTAAAGTGAATCTAGCAAAGGAGACAAATGCAACCATTTATAAAGGTAAGACCAGTACCACACCTTTTCTTTTAAGCTTAAGGATTTTTGGAAAGAATTTGCACAACTGTTTGTTGGACTCTGGAGCATCGCGAAATGTTATTCCCTTTTCAATATGTAAGAAGTTAGGATTAAGTCCTATCCTGACAAATAAGAAAGTGATTCAGTTAGATAAAATAGAGGTCAATGTTGTAGGTGAACTAAAAAACATGCATGTACAGGTTGGAAACTTGGATCATATCCAAGAATCCAGACCTACATAGATATCCAAGTGACTGATATCCCAGAGACATATGATATGCTTCTAAGTCGGGAACTAGTGAAGAGTACAGGGGGATATTTTTCCTTGGATTTATCTCACGTGTGGCTACCCTGGAAGGGGGTTGCAACACAAATAAGGATTGAAAGTGAACCAAGACTCAAGCACATGATCACAAAATATGATGCTTCAAATGAAGTAGCATATTTTGAGACTGAGATAGGAGTTTACAAACAAGAGGAAGTCCTTACTTTCTCTGTAATCAGTCCTGAGGATACAATGCCCCTAGAACACAGTGACCCAATGATCTGCATCAACCAACAAGTTCTAATAAGGAAATTGCAACAAGACAGGCTGGTTTTAGGAGAAGAAACTGATTTGAGTAGTTTGTTACTTCCTAATTGGTGTAGGGTTCATTATCATAATCATTCTGAGTTAACATGTCAATCATGCCTAGATATTCTAAATCATGTAGATCAGCCCCAACAAATATGTCAAGAAGAACCCTAGACCCCCATCAATGAGTTTTCGTTCAAAGTTAAGGATGCTAATATTCTCACACGGGCTAGTCTTTTTCAACAGGAAGGTTCCTCATCAGTAGAACAGACTCAAGTTTTATGTTCTAAAATTCAAGAAGAAGTTGAGGTGTCCAAATTCCTATTCAATACACGTACCCTAGATACTTTGCCAATACCCAAGGCATTGATGAAAAATGAGTTGGATAGTAATTTAACCCAAGAAGTTGTTCAGGAAGTAATTTCTGAGCACATTGAAAATATAAGAGAATCTTCAAGTGATCTTTGTCCCGAATTAATTTCTGATAACCAGCAAAAGTCTGAGTCGCCACACATCTCAAGTAAGTCATCTCCTGTTGTCCCTAAGAAGAAAGAACTCCCAGCCAAAGACCAATTACAGACTCTTAAGTTTGATGGTTCCAAATATAAAGCAGGAAGTGGAGCAGGGATAGAATTAACCAACTCGAAAGGGAAGACTTACTTTGCTTCTTATAGATTACAGTTCGGTTGCACAAACAATGTGGCTGAGTATGAAGCACTTTCTTGAGGTCTTATGTTTGCTCATAAGAAGAAGGTTACTGCTCTCACAATTATGGGAGATTTTGAGGTGATTGTAAAGTAGGTACGTAGCCAATATACATGTCATAACAAAAGATTTTCTGCGTACAAAAATAGAGTTTGGAATTTAATCGAAGAATTTGATGCTTTTGGGATTAGTCTGATCCCTAGGGAGGCTAATCAAATTGCAGATGCTCTTGTTGTTGCTGCTAGCACATTAGAACCCATGCAAGATTCTGATCTAAATAGATTTTCAGCTGAGTTGATTTCAGTCCCAGTTGTTCCTGATAATGTTCGACACTTTCAGGTATTTGATGATGATCAACATATATTGGCCTTTTTGGAAAGTTCTGATGTTTTTCAGGGGCAGATAATAGATGAATCTGATAGAGATAAGGGAGATTGGGATCCTGAGAAAGAGAGTCCAGAAGGGATATTAGATTTGAAAAGTAATATCATTCTGAAAGGGATGGTTGCTTTGGAAAGAAAATTTGACTCAGACCCATAGGCTTGTCAAAGGGTGCCTATAGAGAGTGATGGAGGGAAGTATGAATCTGTTAATTTGACTCACTCAGGCCCAAAAAGGAATGTTCTTTATAGGAAAGACTTGTCCTCAAGAAATTAAGAACAAGATAATCAAGGTCTTGGAGCAGAACATTGAAGCTATTGCTTGGAGTTATGACGATTTAAAAACTTTTGACACTTCAGTGATTACTCACACCATACCTCTCAAGCCAGAAGCCAAGCCTTTTCGCTAGAAGCAACATTCGGTCAATTCTTTAATTGAGCCCTTGATCTAGAAAGAGGTGCAAAAACTTTTATCTGCTAGAATAATCTTTTTGGTTAGGCATTCTACTTGGGTGGCTAACTTGGTTCCTATGTGCAAGAAGAATGGTGAGATTATATTATGTGTTGATTTCAAGAATATAAACAAGGCCTCTGAGAAAGACAATTATCCATTACCTTCTCTTGATGAAGTTTTACAAAAGGTTAATGGATCCCAGATGATGTCATTTTTGGATGGTTATTCTGGATACAATCAAGTCCTGGTTAGTCATGAGGATAGGATGAAGAATACTTTCACCACTAAATGGGGCACATTTGCTTACAGGAGGATGCCATTTGGTCTCATCAATGCTGGAGCTACTTTTCAAAGGGAAATGGATGTAGCTTTCAAATATTTGATAGGAAAATGTATAATCATTTATGTAGATGATTTAACCATCTTCTCTAGGAATAGAAAAGACCATGCTGCTGATCTAGAAAAGGTTCTTAAGAAGTGTATAAGTTATGGTGTCTCTCTTAATCTGAAGGGAAAATCCTGGGTCACATCATATCAAAAGAAGGGATATCCATAAACCTTGACTGAGTGAAGGCCATTTTGAAATTGACAAGGCTGAGTAGCAAGAAAGAAATGAGATCCTTCTTTGGGAGGATCAATTTTGTCAGGAAATTTATAACAGGGTTTGCAGAGATTGTTAAACCTTTGAATGAAATGATGAAGAAAGATGCAAAGATTGAGTGGAGTGAAGAGGCTAAATATGCTTTTATGCAGATCAAACAATCTATATTTGAGGCACCTATTTTGACAAGCCTAGATTATCTAAAACCTTTCTATATCTATTCTTTTGCTTCTGATCATTCATGTGCAGCCATTTTAACACATCGAAGAGAAGAGAGCGAGGAGAGACCTATTGCCTTTATGAGCTCTCCATTTAAGAATGCTGAAGTGAGGTATTTGCCACTAGAAAAACAAGCCTTTGCTTTAGTACGAGCAGTAAAGAAGTTCAGACATTACACAATTCAAAGTCAAGTAATGGCCATAGTTTCGGATCTAGCTGTGAAGTCCCTTCTGATGAAAAGTGAATTGGGAGAATGAAGAGGGAAGTGGATGGAAATACTACAAGAGTTTGAATTAGAAATTCACCCAATGAAACTCATTCGAGGCCAAGGTTTGTCAAAAGTGATGGCAGAAGTGGAAAAAAACATTACTTGTCAACAGTACACCGTCCAATCATTTACTAAGTTTCCTTGGTATACAGATTTAATCTTCTTCCTCCTCAATAAAAAATGTCCAGAAGGAATGAATGCTACTAAAGGAGAGCATTGAGGATGAAGAGTGCTCATTACATTCTCAAAGGAGGATCCATTTACAAAAAGAAATTTCAAAGAATTTACCTACGTTGTTTGGATCAGCAAGAGGCCAAGCATGCCATTTCTGAGTTTCATGGAAGACATGGAATAGGACATGGATCTGTTGATGCTTCGGCTCATCAGATTCTAAGATCAGGCTATTATTGGCCCTATGTATTTTGGGATGCACATCAACACTGCAGGACTTGTCATGTATGCCAAGCTTCAGCACCCAGGGAAAGAAATCCTGCAATGCCTTTACAACCAGTATATGAGGTAAGGCCATTTGCTCAATGGGCACTGATTTTGTAGGTGTAATTAATCCTAATTCTTCTGTAGGTCATAAATTCATCTTGACTGCAACTGACTATTGCACATGTTGGACTAAGGCTCAACCTTGCAAGAATAGAACCACAAAGGTGGTCATCAAGTTACTGACTCAGAACATAACAACTAGGTTTGGATTTCCATTTGCTCTAGTATGTGGTAATGGCCTTGCTTTTTCTTCTGCTGAATTCATTTCATGGGCATATGAACATGAAATTGTTTTGAATTATTCTTCCAATTACTACCCTCGGGGAAATGGAGTGGCTGAGTCCACTAATAAAAACTTGTTGGAAGTAATAAGAAAGTTGTTAGAGAACAATCCTAAGGACTGACACACCCAGTTGAGATTTGCCTTATGGGAAGATTGAACCAGAATCAAAGCAGCTCTAGGAAACTCACCTTTTAAGTTAGTCTATGGCCAAGACCCTATCTTCCCGATCCATTTATAGATACCTGTTCTTAAGTTCATGCAGGAATTTTATACTAAGGATGATAGGATTGAGGTTAGATTACTTAATTTTCTTAACATGGAAGAGCAAAGAGATGCTACTTTGCAACAATTCTCTAAACATCAGGTTGTCGTTAAACACTGGTTTGACAAAAAAGCCAAGATAAAAGCTTTTAGGATATCAGATCTTGTGTTATTATGGGATAAGGACAGAGAAAAGAAAGGAGATCACCAGAAGTTTGATAGACTTTGGTTAGGTCCTTATCAAGTGGCTGAGATACTAGGTGAGAATGCTTTTCTTTTAAGTACCTTAATAGGAGAGCCTATTCCATTACCAGTTAATGGTCAGTTTCTCAAGCACTATTTTGGTGCATATAAGGTCTGATGTTTTAAAATAAAATGTATTATACTGTATCATATGTAATTAAGTTTTTGTTTAATTTTAGTTTTTAGTTTTTGTGTTTTGTTTGTTCTCTTCCTTTGTTTTTTGTTTGTTTGTTTTGTTTTGTCTTGTTTCGTTAGGGATCCTCATTTTGTTATTCTCAAGACAAGGGGTTGTTATTCAAAGTATGCTACTGGTACTAGGAGATAAATTGGTTTAGGTATTTTCATCATCATCATTGAAAAGGATTTCATTATGAAACTTATGTTTTGTGACTATTCTAGTTTGGGTTTGAAAATTTATTAAGGATAGAAGATATATTGTGAATATCTCATGAGTTATGATAAAAAATATGTCACCAAATTAGGAAAACATCTGCATGAGTAAGTGTCTATTTGTTTTGGAGTGGCTCTACCCTTTGATTCAAGTGAGAAATACGATTCCAAGACTATCATGAAATCCATTGTAGTTCTCAACCCATGTTTCAGATTCATTATGTTTAAGTATTGAGGAAGGTGCATAAGAGAATTTTCACAAGTGAAGTAAAAAAAGAAGAGAAAATGAAAAGAAAGAAAGAAGAGGCAAACTCAATATGAAGTGGGTAATCAAGTATCTCTATTGGGGCTATGGACGCCTGCTTGGTAGTAGAGCAATGCTTTGATAGAACTAGAGGTATCTCTATTAGGGCTATGGATGCCTGTTTGGCAGTGGAGCAATACCTAGGATTTTATTGCATGATAGTTAAAGGACTCAACCTATGTAGCTTGAATCTTAGGTATAGTTGTTCAAGAACAGAGAAAGTATCTACAAAGAATGATGCACACACTCAGATTCAGAAATAACTCATGAGCACATACATCTGAGATTCTAGCTCAACCTTATCCTAGATATATCCGATCTTATTCAAGTTAGCATGCTTCATAAACCAAGTAGTTTTAGGGTGACTGAAATTTTCTTAGGGTATCTTGAAAATGGGTAAATCATTTTCCCAGCCAAGTCGCCATTTGTTATGCCTTGCATAACCACCCCATCTTTTGCCTTGGTCAAAATGGGTACCCATTATTGTTTTTATCTTTGGTTGATTTTCAAACAAAGTTTGGAGTCTTTATTTTCCAACACTTTGTTTTCCTTTGGTTAAGTCTGTGGGAACCAGAACCGGAACCGAATCGGGTTTTGAAACTTCCTTTAAAACTCCGGTTCCGATCTCCATCCCAACAATCTTTATTTTTAACCTTTTTTGTCTTTGTCAGAGTTGGAGCCGAAGTGGAAGTTAAGCTGGTGTTTTATTCAAAATTCCAAAATCAAATCTCGTTCCGCCTCCGCCTCTGCTTTTTGGTCTTTCATTTTAGACTAAGTTTTTATGTTAAGTTTTCTTATTTCGGTCTTTTTGTTTTATTTTTGTGTTTTTTTTTTTTTTATGCTTGGTCGGCGGAATCGGACCCCAAACAGTAACCAAGTTGGAAAATTACTCAAGTTTCCAAAATAGTTTTCATTCCGATTCAGCTCCCGCTGGGTTTTTGTCATTGACTTTTTACTAAAGTCGCACGACAGTGATGTGCTCGTTCCTTCTGCAGTTCTGACTCCTCTTTACTGCATTTAATGCATTAATGATAGCTGCCATGCGTAGGTAGAAACTTCACATTTTACCTTAATTAGGGATTAACGAGTATTTATCATTATTATTGTTAAGAAATCGAAGAGCGAAGTAGAGCAATAGTGGAGATTTTCTAGAGTGAATCGATTGAAAGAAAGATAGTTGTGCATGGATTTCTTTAGGGAGTTTAACTATTTATTCGCGTTTGAGGTAGGGTTTCCTATTCTTGTCTTTCTTTTGTAGTTTCACTTTTTCTATTTCTGTTCTTCTTGGATTGTTTGGTTTTGTGCGAATTCCTCTCTAGGTTTGTATCTTTTCATTGGTTTTTCTTTTGTTTACATTTTTCTTGATTTTGTATTGCTTTTATAGTTTTGTTTCTTGTCGGTTTGTTTAAACATGGTTGTTTTCACGTTTTAGCAGTGACTGAGTCGTGATGCCCCAATTTTTAAATGCATAGGTTAAATTCAGGTTTTACAGTGAGTTAGGGTTTAGTAAATGGTAGTTTTTACTTAGAATCCTTTTTGCACACTCAGTCTGGTTAGTTTAGAAAGGATTAAATTCGTGCCCTACTTGTTTGTAATCGAGGGTTTTTAGGTTAGGGTTTCTTAGTGCATTTATGTGTTTGCGTTTAATTTAAATATTGTGCCCTAGAAAGTACAGCCTCCCCCAGTCATATGGGGATGGTCTTATCACATTATATGTTAGCCCCTTTTCATTTAATATGACCTAGTCTTTAATCATGAAGTTATGCATTAAACTATTAAAATCATTTATGATGTCATGGTCAACCTAAGCGGAAGCGGGATCAGAATTGATTTAGATTTTGGACGTATTTTATAATTAGTGTCAATTCCATTTTTCATCCCGTCTCCGACTCCGCTTATAGTGAGAAGCTTTATTTCAAAATAGTGATAACCTAGGCGGAAGAGGAAGCGAAACCGAAAAGAAATATGAAAATAGAAAATCTAAAAGAAACCCAATCCGTTTCCATTCTGGTCCCGGTTCTAGTTACCATTCCTGTCTCGACTTCAGTCCCACTTCTTGTTAGTATAATCTCAATGATGGTTTTGGATCCGAGCCCAACAGTGTTTTGAAGAAGATTGTTTAAGATGTTTTATGTTTGGTTCTGCCTTCGATGTATGTATGAAAGGTATAATTTTAAGGCATATTTTGTGATGTTTATTCAAGGATCTAACTAGAGGTTTTGTTGCAGGAAAGCTAAAGAATGTTGGGAACATCACGAGAAGCTATCCAAAGGAACCGGCCTGCAGGAACATCAAAGGCAGTAGCTAAGCCCAAGAAGATCAAGCCAGAATAGTTACCCTATACCTTGAGGTATAACCATAGGGGTCCTATGGTCACAACAAGCAAAGTAGAATCAGATTGGTTAGACATCACCGACACAAATCTAGGCTCATACAATTTTGAGGAGCTGTATTCAGAAACATTAGCTGCAGATATAATAGGGAGAACACAAAGAATTTTTGAGTCTAGTTTGGCTCATATCACCTTATTCCCTTTATCTGTCCAGTGCTCGGACTTAATTATTACGACAACCAGTGCATACAATCCAGCCACTATGTAGTGTGACAATTCACAGGACAATGTGATTATTGATCTCACTCCTCAAATGTTTCAAACTATGTTTAGTGTCCCGGATCCAAAGAATCTGGTACAGTTAAAGGAGGCTGAAGCTTTGGAGAAATATAGCAAATATAGTGCATCCAACAAGGCTCACTTGAATAATAAATGGTTGAGAACGGAGAAGAAATCTCTGACCATACTTCATGATCAATCGAAGAGGATAGAATTCTACAAAGAAGTATCAGACTTGATCATGATGTTGTCTAGGGTATTTGGGAAGAGGGATGCATTTCACTTCAAGGAGTGGATGTTTCCTTTCATACAAACCATTTTGAATGGAAAACAACAGTTTGATTGGCCAATGGTGGTGTCTGATGCTATACATGACTAGTTGACAAGAATAAGAGAAACCTAGTGTTTCTTTATGACTTCTTATATTGTTTATGCAGCTTCGAGATGAGGTATATTTCCAGGTTTAAGGAGAGTGGGAATATTGGGAGAGTCAAATGAACAAAAGAAGGTGTGGGATCATTATGATCAATTATCTCTGCAAGTATCTGAAACACAACTAAGAAGAGTTAATGATGCATTTTTATATGTGATCATTAACCAACTCAACGGAGATGCAGGGTATAGACTGAGCCAAGAAGCTATGGAATTTATACCTAAATGGGGATGTTAGTGCATTCAATACCCCAAGTTCACATACTTCAGGCTAGCTGGATTTGAAGGTCATCCACATTTGCTGCCAAGCTGTTGTAATAATATGATAGTATTGATGGAATTTGTTTATCAAGCTCTTGGGGTTAATGCCTAGTTTGGATTGAAACACAAAACAGGATGTCATAATTTCCCCATGCAGTTGGGTGAATACAGCTGTCAACATCTGGTGGGAGAAAAGGAAGTGTGCAGTGAGTTGATACATCTAAAGCTAGGTTTGTATACAGCTCGAAAGTACTTTGACCCAAAGAATAAAATGAATGCCTTGTTGCCTTCTATTTTTGATAAACATTTCAATTTGTTGGAAGATTTCTAGAGTGATTGGAAGGATGAGTATGATCTCAGGAAGAATAATTATGAGAGGTTACCCATCTCACTCATGGCAGAGCTTGGGATCAAAGATGATATCCTTGATGCATTAGTAGATGATGGAGTGGTATTAGTTCCATCATATGAGGCATTAAACATTGGCACTAAGAGCTTGGATCCGATGGACTGGGACAATGAGGAAACCATTGACATTAGGTAGATAGGGCAAGCAGTCTTGGATAGGAGCATTCAATGGGTGGTTCTAAGAACGAAAACTCCTCAAGGAACAACTCCTAAAAAGGGGAAAGGATATAAAAGGATCAAAAGAAAGAAACCTCCCAAGGAGCCTTTGGAGTTCCTCCCTCCAAACATTGAAGAGATTGAGCTTGAAGCAGTGGCTCAAGATGAACCAGAGACACAAGAGGGGGATGTTCAAATAGGATCTGTAGTTTCAACACCTGCATTGGGTGAGTGCTCTACTCAAGGCCCACTTGCAAAACAACAAAGTGAAGAAGTGCAAAAAGGGAATCTTCATAATATTGTTGAATCCATAAAGGGAAAAGGAGTAGAGGTAGAGATTCATGATGTTGGAACAAATTTTGATGAGAATCTGTCAGAGAAGGGTGTATAAGAAAATATGCCTCTAGAGGAGGATACTGAACAGGTGTTGACAAAGGAGGATCAGTGGGCGTTATTTGAAGAAGCCAAGAAGGTTGCTGATGATCAAGCACTTGCTGCAGCAATAGAGAAACAAAAGGTAATTGATGCCAAGATACAAGTTGATGCCATAGTGCAGCAACAACACATAGAAGCTAAGTCAAAAGCGAATGAAATAGAGCAGCAACAGAGGCAAAAAGAGCATGAGCTCAAGGTCAAGGAAGAGAATGATAAATTAGAATTGATATAGAAAATTCATGATCTTGAGGAGGAAAAGGCAAGACATCGAAGGGAGAGAGAAGTTCTGGTGGCTAAGTTGAAGCTTGCTGAAGAAGCTCATAAAGAGAAAGAAGAAGCATAATGATTGCAAAAGGATAAAGATGCCGAAGAGCTGATCAAGAACCAAAAAAAAGAAAAGGAAGATGCAGAAAAGCTTAAGGAATTAGAGGAAGAAAGAAACTAGGAATTGGAGAAAAGAAGATTAGAAGAAGAAAGGTTGAAGAAGGAGGAAGAAGATACAAGAATACAAGAACAAAGGGACAGAGAGGAAGCTGAAAAGCTTGCACAGAAAAGGGTGGAACACGAGCAACAAGAGAAATAGGGGGTTGATTCTCAACCTCAAATAAATGTGCAACCTCCATCTACTATTGCCTCCTCTTCTTCAACTATGATGACTGTTACTCCATGTGCTCCTACTTGCTTGAAATTAGATCTTCAAAAGAGATCATCGAAACCTTCAGAACCTCTCAATTGGTAGGATATGATGAAGGAAATTGAGAAAGAAAGTCCTAAAAAGAAGGCCAAGATCCTACATTCTACTAGGCTAACTGACAAAGGAGAAATTGTGGCTGAATGTGCTATACCCATGATAGACAAGGATGTAGGAGATATGCAATTAATAGATTATCAGCTGGGCACTGTTAATTTGGGGAGACCTACCAGAGATTAGCAAATGAATTTAATTGATGTGGTAGCATCTTTAACAAAGGAAAGATGAGCTCAAAGCTCAGTTAGATTAGTTGCATGTTTTCTTGAAAAGTGTTTCTACTCCAAGATCACAACAGGTTGCTACTATTGAGACCCCAATTTTTTTGAGTAAGAAAGAAGTAGATGATTTGGTACAGGTGAGGGGCAAGGCAGAAATGTTGGATCAGTGGGTTTATAAATTGAATCAAGAAATAAGCAAAGTACTAGAAGAAATTTTTGGGGTTTACAAAATGAATGAGGAACTAATAGAAGAAATGAATCAACATGTTAAAACATTGGAAGCACAAGAGGAGGAATACAAAGGATACAGTCAGAAATTGAAAGAAGTAAATTAATTGCCTAAACCTACTCTTCTGAAATAGTCAATACTTGAAGAAGATAGTAAAGATTTCTTGGAAAAGACTTCTTGTATACTCCGGTTTAGAACATATTTTCTATACAAACATAGAAATGAGGTTCAAGATTCTGTTAAGGATCTGAATGAACAATTTGAGGAGATGGAATCCATTATTGTTGTTATAGTAAACATTGATATACCAGTAAAGGAAGGCCTACCTTTAAGCCAAATAAAGGAGAAGTGGACTGAAAGGTTTAAAGGGGTTATGAAGAGAGGAGATGATGGTGAAGATCTACTGATAGACGGTTGATGGACATCAAAGAAGAGATAAGGGAAGCTAAGAGAGAGTTGACGAAGCTGAAGGATATGAGAGGGTTTGCTGCAGCGGAGTTGGAAAGAATTAAGTTTGAAGACAGCTGAGTGGATGGGCTGGAATTGGACATACTACAACAAGTCTTCTCCAGTTTTGATGAGTACATTGCAGAACAAACTTTGCATGCATAAATCTCATGCATGCATGGATTTCTTCTTCTTTGCATGTTGCATGTAGGATTGGTAGTTTTTGAAGCGCATGGCTTTCTTTTCTTCTATCTTCTTTTCTTCCAGTTTAATGGAGTTTCCAAGATAACTGTAATCCCTAAAAGGGTGGGTTGACTTAAAATAGAAGAGGACTTCAGATTTTGTATATCTATAAATACCCTTGGGGTATCATATTGTAAGGGTCGGCTAATAGAGAATAGAATTGACCACCTGATATTTGGAGATAGAATTTTTCATAGTTGTTACAGAGATACATTGTTACTTTATTTTATAGTTGAATATAATTACAGGTTTTATGCAAATATGGTGTTAGAATTAAGTTTTACTTGATAAGATTAATGAGTTATAATCTATCTGTATGCCAGTGATTGTGTTGAAGCATGATTGTTTCTTATGTGATAGAATTCATTAGAAGAAGCCGGATTTAAGGATTATCTCATTAGATTATCGGTGAATTGAATTTATTGATGTATGTTGATCTATGATCTTGGAAATGAATGAATGTGTGTTCTTTTTGGAATATTTGAAATAGTTGTGATATGTGAATTGTGATGTTAAAATAATCACCTTAGATGCATGCAATAGTATGGATTATTCTGTAAATTGTGTGATGCTTTGGTTTTCTTGATCTGTTGGAAAAAAATTCATTGTTGGAGATATATGTCCGAATGCTAGATAAGTTTGATTCATGTTTACTGATTTACTCTCTGATCTATCTTTTTTCTTTTATTTAAAACCCCCTTTCTTTATTGAAATAGCTTGATGAATAAGTCATTGCTTTTATTCCTTGTTACCAACATAGGCCCCTTGAACATTACAGTTGCATGGACCGATTGAGTGACACCAAATAGTTGAGAACCAACTACCAGGACCTTGGGAATTAGGCTACTATATGTTGTCTTTCTTTTTCAGAAGAAATAGAGTAGAAATATTCTTTTTAAACATTGTTTGTGTCATTTTCACCATCAACACTATGTTGCAAATTTTGAGGATTATTTTTAGGACATTCATCTCCTCTTTGTTGATAGCCACATGAATGCTATTGTCCCACCATCTTCATCACCTTTGTATCTTATTATATATCAATATTCACAAGATTCAGGATTGACATAATTATTTTTTGACATGTGGATACTGAGCAGTTTTTAGAGGCAAACATCAATTGGATTTGGATTCTAGTCTCACCCATCCTTTTGGATTGGCTTCTCCAATTTCCAATGGATCTATTTATTCCTAAGGGGAGAAATGTTGTTTGCAGGCAGTAGATTATATTATGTCTTCAAGCATTCATCATTGGCACGAGAGCTCTTTCTTTGTGAGGGGGATTCATATCCTCTTTTTCTCTATCCTATCAAGGGGGACATCTATTGTACTTGCATGATAGAAGCAGTCATTGGAGGTTCACATTAAGTCCTTCTATCCTTCTATCCATCTTTCACTAGTGTAGTCATTTATTTTTCTCTCTTTTGGAGAGGAGTTTTCCCATGTGGTTTTCACCTTTTATCTAGTTATGAGAGATTCATTTATTTGTACATGGGTACCTCATCAATAATTATATTTGGGACCCATACATACATCCATCATTGCATTCAACATCAAGGTTTTATAGCTTCTCCCTAAGTTAATCTTAAGGGGGGTGTTGAAGTGATCAATAAAATCAATTGATAATTAAATATTAATTATTAAGTCCCTTATTACTTTAGTTCACTTAAGCTAAAATTAGGAGTGATTTTTATTATTAGATTGGTCTAATTATAGGTCTAGTTGTCTCATTACATGAGATTAAGACACTTGTCATAATCTAATACAATCGTCATCTAGGGTTTGCTTTTTCATACTTTTATAAGAATTCACATTCATTGTAATCAATATCTAGAGTTATTCAGGTTAATACATTGCATATATCAGTTCTTTTCTAGATCAATATTTTCTCTCTTGGTTGCATAGAAAATCAATTGCTTTGATCTTTCTTTTGTCATAGAATAATTTTTTGTAGGTGATTTTTGGGTTCTGTGGAGTTCAATCATTAACTTCAATAGAGAGAAATGACAACATAGATTCTAATCTACAAGAACAATAATAAAAAATAGTAAGAAAATAGACACAATATCACCTTCCCTTCTACAAGTGCTCAAGGCCGATAGAGCAATAAGGAGAGTAATATTACCATGCCAAGGAGGTAGAGATTCATAAACCTGCAATGACAATGACACTAGAATGAGAAGAAGTTGTAGATGCTAAGTTGAAAGTTGGTAGCAACAAGAGAGAGTGATAGAGAATCCAAGAGAAGTGTTATAATGATCAAGAATGTTGCAAGAATGAATTTAGAGAGTGAAGGAGCAAATCTATTGAGTTTGAAAGGAAAAATTGGAGGAAAATAGTCATTTCCCATTGGTCAATATTCGGTAGGGAATTTTACATTCGTAGGTGGTAAGGAATCAAAATATTTATACTACTTCTTGACATAGGAATCTTTTCAGGATGATAGCGCAATATGTAGACATCTGTGTGACACATTCATCCCTAATAAAAATTCCCTCACCAATACAAAATGACAAGGAATACACAAACAAAGCAAGATAAAAGTGGTGGGTTTTACATTATTAGAGTTGTAAGGTTAAAATGGTAAATTAATGTGAGAGTTGCTTAGGTAAAAATTTATTTCATTACATTTTTCCCCCACTTTTTCTAGCATATGTGTTAGTGCATATGTGAGATAAAGTAGAAAGAGGTTAAAGAGAATATATCGATAACACCGAAGAAGCGAATCTTTGATTTGATGTACCTTGACATGAAAGAGGGAGTTCCACCAAGATGCAAGGATGACATGGGTCTTCAATCCTGCAAAGCTAGTTGTGATCTCACCACAAACATGTTAGGTTGTAGAAATAACATGTTAGGAAAAAAATATAATCATAAAATACACACATCCATAAGACACAAGAAGACACCACTCGACATGATAAGACACAACTTGATCAGACACGAAACAAGACAAAATTTGATCAAATAGATAAGCCTTTAGTTGTTGTAAACTGTGTTGCAAGACACAAAAAAATATGGGTCTAGTCAGGCTACCCCCAAGCTAGATGCCAAGATATAAGATTTCTGATACAAAGACACATGACATCAAATATCAAATAAAAAAACAAATTGCAAGACACCAAGGAGTTATTTTGAGAAGAGTTCTTTCGAAAAGGGGGTTCCTTTAGCAAGGAACCCTTATGCTGAAGGAACCCTTATAGAATCAAGATAGTAAGGGGTCCTTTTTGAAGGAACACACCATTTGAAAGAAACACCACTTTACACAAGTGATTCTATCATCAAGAAATCCTTTTGAAAAATCTTTCGTCAAGGAATCCAATGGAAAGAATGCTCATTTTTCAAAGGAAAGATTTTAGACTCATTCATTTTAGAAAAAGTGCTACTTTTTTGAAATAATTTTTTTCAAACTCTTTCTCTACAGAATCCCTTTTGAAAGGAAAATTTCATCCAGGATCCCTTTTTGAGATAATGCAACATTTTTGGAAAATGAGAGTTTTCAACAAAGGATTCTTTTACCAAGGAATTCATTATAAATAACTATGACACCAAGGAATCCTTTTGAAATAATTTGCCATGTTGAAAATTAGAGAAGCATGGTAGCCCTCCCTTAGGATGGTGTCTGCTATGCAGAGGAGCACATGGAATCCTAAGGAGAGAGAAAGGAGAGGTAGAGATGTTGTAGCATGCAACACATGACAAGATGTATTCATGGTATGTTTTCACACACACGAGGAAAACAAATAAAAATTGCAACATCAAGAACTAGACAAGTAGAGATGAAGAAATCAAGAGATAATGAAATATGAGAATTTGGGGTCAAAACTATCCATAGACACAAATAGATAGATATAATATGGTATGTGTATGAAAATTCATCAATCCCCAAAGTTCTCAAAATATGAAGAAGAGAACATGAAGACAAAGTGAATAAAAATGAGTCAACATGGAAGAAGGCCTAAATGCCCCCAACACTTTGCATCATTCCCAATATCGTAAAGAAATATTACAATACATAGAAGAAATAAGTGACAAATTTCCATGCCTATATCCAAGTCCACAAACACAAACACACAAACAAATCTAATTTATAGATGTAGAAGAGGCACCACCCTAGTCCTCATCAACCAATAGGTCATCCTACTCCCAATATAGATCATTATAAGGGGAGGGAGGACAAGCCTGCAAGGTCGGGATAGCAAGGGCAATGCCCTCCAACTCTCTTGCAACAAGGGCTAAGGAAGAAGTCCCCTCAAGGTTTTCTTCTTCGAGATCTTATGAAGCAAAGGTCATTGATGTTATGAAAATCAATGGAAAAGTCGAGACATCATCTACCAAATTGAACATGAAATTTATAGGAGTGCCTTCTTACAATTGGGTAGAAGAAGGGCGAGGCACTTGAGAGTCACCACCAACCTCATCAAAAGGGGTAGTGACAAACTCCAAGGATGTGAGGGCCCTCTCCATCACAAGGATGACACAGGCCATGACAAAACTAGCTTTTGAAGATGGAAAACCCTTCTTTTGACCATAACACATGTTGAGGTCATCCTCCAACTTACATTTCAACTGAGGATGTGGGATCCCCATCGAGGAAGCAGAAGTGGAGGAGAAACTAGAGGAAACTGTAGAAGACACCACCTTTGTATGAGGCATGTCAATAGGTTGCAAGAAAGGAGGGATGTTCGAGAGGGACATCAAAAGAGGAAACTTCATGGATGGAGTGATGAATGCTTGCACTGTTTTGGGGTGAACATCATCAATACCCACCAAAGGAGTCAAAAACAAGAGAAAAGCGATGGGAATTGAAGCAAGAACAATAGAAGAAAGTGAAGAAAAAAAAGGATATGTATAAAAAGATGCAATTGGCTAACCCTTTATCTTCTATGAGATGGTATGCTCTGTGTCTAGATCCTTTCACATACTCTTGCATTCATGTGAAATCTGGTTACATCGACTATGAGCATTAGAAGAAGCAATCTAAGAAGAGGTCAGAGGCTTCTACTCAACTATAGGAGCATCATTCACAACCATTTTCAGTGGAAGGGTGGTCTTCTAGGTAGGAGTAGGAGGAGGCACAAAAGCAAAAATGACAATAGGAGGAGAAGTAGAAAAAAGAGTCTTGGTGGCAGGCCTCTTCCTATTTGTTATTTTAGGGACATGTGGAAAAATAGTAGGAGGTCGTAGAGGCCAATAAGCAGGAACAACCCCACAAGAAGGCTTCCACTTGCCATAGATAGTGGGTTGGGGAACCATGGGTAGAACAAATAAAAATGAAAATATTGACACCTTGCCTTTCACCATGTGGGCACCATCACACTTCCCATGAGAGGCATAGGAGTGGGAACTGAGGATGCCACCATGAGACAAGAAGCAAAAGCAAGTGGAGTAGAAGATATAGAAGGAGAATATTTTAGAGTGCGTGAAAGATTCCCCTTGTCTTTTTATGGGGCCAATGAAATAGCTTGTTGCTATGCTATCATAGAAGTTTATATTTACTATAAGCCTTATATAATAAATCTCCCCTTGGAGGGATAGGTCCAATTGGAGTAGGCTAGAAGTGATCCAAAGAGAAGCCCCCACATGACACTAGTGGTTTATCTCCAATGTCATGAACCATGTGCACAATGCCTTCATGGGGGAACTTTAAGCATTTATGGATTACAAAGACAATGCCATTCATAGAGGCTAGCCATGGGATGCTTATCTTGATTCTGAATAGGTTAGACTCTGAGATCACAACAAATGGCACATCAACATCCTTGAGTCCTACCAAGACTAATAAATAAATGATGCCCATAGGGGAAATATAGAGTCCATCTTGGGTACAGAGAGTGGTCTGTGATCCTTCGTATTTCTCCTTATGTAAACTATTTATGAATAGAGTTTCCTCCATTATCACATTTACTCGACTCGTTGAATCAACCAAGATGCTAGTTACAACATTGTAATTAATCTAGGTAGGAATGTATAATGGGGAAGGCTCCTTATTTAGTGGTTCATCATGCAAGGTGAAAGTTATATCAAGAATTGCACTCACATTCTCAATAAGAGGGATACATGTGAACGAGACCATGTTCACATACTCAGATGGAACTAGCTCAAAAGATGTAGAATATTGTGTGACTAAATTTGTAAATAGTGACCTACCTATATTATGTTCCCGTATGTCGAGGACTCTTTCTAGCTATATATCTAGAGGTTTTAGATTGGGTCACAAAGCTAAATGCCTTATGACACATGAATCTACGACACACCTAAGACATTAGAGAAATATTCTTGACACAAAGAAATGAAAACAAGGACTTTCACATCGGGTTCACTAAAAATGTAGAGAAGGGGGATTCATCACCCCCAAGGATCTTAGGTCACGAAAGAGCCTAAGAGAACAAACTACCCTAAACTACCTTAGACTACCTAATAATTTAAAGAATAAAGGACAAGATAAGAAGGAGGGGAAATAAGACTATATTTCCCTTCAAATTATGATAGGTGTTTTCAAAAAATGGGTGAGAATATTGCATAGGTCTCAAACTATGAACCAAAAAACTCTCTATCAGGGGATGATAGTGTAGGATTCAGACTTCAGCATGTCACGCTAGAGTCTCAAATACGTGTTGGCATCCTGTATGGAAAGAGGGTCAAGCAACACTCAAAAACTTATAGAGTCTACTAACAACCCGAATGCTATAGTTTTGCAATTTGATAGAAAAGTAAAGGAATACGAAGTACAAAAAGAAGAATACTATAAAAGCTACTTTAATAGAGAAATGGAAAAGAAATAAGAATGGAAACTTAATCAAGGTTCAAGTTTCTAGCTAGATCCAAGAAAATGAACAACACCTACACACGGTAATAGGAAAAATGTTGGGGCTATGTTTGGAACTTGCCTCAGTCAAGTTCCCATTTCGGTGTTCCCACTTCCATGGATAACCAATAGATAATGATATTGTAGAAAAGCGATAAAGAAGTAGATATAAAGGATGCAAAGAAGTAGAGAGAAATGAAAACTTGGATGCTACTCTACAAGAGTGATAATGCAAACAATTAAACAAATTGACACAATATCACCTTCCCTTCTACAAGTGCTCAAGGTCAATATAGGAAGGAGAGAAATATCACCACGCCAAGAAGGTAGAGCTTCATAAACCTGCAATGAAAATGACACTCGAATGAGAAGAAGTTGTAGATGTCAAGTTGAAAGTTGGTAGAAGCAAGAGGGAGTGATAGAGAAGCTAAGAGAAGTGTTAGAATGATGAAGAATGTTGCGAGAATGAATGGAGAGAGTGAGGGAGTGAATCCGTTGAGTTCGAAAGGAAAAATTAGAGGAAAATAGTCATTTCCTATTGGCCAAGACTCGACAAGGAACATTACATTAATAGGTGGTAAGGAATCATAATTTTCTTGCTACTTCTTGACACAAGAATCTTGTCAAGATGGAAGTGCGGCACACGGATGTCCACACAACACGTGCAGGCATTCTTGACAAAAAATCCCTCACCAACATAAAATGACAAGGAAACATGGATAAAGCAGGATAAAAGAAGTGGGTATTTACATTATCAAACTTGTAAGGCTAAAATGAGGGTAAATTATTTGGAAATTTACCTAGGTGCAAATTTATGCCATTAACACTAGTCATAAATCATAAATAGTATGAACAACAAATTCGTCATATAGCTTCAACACTTTGTCATCATTACAAATGAATTGAAACTAAATTTGGAAACCTTCAAGCTTAACACATAAATTTACTAAATCAATGATCTACTTGTATTAATCTCTCCAACATCATCTTTTCAACAATTTCTAGTTTTCTCTCTTTTTTACAATGAAAGAGGCATAATCCTTTCATAGTTATTACATTTCAAACCAACGATCAGGGTCAAATCCACTTCAAGGGCCTAGATTTCACCTATAAAACCCTAATTATGTTTACATTTTATGACTTTACCCTTTGTTAGATAAGGACAAAAATAGTGCAAGGTTTAAGGATAATAGAACAAAACAACCACCTTCTAGAGAATATGACAACTATTTTGGCATTCTAATTAATTCAAATTTGATTTAAATTCCAAAATTAATTACTATAATTCATCTTTACTTTTCCAACTACACCCTTGTGGGGGTTGATGAGAGCTATTTGTGTTCCATTTTATGCCATATTTTATCCTATTTAATATGCCTACATAACCATTCCCACATTCCATCTTCGTTCCATTTTCATATCATTTAACTATTTTACGATGCATATGATTTAATATATATGTCATATTTAATACAATTTTAAGATTAAAATATGAAAAATAATTATTGATTGTTTTTACTGACAAATTTTGTTATTTTAAGTCTTATAGCTTGCAACATGCAGCCTCCCTGACATGTTCCATATAGACCTTCCAGTCACTTTCTGGTCAGGAACTGTTGTGTATTACTTTGGGACCAACAAGTTATTTATGTAATCATTTCGATAGATGATGTCAGCTTCCTAGGTGGAAATGGTTGAAAATTCTCATAGTGATTGTGCACTACTTTATCCAATGGTGGCCTTCCTTTGGTTCTTCCTTCATGGCTCTTCCCACATATATTCTCCAACCACATTGATCTATTCATGATAAAATATTTGTTAGCCAATATTTCCACATCATTTTATCTTGTGATATTTGGAAAATGGAAACTCGTGGAGGATGCATTGATAGCTATATGGAGGATGCACTACTAACTGTTTGAAGAAGCATGTGGATCTTTCTATTTTCTATTATTAGCTATTGTTATAACTGAATAATTTGCTACCGTAGAATTGAGCCACCTCAGCACTACCGTCAGATTTAATGGGAGATGTATTTGTTATTGGAGGAAACTGAAATGTGTTATTGTTTATAATATGTGGCCAAAAAGTAAGCTCTTATGTAGACCATTGGCTGCATACATAAAAAAATATCTATTTTTGTGTGTAAGGCATTATTTTGTCAGCAGATGTTATAAGCTTGAACTATATATATATATGTAATATTAGCTCGATAACAGGTTGGTGCAAGAAAATTATACACATAGATCATTGTAAATAAGATTTTGTATCAACGGTATTATTTTTTAATAAATAAAATCATCATTTGTATGATCAGTACCGCGTAGAAGAGCTTCTATTTAAGCATTGGACGTACTGAGGAGGTAGGATCCACTTCTCAGGTTGTCTGGTGATTTCTATTAGATTAGTTATGTGTTTATTTATGTTCTTTATTAAATGTTGTTTCTATTTTATTTGCAAGCATAGTTTGTTGTTCATTTCATGTGAGATTGTTTTCTAGATTAAAAGTTCATGCTTTATATTGCTTTATGATTTCCATATTAGTTTGCTTTGGAGCTGTGAGTTTAACTTTTGTTGTTGTTGTTGTTGTTGCCAGGAAGTGACAGGAACGTGACAGTTCCTGTCGCCAACATTATTTCAAAATTCAATAGGTTTATTTACTAGCTGCATTTCATCCCCACTCAGCTCATTATCTTCATCCCTTCGACAGATAGCCACAATACCTTTCACAAGTCTATGATCCTCAAATTGACATTTTACAAATAAACTGAGAAAATTAATACTTTTATAGAAATTTGATCCCAGTCTCGATCCACAGTTTTGTCCATCGGATGTGAAAACAATCTTTAGTCTTCAATCTTTATATTTCATCCTCACCTTTTTGTAATAGACCCTTCAGTCGCATAGATTGCATCAATTTTACAAACACAAAATAACCATAAGTAGACCCTCTCGTGTGGAAAGTACAAACAAACTCTTTCAAAATAATTTATATTAAATCAAATTCAAATCAATAATTCTAAAGGAAAACGATCCTTTTATGCAACATTGTAATCTTCCAAAGTCACCTTGCACAACCCACTTAGAAAATTTTCATGTAAATTTTCATCTAAATTATCTAATCATGCCACCAATCATTCAATTCTTATTGTAAAAATCAGAATCAATACACATTGCAGACTTCCCCATATTTGAAATCAAATCACCCACTTGACATGAATTAAATCCACAATTAGAGATTTCTCCTGAAAAATTTCCACAGTAACTTTAAATCAAATATACCAAATGAATTTGAGATTTTGTCGATTAAATTTTTCTGTTTCAATAAGCATCACTTCCACGCAATCAGATCCTTAAAAAATTGAAATAAATATCAAATACCATCATCAATGCCCATCTTCATCAGCTGCCAAATTCATTAATCGATGAATGAATGAATGAAATATTTTAATGACGTCCACGAGACTAAATAGTCTATGGGACCGAGAAACAACAAGCCTAATTTGTCTTCATGCTCTTTTCCAAGTTGGATCTTCTGCTATAAATTTTGACTAGAAGGCTAGCTGCCAGATTAATCTTATCTTCCCCAAATAGTTGTTGTATAATTTCCACTTTCAAGCTATTACCATGCTGAGTACGGATATCCTCGTACACAGTGCATTCCATGAAGAAGTTCCATTTCGTTTCCACAACCCCTTTGTTACAAAAAATACAAATTCTTTCTTCCCAAGTTTCCTTGGGTATCTTCCACCTACCGATTTCACACCTAAGGTGATGCGATCCCGTCCTCAATTGTGCCATTAATATTCTCGCCTTCCCTTTAATAGCTGCACCTAGATAAGTTTTTTCACCGTGATCCTTCTTTGAGTTAAACTCTTTGATGTAGTATGTTTTTTTTCTCCCAATTTGATTTGTCCACATGGCAGTTCTAAATTTTTCATTTACATAACTTTTTATTTCATTGTTGGTGCTAGGACACTCTTGTAAGCTAATGCCCCACTTGTTCATCCACTTGTGGTTTTGTCTCATCCAAGTTTTCTTTCTACGAACTAGCGTCTCCTTCATAACCGCTTTAGGCCAACGGTGGTTATCCATGTTTTCCACCTTCTTTAAATAGCTTATCAACTGCGTTAACACCGAAGCTTCTAGCGAGAAAGTCCCCGTTTCAGCTAAAAGAATTTCATATGGGATGGTGGTTTTAACTTTGAGACTGCTTGTTATTAGATGTTTCTAGATTCTTCCTAGCTGTCTCTAATTGCATTTAGACATACTACGTCCCCACACCTCACACCCATAAAGTACAACCGGAGAAACTAGCAAACCAAAAAGGGTCTTCTTGGTTTTCCAATCCCAAAGCTCAGCTTTTCTACATCTATTTTGAAGAAGGTAAGAGGCCTTCCAACCTCCTTGTATCCTTTTTGTATGACAAGTCTCCCAACTGAGCTTATAATGAAAGTCAATCCCAAGATACTTGTATTCTTTCACTATTTCAAGTGGGCTGCCTTCAAAAGAAAGATATTATGCTTATATTTTCTATTCAAAGAGAAAATCATGATTTTGGTTTTGGAGATATTCACTTGCATCCCAACCTCCTGACAAAAGAGTTCTAGAGCTTTCAGATGCTCCCTTAACCCATGAGCTATTTTAGAAATTAGAATAAGATCATCAACATATAAAAGTAGTTTCACCACATAACCTGCCAATTGGATACCACCCCCATCCGACTTGCTTAACCAAGCTTCCAACTTATCAATGTATAGCCCAAAAAGCATGGGAGAAAGTGGGCAGCCCTGCTTAACCCCAATGTCACTACCAAAACACTTTGACATCATGGATTATTCTGAAATCATTTCATCGGCCTTAATAAAGGCAAGATCCTAATTGTATTGAGGAGCCGTGAAACTTATGCTTTATCAAAAAACACTAATCAACTGCATAGACCCTTCAAACATTATGCATTCACATGAAAAAATCCACGGGTCTTCATTTTCTTTGAGACTTTTCTTCATGCACCCCAACATCATTTTTTAGGGATTTGAGAGGTTCACGAAAAAATCCACACTACACTGATTTTCTCAAATCTTGCCCAAACCTAAACTTTTCTTTCATTTTAAAGGAGCTAGCCAAATAAAAAATGTTGAGAGCCTCAACACGTTAGAGGTAATCACAAATCTTGAATTTTAGCACTCCATAGATTAATTCACCCCTCTCCAATTTCTGTGAAAAGCCACTAGCTCTAATAAATGGACTACAATATGTATTTGGCCTGAAATGAAACTAAAGAAAATATCCAAAGTCGTGAATGACTCGATTTGGATCACCATGTTGTGAATGATTTGATAAAATCACTAACACCATAACATAATTTATCTGCGAATGGGAACTTAGGGTTTTAATATCATGCAAACCTATTAATAACATCCTTGCAAAATGAAATCTGATTTTAAGATGTGCAGATTTAAAGACACAAAAACCTATCTTCCACTAGAACGCTTCAATATTTTCATTGTTTGGGGAATTTTGACTAGTGAAATGTGAAGATTTGACATCTTACTAAAATATCTAGATTTTAATGGTTTTTAAAATCATAAAACTGTCCATCCAAATAATTTTGGGATTCTATCCTAAGCAGGGAATTCAAAACTTTGAAGGAATCAAGGATATTAGCAAAATTCCATCCTTCCTTTTGGTCTAAAATCTAGTTTTTGGAGATTTCTCACAAGGAAGAAATCTCCAATGACTTTTAAAACAGTTCTTCACAAATTTTAGGAGACTCAAAAATCTCCGAAGGGATGCAAATTTCGTGAATTTCACAATTGCGGGAACTCCACAATTTTGAGGATTTTTCGCATAGAAGAACTCGACCTTTGGGTGCTATACAAAAGTTAGGAATTCAATTACATTGGTAATTCCATGCATGCATGGATTCCTCGAACTTTGAGATCATTCGACCACTTACAAGTTTTTCAACCTTGGGCCTTTCATGAAATCATGGATTCTACAAATTTTGACATAACATCTTATTTTTGCATTTTCAACTAGGTAACCAAGATTTAGGGATTCCAACACTAACAAGGAATTTTAGGTGTTAATACTTATCAGGGGTTCCATGAATGCAAAGATTCCTTGAACTTTGAGATTTTCCAAAATTTGAACCTAGACCTCAAAAGTCCCTTAAAAAATGATTTTAAAACCAATATTCTTCAAATAAAATCTAGATTTAATCCCCTAGCTCACTAAAACATTAGAATAATTCTCTCAAAATGTTCCCAAAAGGGGAAAAAATTGGAAATTAGCATACACAAAACACAAAAATGCAAGAAGAAGAAAGGGGGTCCCTGGTAGGATTGACGTGTGTGCAAGGCACAACAATATGAGCTCCATCTACCATCTACCAAAATTATTTTCCATTCCATCCAAATAAATCTAGTATTTCATCCATTTTCCATATTTTCACCTACGCACCTAGCATGGCTTGGCAATTTACCAATATCTATTGTTACCCATATCACCTAGTATCATCCTAGGGTCACCTCATCTAGTCCATAATAAAATGATCCTACATCAAGATGGGGATAATTCCTAAACTTAGTATTCATATTAGATCCTTGTTCATTACCTTAAATCTAAAAATCCAAAACATCCATATAGTTAAAAATCCAAAAAACATCCATATAGTTGAAAATCTAAAAACATTCAAATAGTCAAAAATCCAAAAACATCCAAAATATTAAAAGATCCAAATAGTTTGAAAATCCAAAAACATCCATATATTGAAAAATCCAAAAATAATAGGTATTCTTAAAAATCTAGAAACATTCATTTTAAATTTTTTTTTTTTAAAATATTCTCAAATATATTGAGTAAAAGTTCAAAAACATTCAAAAATCCCCAAAATTCACCAAAAAGAAATCAAAATTAATTCACCCATCCATAATAAACCTACAATCACACTCATCTTTGAAAAATTAAGAAAAAGTAAATGTGGCAATTATCGAAACTTAGAACATTCAAGAAAATTCGCAAGCATTAATCATTGTCAAAACAAACCCACTACCTACATACCAATTTCCTAAAGCATCTAATTAAACATCTAGCATAATTTACTTAATGAACATGTCTTTCCTACAATAGGAACAATCACAGATCAACAATTACAATCTCTAGCAAGAGACATGATGGATCTTATATGTTTAGTCAGTCGGTCTTTTCTTTTGATTTATCTTTTGTCTCATTCCATCACTTACCCAAAGTCACCTCGATCTTCAATATATTGGTGTGTCTAGAGAAGTACATAATGGAGCATGATAATTTACTTCATCTATTGTTTTTGTGGGACATTCTTGTAATACTACCATGGTGAATACTTTCCTTCTATGTGTAGGGATAGTTTCAAGCAATACAAATGACCTTTGCATATCAAGCTCTTTATATTTGTTGTGCATAGGTCTTAGTTTCTTTGAGCTTCATTCTCTCATATGATCAAACAATTTTTTTGTATGTTAGGTATGAACAAGGATACTTCTATTTATTTACAAATTTAAAGTCCATGCAATAGATACAACACTTCCCTAGTTCTTCATACCTTGGTGCATAGTGTCTACTTGCTATATGAAAATAAGGATTGCTCTACATTTTTTAGCATAACCAAAAGAAAAATAAAAAAACATCTTTCCCATCCTATTTTCCAACAAAATCTTAAATTACTATACCAATAACTATAGCTTTTATTGATATTTGATCAACATCATTCATACATCTATCTATCCATCTAATCATCAATCTATATATATCCATCATTATCCAAATAATTTCTTCTATCCTAGTCATCATACTAACTATTTTATCCAAATATCATGACATAAACAAAAAAATCATCACATCATGAATCCACAATGCATTAGTACCATCATAACATCACATTTTTCATCCATAATCATATCATCATCATATAGACCATAAAAAATTCACAAAAAATATAGCATCACATCATGCCATTAGATAATCTAAGCATCATCATAAATCCATCCATCATATATCATCAAATAAAATAGAAATCATTAGATGCATATATCAAATCACATATACATTCATCACATAAAATAAAAACATCATAGTTGCATCAAAATATAATTTCATCTCATATATACATCATCAGAAATTATACAAAGGGCTACTAAGAGCCATGAATAATATATACATCTTCCTGTAGGCATATAAAAATGTGTCTACATCAAAATAATTGTACATATATCAAATCATCATGTACATCATAGCTATATTGAGCTCCCTCTCTCCTCTCTACCAAGACAAGGTGGATGAGGAGGAGCAACCTATTGTCCCCCTAGACCCTATACTATTGACTACACTAGCTGGGGTGGAACCAAAGGTGGATGCCCCATTGGACCTCCATTAAATCTGGCTATTGATCCCCTTTCCCCACTTCTCATAAAGAATCTAGGTGCTCTCCTCCCTACAAGAATTTATACCTCATATAGTATATGGTAATAGGTGGCCTTCTACATCAGTCTCCTCGTGTCATCAACATATTGGTCCATGGGGATGACTGTACCAACCCTTTCTCCTCCACCTCCACCCACTACCTCTAGTTACTGACAGTGTGCCCTCTCCTTGTCCTGCCCAACATTCAATTGAGCCACCTGAATCTATCCTTGTTGATACTGAGCTACCTTAATTTCTTGTTCAACTTTCCTCTAAGCTAGTTGAATCGAGAGGCTATCTAAATATCCTTTGTACCCATCTCTCTCTTTGTGGACCTAGTCCCACTCAAATAGTGCCAAAGAAAGTCACACCTCCATCCCCCCATCATCCCCCCTCTTTCCATAATTCCCTCTCCTATCACCTCCTATCACCTCCTATCACTATCACTACCACCTATTATTTATTATCTCCTCAAGCACCAACCTCACCTTGATTAGGACCTCCTCCACTCCCACTCGTTGGCTCCATTCATTGCCTCATTCAATGAGCCCTGCTTGGCTTTACCTCTGGTCTATGTCACCTCACTACCCACCATTTGTGTGTGTGAATCCTAGAGGTATGTACACTACCCACCATGTTTCATAAATGGGGTTTGTCCCCACATCCTCTACTACTAATGCTCATGCCCACTGAACTGCTTCAAATCCAACAAACTCAAACACTACTACTTAAGGGTTGGTCATTTTTCCTCAACCACCTATCTCTAGTAATGTGCAAGCAAACATAGCTAACTCCTAAGGGACATCCTATGTCCCCCCAAACTATATCCTAACCCTATCAATAAGATATCTCTCCAAGACGTGTGATGTTTGTCCAATCAACCACAAGTCTATCTACAATAAAGTAGTTGTATAGGGTCCTCATCCCCTACCTTGTACTGCAAGCATGGCCTCAAAATGATCTCATCCATGTAATATATTCACCTCCTCCAATGATCCAAGTCTCCCAATCATTGTTGAGTAAAAAAATATCATAATAATACACATGAATCCATTGCATATCAAACACCATGTCCCAATGGTTGCATGATAGCAATATGCTCCCACACCCATACATGGAGAAGCATAACACCAATTGATAAAGAATACCTATACACCAATTGGTGCATATCATGATAAATATGGGATAGTACACATGAACCCCAAGCATAGACAACTACAAGGTAGAAGAATGAAGTTGAGTCTACTTTAGGTGGAAGTTTCAACCTTAGTGAAAAAGTTGATATTGGGTTCAATGAAATGGGATCTCATTTTTTAATACATAGGATCTCAAACCAAAAATATAAATGGTATCCTATTTCGTTTTGGCTTCCCAAGCCAACCATCATGAAATGAGATCCCATTTTTTACAAAACGGGATCCCATTTCGCGATGGTATTTACTTTAAAAAAAAAATAGCGAACCCTACCTCATCTTCATAGATGGGATCTTGGTTGAGCACCTCTAGCAACTCCACCAACCTCCAAGTATGTATTTGAACCATTTTTTTGTATTTTTTTTGTTGATTATTGATTAATTTAGGTTGTTTTCTACATTTTTTTGTAGTTTTGTTGAATTTTTTGAATCCAAACCTGCAAAAAACCATGAAACCCTCATTAGTGGAAACAAACAAAAACATAAAACAAAAAAATTAAACCTAGTACCCTAATCAAATAAAAAAATTGTATGTATGTACATATGTATATATGTACATGTAAATATGTATGTATGTACATATAACTTGCAAAAAACCATGAAACTTTCATTAGTGGAAACAAACAAAAACATCAAACAAAAAAATTGAACTTGGTATCCTAATCAGACAAAAAAATTGTATATATGTATGTATGTATATATGTATATATGTATATATGTATATATGTATGTACATATGTATGTACATATGTATGTATATATATGTATATATGTATGTACATATGTATGCATTTATATATTTTTCAACTCTAAAATATGAAATAAAAACCCTTAATAGCTATTTTGAAACCATTGAAAGACCTTTTCAAAAAACATATATACATACATACATACATTCTTAATTATATGTATACATACATACATACATACATACATGTTTGTATGTATACGTATATTAATTAAGAATGTATGTATGTATATGTATGTATGTATGTACGAGCAAGGGTATAAGTGTGATAATGGTGGGATATTGAGTATAGATGGAAATTCTTATAAAGATAATCCACTACCATGAAAATAAATTATTTATCATATGACTTACAACTCTTCAATTAGATCCATGCTAAGGTGTGTCCATGCTATAATCAAAATTAGAAATGGTTGTAGAGTGGTTGGAATAAATTTACTTGCATGATCCTTGAGGTAGTGAGGTAGTAAATATTTAGGCATTTCAAGGATAAAAAATCCTATCAAGGATTAGTTTCAAGTCCTTATATTTAATTGAGTCTATAGTTGGGGTCATCTACATGGCACAAATTTGAGGACCACTATATGGTGAGGTCTATTTTTTATTAAATTTTCTATTAACGTGAACTAAAAATTTGGGAGGAACCCATAAACATACTCTTTAAGGTGTATTAGTATCTAATTACATTTAATTTTATCCATATTTTAGTGAAATCCCATGGGATGACACCCAATGTGTGAATCCATTCAATTCCCAAGATTACATGTCACAAAAAAATTGGAAGAAAAGAACATGTTAAATTGTAGAGCATAATTCCCCATGGAAATTTTTTTCTTACATGTCAATGTACCGCTATTAGCAATCATCACTTTAAATTAGTTACATGGATATTGATAAAACTTAGTTTTCTTTTCCACTCAAGGGTTAATGAGATTATGAATATTAAGCAACATTCTTTGAAATGACTCAGTACCTTGATAGTTTGGGAGAAGGAGGTCCCTAATAATGTACACAAGATAAATAACTATAAGCTAATAAAAAATAAATAGCTAAACTAAGATCTCACTTTTCTAAAATGATGCAAGTTTAGGTCACACTCCCTAGGGGATGCTCCTACATACATACTTCAAGTATAATATGTAAAGACCACTAGATGAATTGAGTAGTAAACTAAACTATAGACTAGAGCCTTCCAATTAAAGAAAGAAAAGAAAAATTATACTCATCAAACAACATGTTTTCCTACAAAATAACCACATCTTAAGGGGTCCTAATATACGATCTATCTTAAGGGGATCAAAGAAGTTCTCAAAATTTGGTGAAGCTTCCAAGGCAACCAAATTTAAAAATTATAATATACATGATATTTAGTTAAAAACCAACCTAGTTTCCTACAAAATAACCACATCTATAAGGGAAGATATGAGGAAGTTAAAAACCACCTTCCTCTTGTTAGGGGTGTTAAGGAATCAAACATTTCAAGAGAGTCTTCTCATGGAAGGGGAGGATAAAGGATTCTCATGATAAGATCATGCAATATTATAATATGGATGAGATTTCATGAGAGGGTGGTCAATTTATTTAACAAGAGTTATCTCAATCAACTGTTCCACAATAAAATGTTGTCCTGTGAAGAAAAAATGGTTTGCTAAATGATTCAATGTCATTGCACAGTATGGGTATAATTCAATGGCTCTACACATATTTTCCATTCCTTCATGAACACTACCTTTTTCACTAGTTCTTACAATTCCATTATTCCAAGGGCCACCCAAGCTTCAACATTTTTAGGTTCTAGCTATCATCACACTCAAAATGAAGAACCTCAATGTTGTTTAACAATTCAATAAATGATTTTTTCTAAATATAGGTGTGTGTATGAGTATGTGGAAACAACAAATAAGTTAAACAACACATCAATGAAACATTATATCAAAGAATCTAATTTAAAACTAAGCAAACTTCAAGCCCAACAGATTCTTCAAAACCATCCCATCATCCTCTATCTTCAAGGATTCATTTTAAGTTGCTTGCTCTCAGATTGTGTAAGAAGAAGCTAAATAGAAAGAAAACTTAGAGAATGAGATGATATGCAAAATGAATTTTATGCTAAATGATATGAGATAATGAAACTATGATAATGAAACTAAGAACAAATTATGCAAGCTATTCTACCATAATTATTTATGCTAAGATAGTAAAAGCTAAGATGTTATGCTATGATGCTTGAAATCTAAGGTATTAAGATGCTAAATGCTTTATTATTCAACTATAATTCTCACACTATGCAAACAATTTTCCAGGATTTTCAAAGAGCCAAGAGGTCTTATTTATAGATTTTTTAAGGCAAAAGCTTAGTTGGAAAATATCAATGGTTGAGATTTAGTCTAGTAAGATGAATGGTGAGAGATGGAGAAGTTGGAGAGAAAGATGGAAGCTAGAGAAAAAGAAGGAAGGTGTTTCCTTCCCACAAAAACATTTCACTCAAAAATAGAGAAAAATTGCCATTTTCCAAGTTTAGTTAAGAGTTAGTTTTGGTGGTTGAAGATAATTCAACAATTAAATAATAAAATTATTTAATTTCAAGTGACATGTGAATTTAGAAGTTTCCACAATTAAATATTAAAAATATTTAATTATGTGTGAAAAGTGGATAAGAAGTTTCTAATTAAATATTTAAAATATTTAATTATAAGTGAGATGGCTTTTTAGAAGATTTAAAGGTGATTTTATGATTTGGAAAAAGAAGAATATTTACTTTATTCAAAATAAAGCAATGTGATAATTAAATTAAATAAATTGTGAAACTTATTTAATCAATTAAGAAGAAATGGAAAAGTGATAATAATTAAATAAAATTATTTATTTAATTAGAATAGAAGAATTAGAAAATGAACAATATAAATAAATTATTTAAATTCATCTATATGTAGATTGAATTAGAGATTAATTAAATAACTTGTATTTAATTAATTACTAGACTTATTATAATGTGACCATTTTTAGGTGTATACATTTTGCCCCTCTTTGAAGTGATGTGTTTTATGCATTGCTTCAAAGAATTAAAATTTTTGCCCCATATGTGAATTTTGGAAAACTAATGCCTGCATGCCCCTCGGGTGATGAATTGGATAAAATTTTGAATTTTTCAGATTTTTTATTTTTTTGGAAATTCTTGATGATTTTTGAAAATTGTTGTTGATTTGTTGTCTGATTCATCAGCCAATAAAGATGATTTGACGGAAACTTCTTTTGAAAGATTGATATGAAGATGAAGAAATTTAATTGATAATGTGACCTCATGATGAATGAGCCTCATTGATAGGATAACTGATAAATTTGTCCTCATGATGAATGAGAAAATAAATAGTAAGATTCATAAATTTGTCCTCATGATTGAGAGACAAATAGTAAGATTGATTGATTTGATTGATAAATTTTTCCTCATGATTGAGAAACAAATAGTAAGATTGATAAATTTGTCCTCCTGATTGGAAAACAAATAGTAAGATTGATAAATTTGCTTTCATAATTGAAAAACAAATAGTAAGATTGATAAATTTTCTTTCATGATTGAAAGACAAATAGTAAGATAACTAATGAATTTGATTTCATGAGTGAAAAAAAATAAGTAAGACAACTGATAAATTTGTCCTCATGATTGATGAGAAACAAATAGTAAGATAACTGATAAATTTTTCCTCATGATTGATGAGATTTTTTTTTAAGATAGCTTGATTTGATTGATTGCTTTGAGTGATTTGAGTGATTTGATCACTTTGATCACAAACATTGATTTGATAAATTTGCTTTCATGATTGAAAGACAAATAGTAAGATTGATAAATTTGTTTTCATGATTGAAAGACAAATAGTAGGATTGATTGATTTGATTGATTGCTTTGAGTGATTTGATTGATTGATCACAAACACTTATTTGATATGTTTTTAATTGATAGGAGAGATTAGGGATTCTTCAGGTGTGGGAGTGATTCCCGAAGACCTGGAAAGATGAATGGTGAGAGGTGGAGAAGTTGGAGAGAAAGATGGGAGCTAGAGAAAAAGAAGGAAGATGTTTCCTTCCCACAAAAACATTTCACTCAAAAATAGAGGAAACTTACCATTTGTCAAGTTTAGTTAAGAGTTAATTTTGGTGGTTGAAGATAATTCAACAATTAAATAATAAAATTATTTAATTTCATGTGACATGTGAATTTAGAAGTTTCCACAATTAATTATTAAAAATATTTAATTATGTGTGAAAAGTGGATAAGAAGTTTCTAATTAAATATTTAAAACATTTAATTATAAGTGAGATGGATTTTTAGAAGATTTAAAGGTGATTTTATGATTTGGAAAAAGAAGAATATTTACTTTATTCAAAATAAAGCAATGTGATAATTAAATTAAATAAAATTATTTATTTAATTAGAATAGAATAATTAGAAAATAAACAATATAAATAAATTATTTAAATTCATGTATATGTAGATTGAATTAGAGATTAATTAAATAACTTGTATTTAATTAATTACCAGAATTATTATAATGTGACCATTTTTAGGTGTATACAATAATCATTTCTATAAATTCAAGGGTAGACCATGTGATTTACCATGTATTTAGTTTGGCATTGATGTAAAAATAATTAGTTAAATCTAGAAGCACTATCTTGCACTTCACCAAATCTTATCCCCTTGTATAGGAGCGAATTTGCACCCCTTATGCAAATTCACCTTTCGCACACCCTTACCATAGAAAATAAAATCCAAAGGAAAAAATCCACATCACCCAACTACCTTCCTTCCACTTGGTATTCGTCTGTTGTATCAGTGGGAGAATATTTGGCAAGGATGCATGCACGACGCGCAAACATCTATGTGGCGTACTGTCGTCCTTGATGGATTCCTGTGTCTAAAGTTGGTAAAGGTGTTACACTCTCGATTGGGGATGAATTGTAACATCCCTCTTCAACCAACCGACCCGAAAATGCCTTATTCTTCCAGATTATTTCTTCAAATTGATCCATTCTCACTCCATTTTTACCTCTTCAAGCTCTCTTCAAGCACTCTCTGGAAATTCAATCTCATTCTCTTAGCATTTCCAGCACTTCAACACTCCATTGCAGAAATGCTCCATTAACTTTGTATAGAAAGTGTGAAGCAAGCCATAGTAGCGTGGGCTTGGAGTCTTGTGATACCTCCTTTCATTGTAGTCGAGGCTATGGTGACCTTGCCAAGTCCGCATTCTCCCCCATTGGCTAGTGAGATTTTGGGTGGAGGTGGTAAAGTTTTTCTCCTCTCCTTTTTGATTTGGTTGAGTAGCACCTTACTATTTTGTAGTGTTTATTGCAAATTCTACTTTATTTACTTCTTTATTACATATTTCTATCTCGTTGCTTTCTGGCTGTTCATGGAGGTGGAAACACCAAAATAGGGGTCTGACTGAGGTAGACCCCTATACAACCCCAACATTTTCCCTCTTTTTTGTGTGTAGGTGAACATGTGTTTGGAGCTAGTTGGTGAACTGGCGCATTGGTGAGATCATCTTTGTCACCCTAGCTTTTTATCTATCTACTTTATCATCTTTGCTTGTATCTTTCCTATTTTATTATTCTATTTTTTTCATTTAAGAATAACCAGCTAGGCTATTAGTTCATTTTTAGGTAGTTTATATTGTACTTCTTTCTTTTTGGTCGTACGAACGCCAGTGCACTCGAGAGATGCTAGTATACCATGCTGTCATCCTCGAATAGAGAGTTGTCTGAGGTGTAGTAATGACTTTGAAAACTAGCTTGCCTAGCCTAAATGTGGATTTTGGGTTTGGAGAGTGATAGGAATACCTTATAGTTCTCATCATTCACAACCTCTATATGAAACAACCCTTTGGAGTGAGGTAGGTGACGACATCCCTCCGCTCTCAACTCTTCGTGACCTAGAGCCTTGATGTGGTTGCTCCCCCTCTCTTACACCCCTTAATCCATCAAATTTTTTGTCCTAGGACCTTACTTCATAGACCCTCCTTAAGCCATCCTATTAACTAAAACTCTAGAGTCATCATTTTTCATAGGACCTTAATTCACAGATCCCCTTAAGCCATCTTATTACCCTAAACCCTAAAGCCATCATTTTATCTTAGGACCTTAATTCATAGATCTCCTTAAGCTATCCTATTACCCTAGACCCTAAACCCTAAAGCCATCATTTTGTCCTAGGACCTTAATTCATAGATCCCCTTAAGCCATCCTATTATCCTAAACCCTAAACCCTAAACCCTAAATCCATCATTTCAAGTCCTAGGACCTTAATGAAATTTTGTTGCCTTGGGCAACTTCACCAAATTTAGCAATTATAATATACATGATATTTAGTTAAAAACCAACCCGGTTTCCTAAAAAATAACCACATTTTATAAGAGAAGATATGAGGAAGTTAAAAACCACTTTCCTCTTGTTAGGGGTGTTAAGGCCTCAAAAATTTAAAGAGAGGCTTCTCATGGAAGGGGAGGATGAAGGTTTCTCATGATAAGATTATGGAAGATTATAATATGAATGAGATTTCATGAGAGGGTGGTCAGTCGATTTAACAAGAGCTATCTCAATTAAATATTCCACAAGAAAATGTTGTCCTATGAATAAAAATTAGTTTTCTAAATGATTCAATTCCATTGCACAGTACAGGTATAATTCAAAGGATCTACGCATATGTTCCATTCCTTCATGAACACTACCTTTTTCACTAGTTCTTTCAAGTCCATTATTCCAAGGGCCACCCAAGCTTCAACATTTTTAGGTTCTAGCTATCATCACACTCAAAATGAAGAACCTCAATGTTGTTTAACAATTCAATAAATGATTTTCTCTAAATATAGGCATTTCTATAAATTCAAGGGTAGACCATGTGATTTACCATGTATTTAGTTTGACATTGATGTACAAATAATTAGTTAAATCTAGAAGAACTATCTTCCACTTCACCAAATATTATCCCATTAAGCCATCAAATTTTTTGTCCTAGAACCTTACTTCATGTAGATCCCCCTTAAGCCATCCTATTACCCTAAACCTTAAACCCTAAACCTTAAAATCTAAGCCATTGTTTTGTCCTAGGACCTTAATTCATAGATCCCCTTAAGCCATCATTTCAAGTCCTAAGACCTTAATGAAATTAGGTTGCCTTGGGAAACTTCACCAAATTTTATTTCCTTAAGCCATCATTTTGTCTTAGGACCTTAATTCATAGATCCCCTTAAGCCATGCCTTAGACAATTAATGAAATTTCATAGATCACATTAACAAAATTATTTGTTTTCTCATTTAAATGCCTTGAAATAGATGAGCCTTACACATTTTTCATTTTTATTCAATTAGATCATTTATATTGAATGGTTTAAGGGGATTTTTAAACATGTATCTTATATTTTGAAATTACAAATGTAATGGAGGTTTGAACTTATATCTAGATCATGGATCAATTCAATATTGAAGATATCCATAATCCAACTCCTTGCCCTCCATCTCCACCCCCTCCATCTCCACCTCCACCCACTCCACCTACTCCACCTCATAACCCCCCACCTCCACCACCTACATCCGATGGTGCTTTCTTGTGAGCATAAATCAATGTGAATTTTAGATCCATTCAGGACCAAATCAATGCTATTCAAAATGAATAATATATTCCACCACATTTGAGGCATTTTTCTTCTATGATACAAAATATTGTTGATGTCTTTAGGTCCATTGATGTGGACTTAGACGAGCATCAACTATGGCTAGAGGAGAGGAGACAATCCTATTATGAAAAGGAAAACACAAATAAATGAAGCGATGTAGTAGAGAGCCACAACACTTTATGAAGACAATGATCTTATTGAATTTTATTGATTTTTTTAGTTCACACTGACAATGATTTTAGTTTTATAAATAATTTGACCTTGGATGGATATTTTTTAACTTTTTTAGAAATTTTTTGATATACTTAGAATTTGTTTGATATGCTAAACCCTAAGCCCATCATTATTTCCTAAAATATGGCTTTGTTTTGATATACTACACCCTAAACCCTAAAGCCATCATTTTATCCTAGGATAGTTAAGCCATAGATCCCCTTAAAACTATAATTAGGACCCCTTAAAATCCATCATGTATTATTAATTACATTCTTTAAATGTACATTTAAAAAAATAATTGTGTGAGGGGGAGAACATTAGATCGAAAGAGGGATCAAACATGCTAATCTAAGAATCTAAACTAAGATTAAACATATTAATCTAAGATCTAAAACTACACATACAAAATGAAACTAAGATATTTTAACATACATAAATGAATCTACGATTACAATATTGAATGTACAAAATAACGTAGTATTACCATCCTGTAGTGGAGTGTATTCACCTGATGTTGGGTTGCTATTATCACCGTGAAGCCTCCAAAGTTTGTGCGCAAAATATTGATGAGTGACTGTTTTGGTTGGTTGATTGAAGAAATGGTGAAGCTCTATCAATGGTGTTCTTGACAACACTTCATTGCATAATGTATGTTGATTCTCTGATCCTTATTTGTGAGGAAAGGGGTTTGTTATATAGAAAATGAGATTTGAAATGGATGATCAAGATCGTGTTGAAGAATATCCAGATCAATGGTCGGAGTGTGTTGAGAGGATTTAGACATGAGAATATTGTGTAAAGTTGATTGCACAATTTGGGTGATTGAGAAATAGATTGGACAATCAAGGATTTAGATTGATCAGTCAGTATTTAGATTGATCAGTTAGATTTTGATGACTTAGTTAGGAATGTGACTGATCAGTTAAAAAATTAGATTGCTCAGTTAGCAAATTAGATTGATCATTTAACATATTAGATTACTTAGTCATCAATCGTAATTTACTCAATTAGAAAGTGGGCGAGGAATATGAATTAATTATTCAAATTTTTGGAGGGAAAGTTTCATAATTAAATCATTATGATTTAACAATTTAATCAACTTAGGGGAATAGGGTGATTTAGTGATGTAATTAAATAATTGGCATTATTTAATCAATTAGGACAAAATAAAGTGAGATTAGGACTTCATTATATGTAATTTATTCAATAGGTTGAAATGATGCAACGTGAATTAATCAAATAATGTTGTTTTTATTTAATCAATAGCAAAATTAGGGTTTTTAGGACCTTATTAAATAAATAAAAATTATTTAATTTGTCAGAAATGATGAAAAAGTGAATTAATTAAATAATTTTGTATTATTCAATTAATAGAGGAATTAGGGTTTTTGATCTCGTTTGGATGTGGTGTGATGTGGGGAATTGCGAGATGATTTCGAGATGATTCAAGACATTACAAGATGATTCCGAGCTATTTCAAGATGATCTGAGACATTAAGGGATGATTCTAAGATGTTTTGAGAGATTTTAGGATGGTTTTGAGATGTTACCAGATGTTCTAAGATAATTTTGAGTCATTCTGAGATGTTATAGGACAATTCTGAGTCATTCTAAGATGTTATAGGATGTTCTAAGATGATTCCAAGTCATTCCAAGATGTTACAAGATGTTTTGGGATAATTCTGAGTCATTATGAGATGTTACGGGACAATTTCAAGTCATTCTGAGTCATTCTAAGATGTTACGGGACAATTCTAAGTCATTTTGAGATGTTATGGGATGTTCTGAGATGATTCTGAGATGTTACAGGATGTTTCATGATGATGTTTAATGTTGTTCAATGTTGTTCAATGTTGTTCGATGTTGTTCGAGGTGTGTGATAGGTGTTAAGTCAATTTTACATGTTTAAATTTTTCCTCTCTTTGATACAAAGTATTTGTTGCTTTGTTTCAAAGATTTTATTTTAAGATCAAGTTTAAAAAAAAAAATTATGCCCCATTGTGCCCCAATGTTCAGTGGAATGATGGTAGGACTATGTGGTGCCCCCTCAAGAGGTTGGTTGAAATTTTCAAGCTTTGAGGTCAGGCTCTTGACACTATTGTATTTCAATTTCGATGTTTTCAGATGAAATGTTATACCAATAGGTGCTTCATTTCTCATTTTTATGCTTTCCACAACTTCTAATTTGAAAGTAGGAAGATTCCCTAAGTGAAATTAGGGTTTTCTTGAGGTGTTATATAGGCAATTTTTCTTTAAATTGGCTCATTTGTGCTTTGATCCTTTTGCTAATTCTTGTCTCTAGATTTTACATTTTGTAAGTTATTGAGGAACAATGTCAAGATTTGAGGTTCCTCCACACCGTTCTGAGCTTGTCTGAGACTTTGGACGGTCTTCAGGAGTTGGTGGCCTGGTATATACCTTCTTTCTTTTCGCTTTTGTCATGTTTTGTTCTTGTTATGCGTGTACAAAATTTCTTATAGTCAATAACACACTTTTTGTGATTCCTATACAGTTGCATAATTTTTCACACCTTTGCCTTGTAAAAACCATGCACTTGTCTTAAAACTGCACAATTTTCTAAAATTTGTGCTTTTGTTTTATGATTTTGACTAAAAACTATGCAGTTGTCTGAAAACCGCGTAGTTATCTGAAAACTGTGCTCTTGACCAAGAACTATACACTTGACCTAAAATTGTGCTCCTATTTCTGCACCCTTGACCTAAAATTATGTAGTATCTTGAAAATAGTGCCCTTGTTTTATGCACTTGACCTAAACCTGCACACTTGCCTGAAAAGAGTGCCCTTGTCTGGTATTTGCTGAGCATTTCTTCAAGAACCTAGAAGTTGACTTCTCCTTCTATTGTTTTCTTTTAGCATTTATTGTAAACCATAAAATGTGTATTTTTCATCCTAAATGTTATTTTTCATCATGTTCATGTCATTTTGTGTTGCTTTACATGTTTAGAGTGAAACCCTAACATCCCGGTTTATAACGATTGTAGGTGAGTCTTAGAGCACTTATGATGAGAGAGAGATGTCCTCACCACTTGTTCAATCCAATTGTCTGTTTTGATGTGTTGGAGCAAGACTTCCTTGATGTCATGGGATTATGCTATATTTGTTACATACCTCCGATTAGGACTCATATAGTGATGATAACTACACTTGTGGAGAGGTGGCACTCTGAGACATCCTCCTTTCATTTTCCTATAGGGGAGGCTACTATTACTCTTGAGGATTTCTTGGAGGATCATTCATCTTCCTATTCATGGTGAGCTGGTTACATATCATGTTTGATGAGGTTCCTGTGCTATGCAACATTTGTTAGGTCTTGCACACTTAGATGTACGTGATTTGGAGGTTTATCTATCTGGGTTTTTTGACAACACAAATCCTATTATACTTGTCCTCTGTGGTTTGGTATCAAGATTAGTTGTTCCTGATAGGTGAGGTCAATAGCTTGTTGTGGGTTGGGGTACATGTATCAAGAGTATGGTAGAGCATGGGATGAGATACACTTGGGGTAATTTTTTGATTTCTCATCTTTACCAAGATATGCATGAGGTGGTGCATTGGTGTGGGAAGTCTATATCTGCAAGTGTTTCACTTTCACACATTTGGGCATGGGAGCATATTGCAGTGACTCATTCAGATGGGATACATGATCATTCTCTGAATGATCCATACTCTTATCATTATGGGGAATTTATGCATTACACCTTGCTTGGGGACCTTCCTTATTGGCGTTGCATGTTTGATGAGATGACATGTTTTGTGTGGAGACCTTATATGAGCTACGAGGTTTGGCCAAAGGATGTTGATCATATTTTTTACTACTGACAGACCCATTGGTTGATTGGCCATTCACCTTCTATGATAGAGTGTTATCTACCAGACCGAGTCTGTCACTAGTTCGAAGAGAGACATGGGTGGGTTTCTGATGCATATGAGGCTCGATTTGGTAAAACTACTTGGGACGTCCGTGTATGTGGTCTCTAGGCTGATGTAGATACCGTGGTTGCCGAGTTTAGAGCACTTTCCCTAGTTAGTTGGGGTTGGCTGATTGGTGTGGCAGATATAGGCACTACTCATGATTATGATGAGTGGTGGGCATGACGCATGCCTTTGAGGTTCATTGATCTTCGGGGTGATCCCATTTTGGGTAAAGTAGGTATTACAGGTCATCGTGGGGAGTGACAACGCTTTGAGGTTCTCACAGAACAGCTAGATCGAGTTGGATGTGATGAGGCATACGGTATTCAGGATGAGTGGGTGCCTCCTACACAGGGTCATGGATAGGTTCCAGGTCCTCCTCCACCAGCTAGGGATGCTGATATATTGCTAGCTCAAATGAATTTTGTCAAAGATGCAGAGATTATGCAGCGATAGGATATAGAGGCTTTAGTAGACACTTTGAGAGCTGAGTGAGAGAGCGAGATTGGCTGATGGCATAATCCAGAGCCTCAAGTACTGTTATTGATAGCAGAGAGATAGTCTCTGGGTAGAGCGTGATGGTATGTGAATGATGCTACCATTCTTACCTAGACTTCTCGACATCCATGGTCCGGGGAGTTGAGTGTTGTAAGTGATGGCGGTGGTGGTGTAGGTGCAGGTGATTAGTTTGTGAGACAACCAGATCATTTGGGTGGTCTATAGTATCCTTTCCTTCTTGTCGAAGTCTTAAGTTTTTGGTACTTGATCTTCATGTTGTTTCATGGTGCAGAGGCATTTTGTAGACATGTGTTATATATATTCATTGGTCTAGTCGAGACCTCATATATATGTTATGATTTTGTATTATCTTATCACACTTGTGTCCCTATGGATGTACTTATGACATGTTCCCTTTTTTATGATGATATATATGAGATATACCTTCTTCGATTCAGATTCATTTTATGCTTATGTGATGGTGATATATGATGATGTATGTTTATATGTGTTTTTGTGCTTTTCTAATGTATGGATTTGATGTGGATGAATGAATCATATTTTGTCTTGTTATGATGTGATTTATGTTGATATGAATGCCCCATATATGATACATGATGGTTTTATTGGTTTATTATTATCATGATATGTATTGAAAACATTTGTGGATGTAGTATGGATATGGTGCTAATGATTATTTCATGCAGGATCGATGTTAATTAGAAGAAATATTGATAATGGATAGAAATGTGATGTTAATTAGAAAAAATGTTGATGATAGATAGAATTATGATGTTAATTAGAAGAAATATGATGATGGATAGAAATGTGATGTTAATTAGAAGAAATATTGATGATGGATATGATTGGTGAGTCGCTTTTTCTTCACTTTAAAGACTTCACAGTTTGAAAAAACCATGTTTGATGTAGCAAAACATATACGATGCGCTAGGGTATGAATTACCAAGGTGACTTTGTATCATTTACGTGGACTTTGAATCTACAAACAAAGATTATCTTTGTTCATACAAGACATACAAAAACTTTGTTTAAAGTATAGGGGGTTGTGTGAAAAACATTTCAGACCAGTCAGATAGAGAGGTATAGAACACCTAACATGCAACTGCTTCACGAACTATTTGAATACAACTCCCATACTCAATAAAGAAAGTATTTTCCATGGTAGTATTACAAAAATATCTTACAAACATCAAATTGAAATGATGGTCAATTTCCCCCATTCATTCTTCTCTAAATCCTTATGGACATCCTCGAGAGATCCTGGGAATGAGTCAATAAAATAAATCACAAAAAAGACCATAAAAAGATAAAACAATGTTGTAGTATCACTTGTCATATTTGTTTGGGGTGGGGATATTATCCGTTGTTGATCATGTCTATCGTAGGAACGGACCTGTTAAGGAATATCTTAGGATGTTGTTGGGACTTCTCAAAAAGATAGGTAGTTGATACTTTATCATTGTTTCTATTTGTTCATAGTCAGATCTTATGTGATTGTTTTGCTTGAAATTTCTAGCTTTTGATGTTTGTTTTGTTTGTTTTGTTAAAGGATGATTGTGGTGATTCATTTATTATGGACGAAAGGTTTATTGTGGATTTTGATGATGGGATGGGTTTTTTTAATTTTCTAAGTTTTTATTATGTTGTTTTTATAGTTTCCAGGGGACTAACCTAGGGCCTCGGGGGCTCATCAAAGATAAGCATTTCCTACATTGTACACACAGAGGCTCATAGTTCGCTTGGTTTGACCTTTTCTATTTTATGAATGTTTTTTAGATTTTGTATATTGTATATGTTTTTTTGGATTTTTGGTATCTTTTGACTAAGTTGAAATAAAGCATGTTGAAAACCTAAGGGGACTGACCTAGGGTCTCGGGGGATAAAAATCCTTGCCTATGTTGTACACGTAGAGACCACGTAGTTCGACTATTTTACTCAAAGAATGAATTTTTTTTGGGTGAAAAACATGGATAGATTGGATTGATATCCCACTTCTGTGTTCACAGGATATGTTGTGTGAAATATACTTGAACTAGCTGTGAGGTTCAAGCAAATTTTTATATCTTAGACTATTTGAGTGGAGGAATAATCCAATGATGTTTTTTTTTAATGTTTTTCACATGTTTTTTATTTTTGTTGTTTTCTAGTGTTTTTGGACTTTTTGATGTTTTATGACCATGATTGGATGTTTACAAGATCTAATCCATGACCAGCTTTGGGAAGTTTCCCCCAATAAAATGACCTACCTTTATCAATGACAAGCCATGGTTGGATACATGATTTATGAAATGAATGAGTGGATGCTTTGAAAAAGTACTGATAGATAATGATGCAAGTTTTATTCACACATCGTGCCTATTTGCTAGGTTTTCACTATGGTACCTATTATAGGAGTGCCACAAAGTGGTTTTCACTCGAAGAATGTTTTATTTCTCTTTATTGTTTTTCTTGCTTTTTTATTTTTTTTTGTATTTTTTTCTCTTTTTTTGTATTTTTTTGGATTTTTACCCTTTTGCCTTGGGTATTCTGATGCACTTCATGTATAGAACTTCTTGAGGTGGTTATTGTTCAGTGGTTTGGATAGAGGTTCTCCTTCGGGAGTAGCCAACTGATATGCTCTAGAGCCATAACTCATTGTGATGATGGATGGGTCTAACCAATTAGGTTCAAATTTTCCCTTGCCATCTTGATTCAATTGTATCTTCTGATTCTCCTTGAGGACTAAGTCACCAACTTGAAAGTTCTTGTTTTTGATTCTCTTGACATAGTTTCATTTGAGCCAATTATGATAAACCTATAGACGGTTTAAAGTGCTCAAACGCCTTTCATCTAGGATCTCTAATTCATTCAGTCTGGATACTCTGTATTCTTCATTGTTGACCATTCCTTTTCATGAGACTCGTAATGAGGGGATTTCAACCTCGATAGGTAATACAACTTCTAATCCGTAGACCAAGGAAAAGGGTGTGGTGCCAGTGGGTGTGCAAATGTTGGTTCAATAAGCCCATAAGGCTGAGTTTAGCTATAAATGCTAATCAAGGCCGACATCATTGATAGTCTTTTTTAGTAGTTTCAAGATTGTTTTATTGGATGCCTCAGCCTAATCATTTCCTTGAGGATAGTAGGGCGTGAAAAATCTATGTTGGATAGAGAGCTTGGAATAGAGTTCTTGGACATCCTGATTCTTGAATAGGGTGCCATTGTCTGTTACAATTGTCTGTGGGATTCCATACCTACACATGAGATAATTCAAAATGAATTTTGATATCTGTTTTCTGGTGATATAGGTCAATGGAATTTCCTCTATCCATTTAGTGAAGTACTTTGTTGCGGTGATAATGAATTTATGCCCATTGGATGAAGCGGATGATATCTTACCTACCAATTATAATCCCCATTGTGAAAAAGGCCATGGTGTTGTGATGGGTCTCAACTCTTGTGTTGGTGCATGAACTAGATCACTATGTTTTTGAAATTATCAACACCTTCTAGAATGTTGAATTGAATATTGCTCCATGGAGGGCTAATAGTATCTTGCCCTGAGTAACTTTTGGACTAGGTTAGGTCCACTAGAGTGGGATCTGCAAATACCTTTGTGGACCTCTTGTAAGGTCATTTTTACTTTTTTTGTGTTAAGGCATCAGAGTAACATACCATCTAGGCTATGACGGTATAGGGTTTCTCCTAGGATCATAAAATGAGAGGTTCTACAAGTGAAGGTTTTCTTCTGAGTAGTCATTAAGTCAAGTGGTATGATACCATTATGGATATAGTCAAAAGTATCTTGGTATAGTGGGGATTTAGGACCAACAAAAACACATACCGTTTCTAATTTTGGGATGTTGAATGTAGGCACACGTAGTTGTTTTACGAGGAATTCATATTTAGGCATGTTTTGAGGAATATCAAGCAACAAGCCTATCATTTCCATTGCATCAATAACTTTGTTATTGATCTGAGGAACTTGCTTAAAGGTTATTTTGATGGAGTACTCTTTGAAACTATAAACCATTCTTTTGTATGGTAGAAATTTGTCATCTTTTGTTTGGTATTTATCATTCACCTATTTGATTACTAGTTGGGAGTCTCCAAAGACATGTAGCTCCTGTATTCTCCACTTGATAGCCATTTTGAGCCTTGTGATAAGAGCTTCATATTTTGAGATGTTATTTATGTAGGGGAATGAAATCTTGTAGGCCTTGGGTATACTATATCCCTATGGTGTGAGAAATAGAATACCTTCTCTAGAACCATGTTGAGTATGGGACTCGTCAAAGTATAGAGTCCATTGGCCTAGCTATTCTATCATTAAAACACTCTCATCTGGAAAATCCACTGTGAGAGGTTTATGATCATTTATGGGTGCTTTGGGCAGTTGGTCTGCTATGACTTATCTCTTTATAGCTCTCTTGTATATGTACTCTATATAAAATTCACTCAATATCATCCCCCATTTAGCTATTCGGCCTGTTAAGGCTGCCTTTTCTAGTAAATATTTGAGTGGGTTCACCTTCAAAATCAGCTTCACCTTTCTATTTAAGATGTAATGTCTCAAATTTTGTGTTGAAAACAGGATTGAGAGACATGGTCTTTCAATGGGTGAATAGTTCAGTTCATATCCCACCAGTGTTTCATTGATATAGTAGACTGCCCTTTCTTTATTGTTATCATCTAGCTAGCCCAAGGGAGCTCCAAGTGTTGCTTGTGTGGTAGAAACATAAAGTATCATCTCATTTTTTGGAATATATGACATGAGTATAGGAGAAGTAGATACTTTTTGAATTGTTGAAATTCTTGGTCGCATCTCCCATCCCACTTGAAGGTGATGTACTTGTAAACGAGATCAGTGAAAGGGTGGCACTTGTCTACTAGTTGTGTGATTTAAGTCACCTGATGGATTGTAGCTTCCCTTGTAGACTCCTCAATTGTTTTAGTGTCTTTGGAGGAGGAATATATATTATAGCTTTTACCTTTCCAGGATCCACTTCTATTCCTCTTATTGACACTATGTACCCCAATAGCTTTCCATATGTTACTCTGAACACACACTTTTAGGGTTGAGTCTAAGATTGTACTGTTCCAATCGATCAGACACCCTTGCTAGGTTTGTCAAGTGATCTGCCCTTTTGATTGACTTTTCTAGAATGTCTTCCATGTAGTCCTCCATGATTGTGTGTAACATGTCATGGAATATGGTCACCATATCTCTTTGATAGGTTGATCCTACATTCTTTAGACCAAAAGGAATTACATACCAATAGAAAGTCCCCCAAGCATAAATGAATGTTGTTTTGTGTTGGTCATATGGAGAGATCATTATTTGGTTGTATCTAGAGAAGCCATCCATTAAGGATAGAATCTCACGCCCTGTTGTTAGATCTAAAATCATATCAATTCTTGGTAACAGAAAGTCATCATTTGGATAGGCCTTGTTCAAGTCTCTAAAATTCGTATATATCCTTATGCCCCTAGTAGGTTTGGACACTGGTACTAGATTTGATATCCATTATGGATAGTTGATGGGTATAATTTATGTAGAGAGGGGTGTAAACCTCTTCCAAATGACAAAAATAAGAACTTCAAATCAACTCTAAGACAAATTCAAAAGATCTCAATCAAATTCACCTTCTTAGCATGCTTCTCCTTGTAGCCTTTGCAACCCGATTTAAGGTTCCTTTCAACCAAAAATACCAAAGCACTTCACAAAAATATTGATGATCAAGATACCCTTTTTAAAGTTACATAACATATGAAAATATCAACATTCACTCCTTTGGACCAACCTGAAGATCCAATACACCCACCATAAGAAAAGCTAGTGGATTAGCCCACTCTTACAAAGGGAGTACCCTCTAAACTTCTCCAAATCCTCTAATACCTTCGAGAAGAAATTCCAATGCCCAAAAACCACTAAATCCATAGTTAGTTCACCATTATCAGACTTCTAACATGCTACACCATAAAAACCTCCAAGACAAGCAAAAATGCAAGGGTTTTGTGCAAAAAACACCTCCAGGACCCACCCAACCAAACTAAGGCCTCAAAAACCTTCCAATACCTCTGAAAAAACTTACCAAACACTCATAATGCCACTACATTCATTAGTTTTCAAAATCACTACTTGGGTTTCTCATTTTCATGGTAAGATCACCACTGCTCAACCTTTGGCATCACACCACCAATATATTTATTCACTTCCTAAAATCTTAGGACATTGAGACAACTAAAATAAAATCATACTAGCCAGTCCACCCAGCAAAAAGAGCAATACAATAGGTGGATTGGTTAGATCTTCATTTTATTACCCTCAAACCCTTAACTCAGAAAAATAGGGTAGTCACTATAATTTAGTGATTCCTCACACCATAGGAAAAATTAAACCTTTAGACCAAAGAGAAAGGGAAGAAAACACATATATTAATATGAACCAATAATCTCAAGTCTTGACAGACTTGTGCAGGTCCGTACCAGTAAGGAGAAGTTCATAAAAAACAAAGAAAAGTGCAGAGATCAGCGTTGAAAAAGATGCTTTCTTCTTCCAAATCTGAAAAATCAAACTTTTCCATGGGGGATTAAACCATTATATGATTGTACCAACTTCAAACTACTCTCAACCACCTTTTAAACTCTATTGACTCCTTAATTTGCAAATTGACAATCTTTGTTCTTAATCACCCCCCTTTACAACTTTGTTTTGCAAATTCCTCTTAATTGACTTCCTAAGACCCCAAAAGCCTTCAATACATATTATATGGTCATTGAGACCTTATTTAAGAAGGAAAAAATGAAAATAAAATCTATTCTACCACCTAGACCTCATTTTCATCATTGACATTAATTGACAACTCTTTACATTTCATAATTTGACATATTTTGCAACTTCCCCATTTCTTATAGATTAAAAGACCTTCAAATCTATTCTATGAACCTTCAAGACTCATGCTAACTTCATCCCAAGGTGTAGGTGCCCCTACACCACTAATGAAACCCACATCTAGTAGCTTCTTTAGTTCTACCTTTACAAGTAATACTATCTAGGGATGCATTTTTCTAAGTTTTTGCTTGATAGGATTTGCTCCAGGGATGATAGCTAGATGATGCACCACTAATGTTGGATCTAGTCTAGGAATGTTAGTATAGGTCTAGGAAAAGTTTACCTTTCTCCCATTGATGAATTTTTTGGAATTCACTTTCTCCTTAGGATCAAGTGATGTTGCATGGTATGTAATCTTTGGGTCCTCTACTGTGCCAACATTTGTGGATTATGCTTCTTCTACAAGGAATGTTGATCTTTCTTGATATTCTGATATGGGGAGATTGAATCCTCCATCCTCAAGAGCCTTTGGAACATTTCCACCTTCGAATATGTCCTTTATTTTTCTCTTTTTTGGATCCGATAGAGCCTCAATGTGGTTTTCCCTAGGGGATCATATTTTTATGTGTTTTCTTTCATTTTTGTGACTAGAAGATTCAATCTCTCCACCAAAGTATGCCTCTTGTTCTAGGTCCATGATGAACCCTTCTTTGTGATCTCCTATTGGTATTTCTATTCGAGTCCCATGAACTCTATGATTGCCTCGTCATTCTAGAATTGATATAGAACAAGTGTATGTTGTTGTTGATCCAAATCTATGAGTTGTGGGTAACAGAGTGGGAGACTATCATCTTGGTCTACAAAAATTACAGAAGTAGGTGAAAGGTTCAATATGGATCTGGTGTCTTTTTCCCATTGGGTATTGAGGTCATCATTACTAGAAGTGGGGGAATCATATCCGGTGATGAAAGAAGGAGAATCCCATTCGTATTCATTAGAGTTTGTTTCAGAATGGTAATATATGTTGGGAATGGTTTCCATGTACTGGAGAGGGAACCTATCAATTCTATTTTTTTTGAATAAGTCTTCAATGGGTAACTCATTTTCCATGATATGAAAGATATCCAACTCCTTAATGCTAGCAGAAGTTTCTCATTTCTTTCAAGAGGTTCGTCCAATTTTTAGAATGACCACGTCTTTTGGTTTATAACCTAACCCCATATTTTTCTGCCTTTGTTCCACTATGATAGGATCTGATCATCCTTTCTTATGTATCCCAAGGCCACTTGTTCCATTGTGTCCCATTTTTTTGACTAATTGATAACCTCTAGTGTTAGGATCAATTAAAATGGGTTATGGATTTTCTAGTTCTTTTTGGTCCTCTTTGTAGATCATGGATGAATGTTCCTCCTCAAATATTTCTTCATCTTTCATGTCTCCCCATCTAGTAAAGATAGCGGGTTTGGCTATCATTTATACTATCTTGATCTCCTTTGGACCTCCATATACTCTCGATGTTTGTGGAAGCATGCTGATGCAGAATGATTGGTTAAAATGGTAGTTCCCATTACCCTTGTCAAGTACTTGAATCTTGGCTTCCATTTTTGGTTGCTCACTTGATGTGTTCTTGGTAGAGGTTGATGGAAGCATGGAAGGGTCAACATAAGAAAAGGAATGAAAAGTGATATCATTACTAGGCACATGTTGGATTGTATTGTATTTCTCCTCCAACTTGGCACAAAAATGGAAAGGTTCAAGATTGGAATATAGTGTTACTTCATTTCCTTCATGGGGAAACTTTAGGCATTAATGAAAAGTGGAAGGGACTGCTTGTAATGTATGGATCCAAGGGCATCCCAAGATTAGGTTGTATGGAAACTCAAGATCCAGTACTTGACAAGTAGTTTATGTTATAACTAGTCCTATCTGCACCGACAACCTGACTATTCCTTCAGAATTTCTTTCCAAGTCATCATAGGCCCTTATGGTGATACTTTTCCTTTGTCAATCACGTTGTCAGAATACCCCATATGTCTGATGAATTTCAAGGTATAGATGTTTAAACCTACACTAGTATCTATCAGTACTCATTTGACCATGGTCTTTTGAACACCAACCTCTATGTATAGAGCTTGATTATGGAATGTTCTTTGTGGTAGATCTTTCTCTGAAAATACTAAATGATTACTTGTAGTGATTTTTCCAACCATGGCTTGGAACTGACTAGGATCAAGGTCATTAGAGACTGATATTTCTAATTATTTTTCCAATATCTCCCTATCTATGGGTGATAGTTTTAACAATTCTAAGATGGAGATGAGGGTAGGTGTCTTCTTTAACTATTCCACAATGTTGTAGTCACTTGGTGACTTGATTGTGGGTTTGGGAGGTGATCCTTGTATTATAACTCTTCCTCAACAGGTAGTCACATTGTAGTTGTTGTCTCCTCCTTGTATTGTTACTACATTGGCCCGATTGTCATCAACTTGTGAGAGGGCCCCTAAAATTGTGTCACCGTATGTGTAATTAGCATTGTTGTACTCTTTCCCCTTTCCTTTATTGTTCCTCTTAGCATGGTTGAGGATTGGGTTTGAGTGTATTTGTAGGTCCTTGTTTCTAGGATGATGTTCAACATCTACTTCCCATTTGTCTATCATTTCATGGATGATATGTTTGAGTCACATATAATTGTTGGTCGTATGTCCTTTGATCATACAAAAATCACATAAATCTTTCTCATTGTAGCATGGTGTCTTAAAGCTAGGTTCCTCATAATTTGGGTGATCATTCATTTTGATGAGGCTTTGTTGTACTAGTTTTCACATGACTATTTCAAGTGACTCACCTAATACACTGAATTTCCTCCTAGGTTGATCATATTTCCTCTATTTTCCTCCTTGATTTGTCTGTTGGTTTACAACCTGATTGTTCTAGGGATAGGTAATTTGGTTGTTTTGTGTGTTGTTGGGACCATATCTTGTTTGTGCCACCCGTGGTTTTTTTTAATTTGTGTTATGTGTTGTCCATACATCTCTAGTGTCTACCACTCCATCATTTGTGACGTTCTTATTTTTGGCCCAGACTTTGGGTTTCTCATTTGAGCTAGAGGGACTGTCTTTTGAGCTATTTATTCTTGAGGTTCCTCTTGCTATGAGGGCTCTCTTGATATGTAATCCCTTTTTGATTGTTTCCTCAAATTCTATAGGACATAGCATAGTGAGCTGGTAGTTTATTTTGGGTAGGACATTCGTGATGAAAATATATCCACCAACTCCTTGTCTAGAATGGGCCATTTGCATTGACTTGCTTTGTGTCTCCATCTCTAAAGGTATGAGGTAAAGGACTCTCCTTGGTTTTTTTATTATGGGAAAACTTGTTATGGTGACATCTTATTCTATGTTAAATGAGAAGTGGGTTAATAGATCATCAAAAGTTTCGATTCAAGGTTGTAGATGGGTGAACCACTCCATAGCGTGACCTGTAAGGCTACGTGGAAAGAGCCTCATGAGATAGGAATCATTGTTCTATACCTCCATACATGATACCAAGGAGTCTCATACATGCTCTACCCGATCTCCTACTCATTTATACTTTTTGTCAAACCTAGGTATCTCAAAGTTCTTTGGAAAGGGTAGTGTCATGATGGAACGATCGAATGGGAATGGAAAAATTTCCTGCAGTGTGTAGGTTTTCTTGTGTTTTCCTATTTTCCTATTTTCTATTTGTTGGGTGAAAACATATAGTTTTAGTTCCATCTTCATTTTTGGTACATGTATTTTCAAACCTTGTGTGTAATAACCTTGTTTCTCTACTAGTTTTTGGTTATATATCAGGTATTGTGAAGGTATAGGACCTTGATAGCCATATGGGATGTAAGGAGGGTTAACTCCCTATTGTTTGTAAGGAGGGTTAGCTCCTTATTGTTGGGGTGGAATATACAGAAGGATTCCCTTATGATGTGTTTGTGGGTGACCTTGTTGATGAGATGACTGAATAAGGACCGTATTTTGTGGCACACCTTACTAGGCAGGACTAAACTGAAGGTTACCTTGGTGATGTGTTGGAAAGATACCTTGTTTATGGGACAACTGAATAAGGGTGTTCTATGGCACACCCTACTAGGTAGGACTATAATAAAGGTTACCTTGGTGATGTGTTGGCGGGATGACTTAAGGAGGGCGCTTTGTGGCACACCTTGCTGGATAGGAATATAATGAAGGTTACTCTGATGATGTGTATGTTGGATACCTTGTTGATGGGATGAATAAAAGAGGGTGCTCTATGGCACACCCTGCTAGGTAGGACTATAATGAAGGTTACCCTGATGATGCGTTTGTGGGATACCTTATTGATGGGATGACTGAAGGAGGGCACTTTGTGGTACACCCTATTGGGTAGGACTAAACTGAAGGTTACCCTGATGATACATTTATGGGACACCTTGTTGATAGTATTACTGGTTTAGAAGAATACCTTGTGGTCCACCTTGTTGGTGATATTGATTGTTCAGAGGGGGGTCTCATGTTCCACCTTGTTGATGGTACTAATTGTTCGGAGGGGGACCTAACGTTCCACACTATTGATGGTACTGATTATTCTAGGCAGGGTCAATGCTTGAAGCTTTCTAAGGGATATATTGCTCAGGAGGTGGATTTTCTTTTTTGAGGTTCATATTGAGATGGCCCTCCTTGATACATTTGTGCCACTACTGCTTGTTCAACTTGAGTTGGTTTTCTGAACAAAGGGTTCTCTTTGGATTGATCATTGTTTTGTGAGAACACGGGTGGCATGTTTGACATCTCATGAGGTTGGTTTATTTGTCTCACAACCAATTTATCCCCTAAGGGAATAAGATTGGGGCCTTTGAGAGCCTCTACATTTAAGTCCATGGGTAATTTAGCACCTCTTTGTGCTAACTTGATAAAATAGGAGTTTGGGTCCTTTCTTAACAACCTGTCCATTACTTTGAGGACCTTGGGGTTGTTAGAATTTTCAAACAGTTCCTCCTTGATTATCTCTTCCTCACTATCTACCTCCTCTATTATCACTCTGTTTGGATCCTGATTATTTTGTTCTATTACCTCCTTCTCTTTGCGGTTCATTTCCTCCTCAGTGAAAGTCTTTATACTGGTCTCTTCTAGGGAGTTTCAATGTCACTTGGCCTATAGCCCCATGGGTTCCTCTCATCATTCATGGCATTTTTTGGTGGGATATTGGTGGTGTTCTTGCTTGCTTACATTTTCTTCCTATGTTATGATCTCATGGTTGTCATAAACAACTTGGATCTCTTGTGGGAGAGTGGTGTAATGTTTGAACTCTCTAGGTGACTCAAATCCTAAAGACTTGATGTTGTCCTACAAATTATGTGAGATATTGGAACTGTTGGAACATACTAGGATTCTAACAATAGTATAAGGAATAAAATTTTAGATTGTTCCTTGAAGCACGTTTGTAAAAGTTGTATACCAGCCTAGTTATGGTTTCGTGAAGTGCCCAAAGGTGTTTCATGAGAGCTTTTGGAATAAGATGCCTAAGTTTGAAATAATGACCTATGGACTTTACCTTAGGGATCTTTACCTTGCGTGAGATCATGAAGGGGATATTTATTTCCAAGTGGGTGGTGGTGATGAGTCTAGATTTTGTCCTGGTTAGGGGGATATAATCTCTTGTTATTTGCTAAAATTACCACAGACTTTGATATTTTATGCTGGTGCTTTTATATAATTTCTCTCAGTCATAAGACACTTGGGACAAATTTTATTTATGCTGGTTTTAATGAAATTTACCTATTATGTGGACCATCTATATCTATTTTGCATGTGATTGATGAATTTTCTTTAAGGTGGTTATGATTATGCAATTATTATGTGTACTGACATTACTCTGCAAACATGATTGAAATACTAAGTTGAGAATGCAACTGCTAACCGATCAGGTTGAGGAGTCACACGAAGGTCAACTAAAGACAACGATGGAAGATTCTCGTGTCACCCGTATGTAACCGGCTTGCACCAATCTTTAATGGCATTGAGCATTGTGGGCATTACTATAGTGGTCGAGTTCGCGTTTGGGCATGCATGTCCAAATAGATTCCCCTGCATATGTAACCACTCCTTCCACTTTCTTCTCATTTTCCCTAATTGGCATCCTCTCAGTTAGTGGGAGTTGATGGCCCTGTTTAGTTGATAAATAAGGCTCAAATCCTCCTTCCTCAAGGAAGCGAGTTAGTGAGTCGATCGCCAAGTTCTTGTACAAGCTAATAATCAACCATACTTTTGTAATTGCATTTTTTTATGAATGAAATAAGATTTTGAGTTGAGTATTTGAGTTTGCATTAGTTTAGAGGATACTCATCCAAGGGGGGCCACTTGGTGAGTAATCCATTCCTTTAGTTTAGTTAGATTAGTGTTAGTTTTAGTTCAGTACTTAGTTAAGATTCTAGCATTTGACTGTTCCTGTAGCCACTAGAATTCCATTCTATGACTATTCCTGCAGACAAAGCAAGCAAAGTAGTTTCCTGTTTGATGCACAATTTTCCTTCTTGTTATGCATAATCAGTTTGGATTTGATCGAGTGATGTTCAAAATTTTCTTTGTTTGCTTTCATGCAGTTTACTTTCAGCATTAAGTCTTTCTTAGTTGTAGAACGAAGATGACTACTTTGCAACTCCTAGTGCACATATTGTGCTGACCCATTTCAAGTTCACGTCTCTAGGTTGACAACTTGATGAGTGACTATTTTGGTTGGTTGATTGAAAAAATGGTGAAGCTATATCAATGGTGTTCTTAGCAGCACTTCGTTGCACAATGTATGTTGATTCTCCAATCCTTATTTGTGAGGAAAGGGGTTTGTTATATAGAAAATGAGATTTGAAATGGGTGATCATGATCATGTTGAAGAATATCCAGATCAACGGTCAGAGTGTATTGAGAGGATTTAGACATGAGAAGATTGTGCAAAGTTGATTGCACAATTTGGGTGATTGAGAAATAGAATGGCTTGTCAGGGATTTATATTCATCAGTCAGGATTTAGATTTATCAGTCAAGATTTTGGTGGCTTAGTTAGGAATGTGATTGATCAATTAACAAATTAGATTTCTCAGTCAACAATCATAATTTACTCAATCAGAAAGTGGGTGAGGAATATGAATTAATTGATTTAATTAATTAATTCCTTTTTGGAGTTGAACGTGCAAATCAAGTTTGACTTTTGCAAACAAAGTTTTATTAGTTTCATTTGATTTTTAATAATTAATTTGAATAGTTTGATTTAATTATTGATATTTTTGGAGGGAAAGTGTCATAATTAAATTATTATGATTTAATAATTTAATCATCTTAGGGGAATAAGGTGATTTAGTGACGTAATTAAATAATTGGTGTTATTTAATCAATTAGGATGAAATAAAGTGAGCTTAGGATTTCATTAAATAAATGTAGTTTATTTAATTGGTCAAAATTATGAAACGTGAATTAATCAAATAATGTTGTTTATTTAATCAATAGAAAAATTATGGTTTTTAGGACCTTATTAAATAAATAAAATTTATTTAATTTGTCAGAAATGATGAAAAAGTGAATTAATTAAATAATGTTGTATTATTCAATTAATAGAGGAATTAGGTTTTTTGATGTCGTTTTGATGTGGTGTGATGGGCGTTGCGAGATGATTCCGAGATGATCTAATACATTATGGGATGATTATGAGCTATTTCAAGATGGTTCTGAGATGATTCAAGACATTATGGGATGATTCCAAAATATTTTGAGGTGATTTTGAGATGTTACGGGATGATTTTGAGATGTTCTGAGACATTTCAAGATGGTTTTGAGACATTTCAAGATGATTCTGAGTCATTGTGAGATGTCATGGGACAATTCTGAGTCATTCTGAGATGTTACAAGATGTTCCAAGATGATTTTGAGTCATTTCAAGATGTTATGCAATTTTTTGAGACAATTTTGAGTCATTCTGAGATGTTACGAGATAATTCTGAGTCATTCTAAGATGTTACGAGATAATTCTGAGTCATTCTGAGATGTTATAGGATTTTTCGAGATGATTTCGAGTCATTTCGAGATGTTATGAGATGTTTCGAGATGATGTTTAATGTCGTTTGATGTTGTTCGAGTTTGTTTGATGTGCATGATAGGTGTTAAGTCAATTTTACATGTCTACAATAATATATATTTAACTTATTGAAATTTGGTTGCCTTGGGAAACTTCACCAAATTTTAACCCCTTAAGCCATCCTCCTATAGATCCCCTTTTAAGCCATCCCATTATGATGTATGTATACATTGTACACATCCTATTAAATTTCTTTTAAACATGTTTCTTACATCTTAAAATTTGTATGTATATGATCAAGTTGAATGATGTATGTATGTGTATGTACATGTATACTAGATTTAAACACTCATGTACATTAATGATGTATGTATGTGTATGTATGTTAATTTTGATATTTGTATGTACATGGTCAAGTTGAATGATGTATGTATGTAAATGTACACATCCTATTAAATTTATTTTAAACATGTATCTTACATTTTGAAATTTGTAAGTATATGATCAAGTTGAATGATATAAGTATGTGTATGTACATGTATCCTAGATTTAAACACTCACGTACGTTAATGATGTATGTATGTCTATATATGCTAATTTTGATATTTGTATGTACATGGCCAAGTTGACTGATTTATGTATGTGTTACCTATGAAGGGGGCGCTTACTTTCATTTTGGGTAACTATGTTCTCTTCCCACCTAAGTCAGATACCTAAGCTAAGTTGGGTGGCCTTTTATTGTTTTTCCTAAAATCAGGCGAGGTTTTAGCATGTTCACCAAACCTATCATTTTATCGCCTGTGTTATTTGTATCTTGGACCCCGATGGTGTTTTTTACCGCTTTTGAACTTGTCCTCTTGAGGTGGTCATAAGAACATTAATAGCCAATTGATGGATTCGTCACATGTCAGATGCATGGAAAATTCACCCACAAGTTATACCTTGGGAAATATTCTTCAGAATTCCTTAAACCTAGGTGGTGTTTTACCAGTTTATGCAAACCATTCATTTTATTGCTCAGAAGATTACGCAGTGATTAATGCAGTAACAATAAGCTTATCTACTTAACTTGTGCATTATGCAGAAAATAAAATCAATATTTCCAAGCATAATATGACCAGAGACATAAAGAATCCATGCATGTGAAGATGTAGTGATACCCGAAAGTGATATTTTATTAATATATAAAATCATTTTTACATTGCTCCAACATTACAAAAAATGTGTGGTTCAACTACAAATTTTTGTTCGTAAACAAAAGACAAAAGGGGTGTTTTCTTAGGAACATAGAGTGAATATCAAGATGCTAATGCCTTTAGTAATGACCTATAGGAATTTGAATTGCGCTTATGATAGATTATTCTCATGCGACTGGAGGAACTGTGCAAAAAGTCCCATGTCATTTCTTACCACTGTTGTTCACAAAAGAGCCACGACCTCTAAAGTTTTATCTTGAAGAGTTGATGCAATACAGATAGCATCAAGGAGAACTCTAGCTCGAGGATAGTGGTTGATCCCATTGATTGCCACTCTGACATGATTATGAAAATTGGGCTTTACCAAGCACTCCAATGCTCTCATGCCCCAGTCATAATGACCAGAAGTCCTAACGACCGTATAGATGAAACACTCTAGCATGGTCATGTTATGCACATGAAACTAGCTTAGAAATGACTCACCAAGGATGATATGAAGCACCTCTTCCTCCACCTCGCTCTGTACTAGAAATAATTCTTTCAGTGGTCTGAGGTGTTCCTAAACACTAGGTTGCATTTGATCTCCTCCAAGATAATATAATCGTTAGCAGAATTACCATCACTCTGAGAGCTCGCCATGTTTGATGCAACTGATTCTAAAGGAAAGGTGATGCTAGTTAAATTTATAGAGTTTTGGTTGGACATGGATACATTCTCCTAAGCTTGAAAGATGTTAATTTGGTTTTCATTTATGGCTTGCTTGTGCTTCTCTAAATTACAATTTTCCATCAAGCAGCTCACACGTGCCATTGCTTAATATTCCTATGTGTTGCATTGATAGTCAGATGTATGATTGGTCCTTTGGTGACTATTGGTGGATTATCATTATTTTTATTTGCCGATGTTTATTCCTCTGCCAAATTTAGATGACTCCAACCATTTCTCCAAGAAAACGTTAGGAAGACAAGAATTTGTTGATTTAGTAACGACTTTGCCACCCATTCAGTGACATCACCTATTCTATAAATATTTTATTGGGAGATGTTGATGGTGAAAATGACATAAACAACATAAAATAGAATATTTCTACTCTATTTCTCCTGAAAAAGAAAGACAACATATAGTAGCCTAACTTCCAAGGTCCTAGTAGTTGGTTCTCAACTGTCTGATGTCACTCAATTGGCCAATGCAACTATAATATTCAAGGGGAATTTTCTGGTGATAAGGAATGAAAACTGTATTGGAATCATCAATCTATGCTTAATGGGGGGGGGGGGGGTTAAATAAATATAAAAAGATAGATCAAGGCACAGATCAGTAAAACATGAAAAAAATTCTTTAGTATCCAGACATATATTCTTAACGAGTGTTTCTTAATAGATCAAAACCATAACATGATGCAATTCACAAAACAATCCATACCATTGCATACATTCATAGTGCTTAGTTTAATCATCACAACCATTCATCAAAATTCCACAAGATTCAAAAAACAAACTTCCTCATTTGTTGCCAATAATATAGATCAACATACATATAAAAATTCCATTCATAGACAATTTAATGAAATAATCTTTATAATATGGTTTCCCCTATTGATTCACATCAAATAAGAAACATTTATGCAAAACAAAACCCACTGGCATACAGACAGATTATGGTTCATTGACCTAATCCAAGAAGTTCAATTCCAACATAAAACTATAAAAAAGTGTATCTAAATTCAACATGAACTTTTAAAAGTATCTTTTGCTCAAATCTATAAAAATCCTATCTGCTATCATCAAGTGGCTAATTCTACTTTCATTAGCCAACCTTTACAATATGGAGCTCAAAAGTACATATAGAGATTCTTAAGCACAAATCCCTCTCAATCAAAATTGAGATCCACTAATCAAAGAACCGAAACCTCCTCAAAAACTTAGATTGACTGATCTTTAGTTCAAACGTTGATTTCCCTTTGAAATAGGAGAGAAAAGGGGGAAGTGATGTGCCCAAAATAGATCATCTTGATGCCAACTCATTCCTACATAGTTTTCTCAAGAAGGTACTCATTATAAATGGGGAAAACTTGTTGAATAATATCCACATCAGGCCCATCAACCTGTCATCAAATTTAATCCTCTTCAACTCTGCTGAGGCAAATCCCTTCATATCTTTTAATTTGGTCAATTCCCTCTTGGCAGCCTTCACCTCTTCTTTGATATCCATTAGTCTATCTAATAATAAGCCCTCTCCATCATCCTCTTTCTGCATGACCTCTTGAAACCTATTGTCCCATTTCTCCTTTGATTGATTCAAAGGCATGCCCTCCTTAACCGGTATGTCCACATTGAATAAAATGGCCACAATAGCTTCTAGTTCATCCAATTTCTCATTCAAGTCCTTACTAGCATCTTGAATTTCATTTCTATGCTTATATATGAAATCAAACCTAAACCGGATTATGCTTGAGGCTCTTTCCAAGAAATCTGCATTATTTTCTTCAAGGATTGATTTCTCAAGAAGAGTTGACTTTGGCAATTTACTGATATTTTTTATTTTTTGAACATACCCCCTATATTCCTCTTCCAGCTTTCCTAAAGTTTTAGTGTGGTGACCTATTTCCTCTATCAACTCCAACATTGTCTTATTTATTTCAAAACTACTTACCAACACCTCACCCACTTCCTGGTTAAGCTTATCTATCCATCTATCCATCATCCCAGACTTACTCCTTATTTGTACTAGATCATCAACTTCTCTTTTGCTGAGTAAGACTAGTGTTTCCAAGGCAGCAACTTGTTGTGACCTAGGGGTGGAAACATCTCTTAAGAAAGTATGCAGCTGATACAATTGAGCCTTAAGCTCATCCTTTCTTTATTTATCTTTGATCATTCTGTACTTTGTGGATGATGCTACAACATCAATCAGATTCATTTGTTGATTCCTTGTAGGCTTCCCTAAATTGACTGTGCCTAGTTGATAATCGATCGCCTGCATATCTCCTCTATCCTTGTCCACCACTAGAATTGCACATTCTACAATGATCTCCCCTGCCTCGGTGAGCCTTTTGGAATGAAGAACTTTGGCCTTCTTCTTTGGTCTTTCCTTTTCTATCTCCTTCATCATCTCTTCCCAGTTAAGAGGTTGTGGTGGAGCTATTTTCTTCTTCTCAAGATCCAGATTTAACTAGGTAGGAGCACTAGGAGTGGTAGCCATTACTGTAGAGGAAGAGGTAGCAGTTGTAGAAGATAGTGGCTACAATAGAGTAACTTTAGGTTGAGAATCAACCTACTGCACATTTTTATGTTCCTTTTCCATATTCTCTTGTGCAACCTTCTCAACCTCCTCCCTATCCTTCTACTCCTGTAGCCTTTTATCCTCTCATTCCTTTTTCAACCATTCTTCCTCTAACTTCTTCTCTTCAAGCAGTTTATCTCTCTCTCCCTCCAAATCCTTGAGCTTGTCCCACACTTCCTTTTCCTTTTTTCGTTGCTTAGCAAGATCTTTAGCATCCTTTTCTTTTTGCAAGCATTATGTTTCCTCCCTTTTCTTATAGGCCTCTTCAATTATTTTAAATTTAGCCTCAAGGGCATCCCTTTCTCTTTTGTTTTTGGCCTTCTCTTCCTCCAGCTCATGGATCTTTTGCATCATCTCCAATTTGTCATTCTCCTCCTTTACTCTGAGCTCATGGTCCTTTTGCTATTGTTCCTTGGCATCTAATTGTTGTTGCATAAGTAATGCATCAGCTTGTGCTTTTGCATCCATTTCCTTTTGTTTTTCCAAAGCTTTAGCTTGTGCTTTGGCATCTATTTCCTGTTGTTTCATCAAAGCTTTGACCTATTCTTTGGCATCTGATGCTTTCTTAGCTTCCTCAAACAACGCCCATTGGTCTTCTTCTGTCAAAACATGCTCATTTTCATCAAGAGGCATCTCCTCTAGCATCTCCTTATATGAAAAAGTATCCTCAGAGTCTATTTCTATATCATGAATTTCCATCTCAACTCCCTTTCCCTTTAAAGTCTCAGCTTATTCATGGAGAGTCCCCTTAGGCATTTCTCCACTTGGTTGCTCTATAGGAAGGAGTTGAGATGGTGATTCACCCACAACTGATGCTGAGGCCACAAGTCCTCTTGGGACTTCTTCTTCATGTGCTTCAAGAAAATCTTGAGCCAGAGCGTCAAGTTCAAATTCCAAGGGCTCCTTTGGAGGAATTCTTCTCTTCATTCTCTTGTACCCTTGTGTGGTACTTGCACCTTTTCTTTTCTTGGAGGTTTGACCCCCAGGCTCCTTAGTTCTCAGCATGACCCATTGGATACTTCTATCCAACATTGATCTTGCTATCTGCTTAATATCTATTGTCTCCTTCGCACCCCAATCTACAAGATCTAAACTCTTGGTGCCTACATTTTGTGCCTCATATAAGAGATCCAAAATTACACCATCATCTGATAGTGTTTCATGAATTTCCACTTTAACCCCATATTCCACCATGAGTGGGATAGGCAACCTTTCATAATTCCTCTTCCTCAAGTCATATTCATCTTGAAGATCACTCCAGAAGTCCTTTGATAGATTGAAGTGTCTATAAAAAATGGAAGCAAGCAAGGCATTCATCTTCTTCTTTGGATCAAAGTGCTTCCTAGTGGTATACAAGCCCAATTCCAGATGCATCAATTCATTGCAAAAAAACTTAGCTCCCACAAGGTGTCGACAACTATATTCACCCATCTGCATGGGGAACTTATGACAACTAGGCTTATGCTTTATACCAAATTTAGCATTAACCCCCAAGGCTTGGTAAAAAAACTCCATTAAAACCATCATGTTGTTGCAGCATCTAGGGAGTAAGTGAGGATGACCATAAAAAATAGCTAGCTTGAAATAAGTAAACTTGGGGTATTGGGTAAACAAATATCCCCACTCTGTAATGAATGCCATAGCCTCCTGGCTCAATCTATACCCCACACCTCCCATAAGATGGTTAATAATGACATACAAAAATGCATCATTAACCCTTTTGTAATGCAGTTCAAAAATCTACAAGGATAGTTGATCATAATGGTTGCATACTTTATTTTTTCCATCAGCTTCTCCCAAAATTCCCACTTTGTTTAAACCTGGAAAAATGCCTCTCCTTGCTACTGCATAAATGACATAAGAGGTCATAAAGAAACTCTTGGTTTCCCTCACTCTAACCATTTGACTGTGTATGCTTTCAAACATAATCATGGGCCAATCAAACTATTGCCTGGCATCTAAGATTGTCTGAAAGAATGGAAACATCCATTCTTTATAGTGAAAAGCATCCCTTTTTCCAAACACTCTGGATAACATCATTATTATGTCCCCAACATCTTTGTAGAATTTTTCCCTTTTAGGCTGATCTGGAAGCTTAATTAGAGAATTTTTCTCAGTCCTCATCCATTTCTTATTAAAATGAGCTTTGTTGGCTTCCTTATGATTACTATATATTTTCAAAGCCTCCACCTCATTGAGCTGCTTAGGATTCCCTGGATTGGGGACATTGAACATAAACTGGACCATTTGGGGAGTTAAATCAATGATGATATTGCCTTGTGAATCCACAGACTGTCTAGTAGCTGGATTATAGGCTCCAACTACTGTCATTATTAGTTCAGGACATTGGATTGATAAAGGAAAAACAGTCATATGAGCCAAGCTAGATTCAACTATTCTTTGGGTCCTCCTTATTACCTCTTCAACAAATGTTTTAGAGTACAACTCCTCAATATGGAACGAAACCATATTTTTATTAGTTATGTCTGCCCAATCAGACTCCACCTTGCTAGCAGTGATGACAGGACCCCAATGATTATATCTCAAGGTATAAGGGAGTTGTTCAGGCTTAACCATTTTAGGCTTAGCTCCTGGTTTTGAAGCTTCTACAGGTTGAATCCTCTGAGAAGCCTCCCTCGATGCTCCTAACATTCTTTAATTTTTGTAACAAAACCCCAGATTAGATCTACAAGAAGTATAACAAAAACCCAATTAGAGATCTTACCCTTCATATACATCAGAGGTGGGACCAGGTAGAAGACATCCCTAAAAAGCCTTTAAAGCACTGTCGGGGTGAAGACCAGAATGGACATTGATTTGGTACAATGAATAAATTTCAAACTTATATCTTGGCCTGCCTCCGGTTCCACTTGTGGTGATTTTTTTTTTGATAAACTATAACTCATCGAAAGTGGGCCCAGAGACAGAGTCAGACATTCATTACAAACCAAGTTTTGAGAACGAAATCAATCCCGGATCCGACCCCGGTTAAAAAAAACCATGACATCATTAAGGACTTCACCAGGAAAATGAATGACATCATAACCTAAAAATGAGGTCACTTGGCAAACCGAGGAGGCTTAAAAAAAATGACAGCACGAAACCATCCCCATATGACCGAGAGGAAAACATAGCAACAAGGGCACCATTTTCTAATTAAACAAAGACGTGCATAAAAACCCTAGTTTATAAAATACCCCTCGACTCCAATAATTAGGGCACAACTTATTCCTACTCGAAACCAACAAGCCAATGTGTAAAAGAACTAGAAGGTAAAGCCACGGATAAAAAAAACACCATAAAATAATGTAGCAGATGATCGACACCCCAAAAAACCCAACGCACCACGGTACAGGCATGAAGAAAATGTGAAAACAACTGTGGAAAAACAAACAAACAAGAAAAAATGAGAAACAGTAAAATAAAAGATGAACCAAAGACAAGGAAAACAAAGCAGAACAAAAGAGAAGAAAAGCAAAGCAAACAACAAGGATTCGAATGAAAACGAAGAGCTATGAACCTATGCGAAGAAAAAAAGACCAAACCAAACACGACGAACATAAAATGGAGAATAAAAACCCTACCTCCAAACACAACCCAATAGGTTGGCCCTTGATGTGAATCCACGCACAAATTCCCCCCACCTTCGATTGAATCGTGCTCCCAAATGCTCTACCACAACTCTGGTTCAATTTTACTCTTTAAACAGTGATAATATCCAGCGAGTTAACCTTAATTAAGGTTGAAATCAGGCATCCGTAATTGATGCCATTAATGTGGAAGACTAGGCATGTAATCGTAGTGGGAATAGGCACAAGACTATTGTGCGATCAAAGTAAAGTCAGACAACAACAAGAAAGGTGGGACCGGAAATGGAATGGAAATTAATTTGGAAACTTTGTCCAAGTTTTGAGTTTGGTTCCAATTTTGGTTCTGATTTCGCCAACAAATAAGAAAAGGAAAGAAAGAACCAAAAGAAAAAACACCAAGATCAAAACAAGAAAAACAACATTGATTTGAAGTCCTAACAAACAAACCAAAAGGTGGAGGCAGAGGCGGGATGGAAACAAGTTTGAGACTATATATAAATCCCAGACTTAATATCCATTCCGACTCTGGCTCTGGTAAAACAACAAAGACCAACCCAAGAGACCAACGAAGAGACAAGCGGGACCAGGATCAGAATGGAATGGAATCCTCAAAAGAAGTTTCAAACTAGATTTCATTTCAGTTTCGGTTCTCCCAGAACAAAAGGAAAAAAAAACATTGGAAGAAGAAAAACTCCAAACTTTTTTGAAAAACAACTAAGTATAAAAAACAGAAAGGGGGACCCATTTTTGACCAAGGCAAAAGATGGGGTGGTTATGCAAGGCATAAAAAATGGTGACTCGGCTGGGAAAATGGCTTACTCATTTTCAAGACACCAAAGAATTCAGTTACCCAAAAACTAATTGGCTTATGAAGCATGTTAACTTGAATAAGATCAGATATATAGAATAAGATTGAGCTGGAATCTCAAATGTATGTGCTCATGATTTTTTTCAAATTTGAGTGTGTGCATATATTGTGCATCATTATTTATAGATACTTTATCCACTCTTAAACAACTATAGCTAAGATCCAAGCTACATAGGTTGAGTCCTTTAACTATCGTGCAATGAAATCTTGGGCATTGCTCCTCTGCCAGACAAGCATCCATAGCCCCGATGGAGATACCTCTAGTTCTCTCAAAGCATTGCTCTACTACCAAACAAGCATCCATAGCCCTGATAGAGATACTTGATTCACCCATTTGATATTGAGTTTGCCTTTTCTCTCTTCACTTTTTTTATTTTTTATTTTTAACTTAAGCTTCACTTGTAGGAACCTTTTATGAACTTTTCTCAATACTCAGATGCAATTGATTTGAAATGTGGGTTGAGAACTACAATGAATTTAATGACATTCTTGGAATCAAATTTTTCAATTGAATTAGAGATATAGCCACCCTGAAATAAATAGGTATTTACTTAGGCAGATGTTTATCTACTTTGTGACAGACTTTGATCATAATTCATGAGATATTCACAATTTATCTTTTACCCTTAATAAATTTTCTAACCAACATTAGAATGGTCATAAGACATGAGCTTTAGAATGAAATCCTTCAAAAGATGCTCGTTGGAAATACCTAAACCAATTGATCTCCTAGTGCCTATAACATACTTTGCATAACAACCCCTTTTCTTGGAATGGATAGAAATGAAGATCCCCAATGAACAAGACAAGACAAAAACAAAACAAAACAAAGAAAGAAAAAAAAACACAAAAAAAATAAAAGAAAGAAATAATTACATATGACACAATATAGTACAGTTATTCAAAAACATCAGACCTTCATGAGCCAAAATAATGCTTAAGAAATTGACCATTAACTGGCAATGGAACAGGTTCTCCTATCAAGGTACTCAAATGAAAAGCATTCTTGCTTAGTATCTCAGCTACTTGATATGGACCCAATCAGAGTCTATCAAATTTTTGGTGATGTCCCTTCTTCTCTTTACCTGTGTCCCATAGTAACAAAATATCTGATATCCTAAAGGCCTTTACCTTGGCCCTCTTATCAAACCGGTGTTTGATAATAGCTTGATGTTTAGAGAACTGCTGCAAAGCAACATCTCTCGGTTCTTCCATGTTGAGCAAGTTGGTTAGTATGACCTTGATCCTATCATCCTTTGTCTGAAATTCCTACATAAACTTGAGGACAAGTATTTGCAAATGGATCAGGAAGACTGGGTCTTGGTTGTAGACTAATTTAATTGGTGAATTTCCTAGGGCAGCTTTGATTCGAGTTCGATCTGCCCATAGGGAAAATCACAGATGGGTGTGCCAATCCCTAGGATTGTTTTCTAACAATTTTCTTATTACTTCCAAAATATTTTTATTAGTGGACTCAACCACTCCATTTCCCTGAGGGTAGTAATTAGATGAATATTTTAAAACAATATTATGTTCATAAGCCCATTGAATAAATTTAGCTGAAGAAAAAGCAAGGCCATTATCACATACCAGGGCGAATGGTACTCCAAACTTGGTGGTGATGTTCTCAGTTAGAAACTTGATAACCACCTCTATGGTGCTATTTTTATAGGGTTGAGCTTTGTTCCAGCATGTGCAGTAGTCAGTTGTAGTCAAGATGAACTTGTGACCTCTAGAAGAGTTTGGATTAATGACACCTATAAAGTCTAGTGCCCATTGAGCAAACGAACTTACCTCATACACTGGTTGCAAAGGCATTGTTGGATTTATTTCCCTAGGTGTAGAGGTCTGGCATACATGACATGTCTGGACATGTTGGTGTGCATCTTGAAATAAAAAAGGCTGATAATAGCCTGATCTAAGAATTTGATGGGCCAGAGCATCTGCAAATCCATGTCCTGTACCATGTCTTCCATGAAACTCGACAATGGCGTGCTTAGCCCCTTGCTGATCCAAACAGCGCAAGTAAATTCCTTGAAAATTTCTTTTGTATATAGATCCCCCCTTGAGCATATAATGAGCACTCTTCATCCTCAGTGCTCTCCTCTGAGTAGCATTCATCCCTTCTGGGAATTTGTTATTGAGGAGGAAGAAGATCAGATCAGTGTACCAGGGATCCTTAGTAAATGACTGCACAGTGTACTGCTGACATGTGATATTCTTTTCCACATCTGCCATTGCCTTCGATAAACCCTACCCTCAGATGAGTTTCATTGGATGAATTTCTAAGTCAAACTCTTGTAAAATGGCCATCCATTTTCCTCTTCTTTCCCCCAATTCGCTTTGCATTAGGAGGGATTTTACAGTTGGATCAAGAACTATGGCAATTACCTAAATTTGAAGAATGTAATGCCTGAATTTCTTTACTGCTCAAACTAATGCAAAGCCCTACTTCTTAGGGGGTGGGTACCTAACTTCTGCATTCTTAAATGGAGATCTCATGAAGACGATAGGTCTTTCCTCTCCCTCACCTCCTCGTTGCATTAAAACAATTGAACATGAATGGTTAGATGCGAAAGAATAGATATAGAAAGGAGTTAGGTAATCTGGGCTAGTCAAGATAGGTGCCTCAGATATTGATTGTTTGATCTGCGAGAAAGCAGATTTGGCCTCATTGCTCCATTCTATTTTCACATCTTTTTTCATCATCTTATTAAGGGGTTTGACTATTTCTGCAAACCCTGTTATAAATTTTCTGAACAAATTAATCCTTTTGAAGAAGGATCTCATTTCTTTCTTACTTCCTAGCTTTGTGAGTTTTAAGATAGCCTCTACTCTATCATGTTCTATGGATATCCCTTCTTCTGATATGATGTGGCCTAAGAGTTTCCCTTCAAATACTCCAAACACACACTTTTTGAGGACCTTTTCTAGATCTACAGCATGGTCTCCCTGACTCTCAGAGAAAATAGTTAAATCATCCACATAAATAATGATACACTTACCTATCAAATCCTTTAATGCTACATCTATTGCATGCTGAAAGGTTGCTCCAGCGTTGATAAGTCTGGACGAAATCCTCCGATAGGCAAATGTGCCCCACTTGGTGGTGAAGGCAGTTTTCATTCTGTCCTCATGACTGACAAGGACCTAATTATACCCAGAATAGCCATCCAAAAATGACATCATCTGGGACCCATTGACTATTTGTAATACCTCATCAAGAGAAGGCAGTGGGTAATTATCCTTCTTGGAGGCCTTATTTAAATTCCTGAAATCAACACATAATCTGATTTCACCACTTTTCTTGCACACAAGAACTAAATTTGAAACCCAAGCAAAATTTCTGATTGGGAAGATTATTCTTTCAAATAGGAGCTTTTGCACCTCCTTATGAATCGGGGGCTCAATCAAAGCATTGATCGGGTGTTGTTTTTTATGGAAGGGCTTGGATATTGGCATAAGAGGTATGGTATGTGTGATCACCAAAGTGTCAAAGGTCTTTAAGTCTTCATAACCCCAAGCAATGGCTGCAATGTTCTGCTCCAAAACTTTAACTATCTTCTCCTTAATTTCTTCAGGACAAGTCTTTCCTATGAGAACATTCCTTTCAGGACCTGAGTGAGTCAAATTAATAGATTCATACTTCCCTCCATCACTCTCCGTGGGCACCCTTTGACGAGCCCGTGGGTCAGAGTCAAAGATTCTTTCTAAAGCTACCATCCCCTTTAGAATACTATTTCTTTACAACTCCAGTATCCCTTCTGGGTCACCATTCTCAAGATCCCAATATCCCTGATCTCTCTCAGATTCATCTATTATCTATCCTTCGAAGACATCTGAACTTGCCAAGAAGGCCAATATATGCTGGTCATGATCAAATACCTAAAAATTCTAAACATTATCCGAGACAGTTGGGACTAAGACTAATTCAACTAAAAATATTTTTAGCTTAGAGTCTTGCATAGGCTCCAAGGTGCTAGCAGTAACGACAAGGGCATGTGCAATTTGATTAGCTTCTCTAGGAATTAGAGTGATCCCAAAAGCATCAAATTCTTCAATCAGATTCCAAATTCTATTTTTGTACACAACCAATATTTTGTTATGACAAGTATATTGGCTACGTACCTGCTTTACAATTACTTCCATTCCGCCTTCAGCTCCACCCTCTGATTTGTTCGTTTGGACTTGAGATCGGTGTTGTATTTTCTTGTTTCAGTCTTGGTGTTTTTTCTTTTTAGTTCTTTCTTTCCTTTTCTTCTTTGTTGGCAGAACTGAAATCGGAACTAGAACAAAACTCAAAACTTGGACAAAGTTTCTAAATCAACTTCCTTTTCGTTTCTGGTCCCGCTTTTCTTTCTTTTGTTGTCTGACTTTACTTCGGTCGCACAATAGTCTTGTTCATGTTCCCTCCGTGGTTCTGACTCTGATCTGCCACATTTATGGCATTAATTATAGGTACCTTACACATAGGAAGCTGGGTTTTTAACCTTAATTAAGGTTAATTCGATGGTTATTATCACTGTTTAAAGAGTAAGGATGAAGCAGAGCTATGGTGGAGCATTTGGGAGGGTGATTCAATCAAAAGTGAGACATTTTCACATGGACTCACATCAAAGGACCAGACTGTTGGATTGCGTTTGGAGGTAGGGTTTTTGTTTTTCATTTTTTTGTTCGTTATGTTTTGTTTTGTCTCTTGTTCTTTGTGTGGGTTTGTAGCTCTTTTTTTTCTTTTGAATCCCTGTTGTTTGTTTTGTCTGTCTTCTCTTTTGTTTTATTTATTTTTTCTGGGTTTCGTTTTGTCTTCTATTTTTATGTTTGGTGTTTTCTTGTTTATTTGTTTTACCATGGCCATTTTCATGTTTTCTTCATGCTCGTACCGTGATTCCCTAGGTTTTTGAGGGTATGAATTGCCTGCTACATTATGTTTATGGCATTATTTGATCTATGGTTTTACTTGCTAATTCTTCTACGCATCGATTTGATTGGTTTTGAGTAGGTTAAATTTGTGCCCTAATTATTTAAGTCAAAGGGGTTATAAACTAGGGTTTTTGTGCATCTCTGTTTTAATTATAAAAAGATGCCCTAGTTACTGTATTTTCCTCTCAGTCAAATGGGGATGGTTTTGGGCTGTCATTTTTTAAGCCCCTCTGTTTTGTTGGGTCACTTCGTTTCTTAGGTTATGACGTGATTCGTTATTCTGTTAAAATTCCTAAAATGACATGATTGTTTAAACTGGGGTCAAAGTCGGGACTGATTTCCTTCTCGAAATATGGTTTGTAATAAATGTTTGACTCCGTCTCTAGGCACAGTTCCGATGAGTTATATGTTATCTAAAGGATGTTCGACATAGTCAGAACCAGAGGCAGACTGGGATATAAGTTTGAAATTTCTTCATTTTACCAAATCAATGTTCATTCGGATCCCGATTCTGATTACCATGTCGAATCCAATTCTGATCCCTCCATATGGTTTTTTCAAAGCTCAATGCCCATTCCGGTCCCAACCCCGGCAGTCTTTTAAAGAGGGATTTTTAGGGATGTCTTCTGCCTGGTTCCGCCTCAGGTGTGTATGAAGGTTAGCATCTCTAACCATTTTTTTTTTATACTTCTTGTAGATCTAATTTGGAGTTTTTATTGTAGAAACTAAAGAATGTCTAGAGAATCGGGTGAGGCTTCTCAGAGGAGTCAACCTGCAGAAACTTCAAAAACAATAGCTAAGCCTAAAAAGGTTAAACCTGAACAAATCTCTTATACCTAGAGGTACAATCATTGGGGTCCTGTCATCACTGCTAACAAGGTGGTGTCTGATTGGGCAGACATAATTGATACAAATTTGGGTTCGTTCTATTATGAGGAGTTGTACTCCAAAATATTTGCTGAGGAGGTGACAGGGAGAACCCACGGGGTAGTTGAGTCTGGCTTGGCTCACATCACTGTTTTTCCTTTGTCAATCTAATGTCCTAAACTGATAATGACAATAGTTAGAGCTTATAATCCAGCTACTAGATAGTGTGTGGATTCACAAGGCAATGTCATCATTGATTTGACTCCCCAAATGTTCCAATTTATGTTCAACGTCACCAATCCAAGGAATGCTAGCCAACTCAATGAGGCAGAGGCTTTGAAAATGTATTGTAACCATAAGGAAGCCAACAAAGCTTATTTGAATAAGAAATGAATGAGGACTGACAAGAAGTCTTTAATCAAGCTTCCAGATCAGCCTAAAAGGGCAGAGTTCTACAAAGAGGTAGTGGATGTAACAATGATGTTATTCAGAGTCTTTGGAAAGAGGGATGCTTTTCACTTCAAAGAATGGATGTTTCCATTCCTTCAAACAATCTTCGATGGCAGGAAGCAGTTTGATTGGCCCATGATTTTGTCTAAAAGTATACAAAATCAAATGGTTAGAGTAAGAGAAACCAAGAGTTTCTTTATGACCTCTTATGTCATTTATGCAACAGCAAGGAGAGGCATTTTTCCGGAGTTAAATAGAGTGGGAGTGTTGGGAGAAGCTGATGGATAGAATAAAGCATGGAACTATTATGACCAACTATCCTTACAAATCTTTGAACTAAATTATAGAAGAGTTAATGATGCCTTTTTGTATGTTATTATTAACCAGCTCAATGGAGATGTAGGGTATAGACTGAGCCAGGAGGCCATGACATTATTATAGAGTGGGGATATTGGTTTATCCAATACCGCAAGTTTACTTATTTTAGGCTGGCTGCGATTGATGGTATTCCTCACTTACTCCCTAGATGTTCTAGTAATAGGATGGTTTTGATGGAATTTGTTTATCAAGCCTTAGGGGTAAATTCTAAATTTGGAATAAAGCATAAGATTGGTTGTCACAAGTTTCCCATGTAGTTGGGTGAATACAGTTTCCCACACCTTGTGGGAGCAAAGGTTTTTTGCAATGAATTAATGCATCTGAAATTGGGCTTGTATACCGCTAGGAAGCATTTTGATCCAAAGAAGAAGATGAATGCCTTGCTTGCTTCCATTTTTTATAAACATTTCAATCTGTTGGACTTCTGGAGTGATCTTCAAGATGAATATGATTTGAGGAATAGGAACTATGAAAGACTGCCTATCCCACTCATGGTGGAATTTGGGGTCAAAGTGGAAATTTATTGAAACACTATCAGATGATGGTGTAGTTTTGGATCCCTTATATGAAGCACATGATGTAGGTACCAAGAATTTAGATCCTGTAGATTGGGATGCAGAGGAGATAATTGATATTAAATAAATAGCAAGACCAGTGTTGGATAGAAGTATCCAATGGGTCATATTGAGAACCAAGGAGCCTGGGGGTCAAAACTCCAAGAAAAGAAAAGGTGTAAGTACCATAGAAGGGTACAAGAGAACGAAGAGGAAAATGCCTCCAAAGGAGCCCTTGGAATTCTTCCCTTTGGACATAGAGGAATTTGAACTTGAAGCTCCATCTCAAGATTTTCCTGAAGCACAAGAAGAAGAAGTCCCAACAGAACCTGTGGCCTCAACATCAGTTATGGGTGAGTTTCCTACTCAACTCCCTCCTACAGAACAACCAGGTGGAGAAGTGCCTAGGGAAACCCTTCATATGGAAGTAGATACTTTAAAGGGAAATGAAGTTGAGATGGAAATTCATGATGTAGAAAGGGACTCTGAGGGTACTTTGTCAGATAAGGAGACACTAGAGGAGATGACTCTTGATGAAACCAAGCATGTTTTGACTGCAGAGGATCAATGGGCACTATTTTAAGAGGCTAAGATATCATTAGATGCCAAAGGACAAGCTGAAGCTTTGGCAAAACAACAAGAATTAGATGCCAAGGCACATGCTGAAACTTTGGCAAAGCAAAAGGAAATGGATACAAAAGCAAAAGTTGATGTAGTACTCCAATAAAAATAGTTAGAGGCCAAGCAAAAAGCTGATGAATTGATCAAGCAATAGTAGGAAAAGGAGCATGAGCTCAAAACAAAGGAGGAAAATGATAGATTGGAGATGGTACAAAAGATACATGAGTTGGAAGAAGAGAAGGCCCTTGAGGCTAAGTTTAAATTGATTGAAGAGGCCAATAAGAAAAGAGAGGAAGAAGAATGCTTGCAAAAATAAAAGAATGTTGAAGAGCTTCTTAAGAAGCAACAGAAGGAGAAGGAAGCGTGGGAAAAGCTCAAGGACTTGGAAAGAAAAAGAGACAAACTGCTTGAAGAGAAGAAGTTGGAGGAAGAATGATTGAAAAATGAGCAAGAAGATAAAAGGTTACAGGAGCAGAAGGATAGGGAAGAGGTTGAGAAACTTGCACAAGAGAATGCAAAAAAAGAATAGAAAAATGTGCAGGAGGTTGACTCTCAACTTAAAGTTAATTTATTACAACCACTATCTTCCACAACTGTTGCCTCTTCTTCTACAGTAATGGCTGCCACTCCTAGTGCTCTTACCTGGTTGAAACTTGATCTTGAATAGAAATAAATTGCTCCACCATAGCCTCTTAATTGGGAAGAGATGATGAATGAGATAGAAAAGGAGAAACCCAAGAAGAAGGCTAGAATTCTTCATTCCACAAGACTCACTGAGGTAGGGGAGATTATTGTAGAATGTGCAATTCCAGTAGTGGATAAGGATAGGGGAGACATGCAGGTCATTGATTATCAATTGGGAACTGTCAATTTTGGAAAGCCTACAAGGAATCAATAGATGAATCTGATTGACTTTGTAGCTTCATCCACCAAGTCCAGAATGATGAAGACAAACAAAGAAACGGTGAGCTCAAAGCTCAATTGGATCAGATGCATAATTTCTGAAGGGATGTTTCCACTCCTAGGTCACAAAAAATGGCTACCTTGGAAACACCAGTTTTTCTCAGCAAAAGAGAGGTTGATGATCTGATGCAAATGAAGAATAAGTCTAGGATGATGGACATGTGGATAGATAAACTTAACCAGGAAGTGGGTGAGGTGTTAGTAAGCAGTTTTGAGATTCATAAGACAACATTGGAATTGATAGAGGAAATGAGTCGCCACACTAAAGCTTTGGGAAAGAAGGAGGAGGAATGTAGGGGGTATGTCTAGAAAATAAAGGATATAAATAAATTGCCAAAGTAAAATCTTCTTGAGCAATCAATCCTCGAGGAAGACAATGAAGATTTCTTAGAAAAAGCCTCTAGCATAATCCGATTTAGATCTGATTTTATATACAAGCATAGAAATGAAATTCAAGATGCTAGTAAGGATCTGAATGAGAAACTTGATGAACTAGAAGCTGTTGTATCTATTCTAGTTAATGTGGATATACCGGTTAAGGAGGGCATGCCTCTGAATCAATTAAAAGAGAAATGGGACAATAGGTTTCAAGAGGTTATGTAGAAAGAGGATGATGGAGAGGATCTATTGTTAGATAGATTAATGGATGTTAAGGAAGAAGTGAAAGCTGCGAGGAAAGAATTGACTAAATTAAAAGACATGAAGGGGTTTTCCTCTGCAGAATTGAAGAGAATTAAATTTGAGGACAGCTGGATTGATTGGCCAGATGTAGATATTCTTCAACAAGTCTTTGCCAGTTATGATGAATACCTTCTGGATAAAACTACGTAGGAATGAGTTGGCATCAGGATGGTCTATTTTTGGCACATGAATCCCCCCCCTTTTCTCTCCTATTTCACAGGGCAATCAACGTTGGAACTGATGATCAAGTAGCCTATGTTTTTGAGGAGGTTCCAATTCCTTGATGAGTGGATCTCAATTTTGATTGAGAGGGATTTGTGCTTAGCATGCCTATATGTATTTTTGAACTCCATATTGTAAAGGTTGGTTGATGAAAGTAGAATTAGCCACCTGATGATAGCAGATAGGAATTTTTAGCTTTAAGTAAAGATACTCTATTTTAAGTTCAGTTGAATTTAGATACACTTTTATACAGTGTTATGTTGGAATTGAGTTTTCTAGATGAGGTTAATGAACCATAATCGGTCTGTATGCCAGTGAGTTTACTATGCATAAATGTTTCTTATTTGATGAGAATCAATAGGAGAAACCAGATTTCAAAGATTATTTCATTAAATTGTCTATGGATGAAATTGTTACATGTTTGTTGATCTATGCTATTGGCAACGAATGAAGAGTTTGTTCTTTTAAATCTTAAATTATTGTGATGAATGATTGTGATGGTTAAACTAAGCACTCTAAATGTATGCAATGGTATGGATTGTTCTGTGAATTGCATCATGTTATGGTTTTCTTGATCTATTAAGAAGCATTCGTTGTTAAGAATATATGTCTGGATGTTAGAGAATTTTGTTCATATTTTACTGATCTATGCCTTGATCTATATTTTTTCCATTTATTTAAACCCCCCCCATTAAGCATAGATTGATGAATCCATTGTTGTTTGTATTCCTTATCACCAGCAAAGGCCCCTTGAATATTACCATCGCATTGGACAATTGAGTGACATCAGATATTTGAGAGCCAGCTTCCAGGACCTTGGGAGTTAGGTTACTATATATTGTCTTTCTTTTTCAAGAGAAATAGAGTAGAAATATTATGTTTTACATTGTTTGTTTCATTTTCATCATCAACAGATCTGGCGCTAGAAGGAGGGCTGAAGGAGCAAGTTGACTCAGATTGGGTCATTCTCATCAAAAAAGTATGGGAGGATTCTTAGATCCTCTACCAACCCTGAACCATTAATTGAACTTTGAACCCCGGTTAGACATAGACCCCAAGCTCCTACAATTTTTATCCCACCATTGTCACCACCACTTACTCCACCTGGATTTTGGCCAAATCCATCTTTACTGACCCATCAACCTAATCTACCAGTCCAACCGATGTCACCACCGGTTCGGCCTATATCACCACCAGTCTAACCTATGTCACCACTGGTTCAGCCTATATCACCACCGATCCAACCTGCTCAACCAATCCCACCACCACCCATGGCTTACTTCATGAATAACCCCTCTCCATTAGGGACTATTCCTGGGGGTATCCATGATCTACCGAAGAATACTGAAAGGTTTTTCCCCAAGTATATGCATTGAGAATCAAGAAGCGTGGAGGAACATATACAAGCATTCAAGGATGCCTTTACCTATGCTCAAGTGACTCACCAGGACGTTGTATGTAGGTTTTTTCCTCATGGCATATAATCGGTATCTAAATCTACCCTAGGTGTCTATTCTAACCTGGGAAGATTTAGAAAATGCTTTTATTAATCAGTTTCGGGTCTATGTAGACCCGACCATCTTGTATCATCAATTCACTACCACAAGAAAGGAACATCATGAACCATTTCCATTATTCAACACTAGATTCCAAAGAATGTTCCGCAAGTTACAAGATCCCTACTTAGTGGCTGAAAATATTGCCATTAAGGCATATTGAAGAGTTGTTGATCCCCTGATTGGCCTATTCTTGTAGAGAACCTATGCTGCCAATGAGATTATATCTTTGTCTAAAGTTTATCATCTAGCCATTAAATTGCATCAGCAGATAAGTTTACAATCATGAAGTTTAGGAGCAACTCTCCCTCCCATGGGTTATCAAATGCCTAACCCACCATTGTTCAACATGGTCCTAGGGATGTCTTACTCCCAATATGGACCTATTTATGAGTTAGAAGCCTCACCTACCATGCCCTTTTTCACTAATGGAATGCAAGATTCTTCCCAACAGTCTCAAAACCACCAATAGCAAGGGGAGGGTCAACTCATGTTCATTCTCCATCTGTAGGGAAGATTGTGCAAAATGAACAAACTGTACAAATAACCAATGAGGTAGATACTCTCAAAAAGACTTTATCTCAAATGTCCAATGACATGGCACAACTTAGATATAACCCCCCTCATAACCAAAACCAAAATTATCAAAATTAGGGAGGTTATAACAACCAGGGTAGTTACTCTAACCAGAATGAAAATCAAAACACCAATAGGAAATTCCAAAACCAAAACTCCTCTAACCAAAATTATCAAAATCAGAATAGAGGATACAATCAGAGGTCCAACAATAACAATAGGCAGTGGAACACTAGACCCAACAATGGGGGAGTTCCCCATAACTATCAGTCTGGTGAGGATAAACCACACACTGCTAATGTGGCAGACCTCAATTTCATGACTAATTGGTGTAGACTAAACGATACTACAACACATTATGAGGTCAATTTCCCAAAGATGGAAAAAATGGTGAAGATTGCGCAACCCGATTCCCACCCTCCACAAGGAAATTACAATCAAGACGGTGGGTCAATAAGTACTGCTATGAATTATGAGACCATTGAGGAAAAATATCAATTTCCCATGTAGGGAGACAATGAACAAGAAGAAGATGTGTATGATGCACAAGCCTTCTAGTCCAAAGATCGCCACTTCTTGAGAAATCAAAATAAGGGCCCATTCACTACATCTGCACCCCCAAACAACATGGTACCACCTAATCATAATGTAGATAATAACCCACCACCACCAAAGGGACCTTTTGAATCTCATAATAAAGGTAATCCACCTTATTTTCTTAAATATCAAGTTAGGAATGATTCAGAGTTTGATTTTATTGGAGAAATGTAGAGACAAAAGACATCATTGTCATTCTTTGAAATTATGAAGTGGTGCCCGGACCAACGAGAAGTTATGTTGAAAGCCTTGGAGGAGGCAGATCGTTCAAAAGGAAAAGGTAAAGTGACCCCAGTGAAGGAGACAAATGCGGCCATCTATAAAGGTAAGACCAGTACCCCACCTTTCCTTTTAAGTCTAAGGATCTTTGGAAAGAATCTGCATAACTGTTTGTTGGACTCTGGAGCATCGGATAATGTCATGCCCTTTTCAATTTTCAAGAAGCTAGGATTAAGTCCTGCCCAAACTAACAAGAAATTAATTCAGATGGACAAAACTGAGGTTAATGTGGTAGGAGAACTAAAGAACATGCATGTACAGGTTGGGTCAGATCCAAGGATCCAAACTTACATAGATATCCAAGTGGCTGATCCCAGAAACATATGGTATGCTCCTGGGTTGGGAGCTAATGAAGAGTATTGGGGGGTATTTCTCTTTGGATTTCTCTCACATGTGGCTACCCTAGAAAGGGATAGAAACACAAATTAGAATTGAGAGTGAGCCTAGGCTCAAAAACATGATTACAGAATATGATTCTCCAAATGAGGTAACATACATCGAGATTGAGATAGGAGTTTACAAGCAAGAGGAATGACCTTCTCAGTACTCAATCCTGATGATGCATTACCCCTAAAACAAAGTGACTCAATGATATCATTCAACCATAAAGTTTTGATAAGAAAATTGCAACAATATAGGCTGGTATTAGGAGAAGAGATTAATTTGAGCAGTTTATTGCTTCCTAATTGATGTAGGATACATTATCAGAATTATTCTGAATTGACATGTCAACCCTGCCTAGTATCTTAAACCATATAGGCCAACCTCAATTGATTGGCGAAGATCAACCTCAAGCACCCATCAATGAATTCCCATTTGAAGCTAAGGATGCTACCATCCTCACTAGAACCAGCCTTTCTCAAGGGGAAGATTCCACACCATTGGAGAAGACTCATGTTCTATGCTCTGAGTTTCAGGAGGAGATTGAGGTGTCTCAGCCTTTCTCCAATACCCCTACCCCGGATACTCTACCAATGCCTAAGGCATTGATAAAAAATGAATTGGATTGCAACTTGATCCAAGAAATTATTTAGGAAGTGATTCTTGAGCAAGCTTTAAATATAGAAAATCCTTTAAGTGAGCCTTGTCCCCAGTCACCTTTAATTCTTGATGGCCAACAAAAGTTCGAGCTGCCACCCATTTCAAGTAAGTCATCCCTTGTTATCAAAAAGAAGAAAGAGCTCCCAGCTAAAGATCAATTATCGAGTCTTAAATTTTATGGCTCTAAGTCCAAAGTAGGAAGTGGAGCAGGGATTGAACTAACTAACCTGAAAGGGAAGAGTTACTTTGCATCTTACAGGTTGCAGTTTGGCTGCACGAACAATGTGGTTGAATATGAAGCACTCGCTCGTGGACTTATGTTTTCCCATAAAAAGAAGGTCACCACTCTCATGGTAATGGGGGATTCTAAAGTAATTGTAAAGTAGGTACGTAGCTAGTATACTTGTCATAACAAAATATTGGCTGTGTAAAGAAATAGAATTTGGAATCTGATTGAGGACTTTGATGCTTTTGGGATCACTCTAATCCCTAGAGAAGCTAATCAAATTATAGATTCCCTTGTCATTGTTGCTAGCACCTTGGAGCCTATGCAAGACTCTAACCTAAAGAGATTTTCAATTGAATTAGTCTCAGTCCTAGCTGTCCCGGATAATGTTTAGAATTTTTAGGTATTCAATGATGACCAACATATATTGGCCTTTTTGGAAAGTTCAGATGTCTTCGAAAGACAAATAATAGATGAATCTAGAAGAGATCAGGGAGATTGGGATCCTGAGAATGGTGATGCAGAAGGGATATTGGAGTTGAAAAGAAATAGTATTCCAAAGGGGATGGTAGCTTTGGAGAGAATATTTGATTCTGACCCATGGGCTCGTCAAAGGGTGCCCACAGAGAGTGATGGGGGGAAGTATGAATCTATTAATCTGACTCACTTGAGTTCTGAAAGGAATGTTCTCATAGGAAAGACTTGTCCTCAAGAAATTAAGGACAAGATAGTTAAACTTTTGGAGAAGAACACTGCAGCCATTGCTTGGAGTTATGATGACCTAAAGACCTTTGACACTTCGGTGATCACACATACCATACCTCTTAAGCTAGAAGCCAAGCCCTTCTGTCAAAAACAACACTGGATCAATTCTTTGATTGAGCCCTTGATTCAAAAGGAGGTGCAAAAGATCCTATCTACAAGAATAATATCCCGAGTCAGACATTCTACATGGGTTGCAAATTTAGTTCCTGTGCACAAGAAAAATGGTGAGATCAGGTTATGTGTTGATTTCAGGAATTTAAATAAGGCCTTTGAGAAGGATAATTACCCACTACCTTCTCTTGATGAGGTATTAATAATAGTCAATGGGTCCTAGATGATTTCATTTTTGGATAGCTATTCTGAGTATAATCAGGTCCTTTTCAGTCATGAGGATAGAATGAAAACTGCCTTCACCACTAAGAGGGGCACATTTGCCTATCAGAGGACGCCCTTCGATCTCATCAACATTGGGGAAACCTTTCAGCGTGCAATGGATGTAGCATTCAAGTATCTAATAGGTAAGTGTATCATTATTTATGTGGATGACTTAACTATCTTCTCCAAGAATCAGGGAGACCATATTGCAGATCTGGAAAAGGTCCTCAAAAAGTGTATAACCTATGGTGTCTCCCTCAATCCAAAAATGTGTGTGTTTGGAGTATCTGAAGGGAAAATCCTAGGCCACATCATATCAGAAGAAGGGATATCCATAGATCTTGATAAAGTGGAAGCCATCTTAAAGCTGACAAGGCTGGGAAGTAAGAAAGAAATGAGATCCTTCTTTGGAAGGATTAATTTTGTCAGAAAATTCATAACAGGGTTTGTGGAAATTGACAAACCGCTTAATGAGATGATGAAGAAAGAGGAAAAAATAGAATGGAGCAATGAGGCCAAATCTGCTTTCTCGCAGATCAAACAATCGACATCTAAGGCACCTATTTTGACTAGCCTAGATTATCTAAAGCCTTTTTATATCTATTCTTTTGCATCTGACCATTTGTGTGCAGCTATTTTAAAGAAATGAAGAGGTGAGGGAGAGGAAAGACCTATCGCCTTCATGAGCTCTCCATTTAAGAATGTAGAAGTTAGGTACCCACCCCTGGAGAAACAAGCCTTTGCATTAGTTTGAGCGGTAAATAAATTTAGGCATTACATTCTTCGAAGTTAGGTAATGGCCATCGTTCCTGATCCTGTTGTAAATCTCTCCTGATGCAAAGTGAATTGGGAGAGTGAAGAGGAAAGTGGATGGATATTTTGCAAGAGTTTGACTTAGAGATTCATCTAACGAAACTCATTCAAGGGAGGGTTTATCGAAGGCAAGAGGCTAAGCACGCCATTGTTGAGTTTCATGCAAGACATGGATCTACAAATGCTCTGGCCCATGAAATTATTAGATTAGGCTATTATTGGCCTTATGTATTTTGAGATGCACACCAACATGTCCCGACATGCCATGTATGCTAGACCTCTACACCTAGGGAAAAAAATCCAACAATGCCTTTGCAACCAGTGTATGAGGTAATACCATTCGCTCAATGGGCACTAGACTTTGTAGGTGTCATTAACCCAAACTCTTCTGCAGGTCACAAGTTCATCTTGACTCCCACTGACTATTGCACCTGCTGGACAGAGGCTCAGCTATACAAAAACAACACCACAGAGGTGGTTATCAAGTTTCTAACTAAGAACATCACCACCAGGTTTGGAGTACCATTCGCCCTGGTATGTGATAATGGCCCTGGTTTTTCTTCAGCTGAATTTATTCAATGGGCTTATGAACATAAAATCATTTTGAAATATTCATCTAATTACTACCCTCAGGGAAATGGAGTGGTTGAGTCCACTAATAAAAATATTTTGGAAGTAATAAGGAAATTGTTAGAAAATAATCCTAGGGACTGGCACACCTAGTTGAGATTTGCCCTATGGGCAGATCGAAATCGAATCAAAGTTGCCCTAGGAAATTCAACATTTAAGTTAGTCTACGGCCAAGACGCAGTCTTCCTGATCCATTTGCAAATACCTGTCCTCAAGTTTATGTAGGAATTTTATACAAAGAATGATAGGATCGAGGTCAGACTAATCAATTTTCTCAACATGGAGGAACAAAGAGATGTTGCTTTGTAGTAGTTCTTTAAACATCAAGCTATTGTCAAGCGCTAGTTTGACAAGAGGGCCAAGGTCAAGGCCTTTAGGATATCAGACCTTGTGTTACTATGGTACAAAGCTAGAGAGAAGAAGGGAGATCACTATAAATTTGATAGACTCTGGTTAGGTCCATATCAAGTAGCTGAGATACTAGGTGAGAATTCTTTTTGTTTGAGTACCTTGACAGGAGAACCTGTTCCATTGCCAATAAATGGTTAGTTTCTGAAGCACTACTTTGGTTCATGAAGGTCTGATGCTTTGGAATAATTGTACTATACTGTATCATATGTAATTAAGTTTTTGTTTTTTTTTGTTCTATTCTTTTCGCTTTGTTTCTTTTGTCTTGTCTTGTTTCGTTGGGCATCTTCATTTCTATCCATCCCAAGAAAGGGGGTTGTTATTCAAAGTATGCTATAGGAACTAGAAGAGAAATTTATTTAGGTATTTTCAAAGAGCATCTTTTGAAGGATTTCATTCTAAAACTCATGCCTTATGACCATTCTAATGTTGGTTTGAAAAGTTATTAAGGGTAAAAGGGTACATTGTGAATATATCATGAATTATGATCAGAATTTGTCACCAAAACATATAAACATCTACCTAAGTAAATACCTATTTATTTCAGGGTGGATTTATCTCCAATTCAAGTGAAAAATCTGATTCCAAGACTATCATGAAATTAATTGTAGTTCTCAACCCAAATTTTAGACCGATTGTATCTGAGTATTGAGAAAAGTTCATAAAATGTTCTTACAAGTGAAACTCAAGTAAAAAAAAAAAAAAAGAGAGAAAGAGAGAAAAGGAAAAATCAATATCAAATTTGTGAATCAAGTATCTCTATCTGAGCTATGGACGCCTATCTGGCAATAGCGCAATGCTTTGAGAGAACTAGAGGTATCTCCATTGGGGCTATGGATGCCTGTCTGGCAGCGAAGCAATGCCCAGGATTTCATTGCATGATAGTTAAAGGACTCAACCTATGTAGCTTGAATCTTAGGTATAGTTGTTCAGGAGTAGAGAAAGTGTCTATAAAGAATGATGCACAATATACGCACACACTCAGATTCAGAAAGGTTCATGAGCACATACATCTGAGATTCCAGCTCAATCTTATTCTATATATCTGATCTTATTCAAGTTAACATGCTTCATAAGCCAAGTAGTTTTTGGGTGACTAAATTTTTTTTGGGTGTCTTGAAAATAGATAAACCATTTTCCCATTCAAGTCGCCATTTGTTATGCCTTGCATAACCACCCCATCTTTTTTCCTTGGTCAAAATGGGTCCCCCTTTTGTGTTTTTTGTCCTTGCTTGTTTTTCAACAAAGTTTGGAGTTATACTTTCTTCCAACAATTTGTTTTTTCTTTTCTTTGTTGTTCTATTGGAACTAGAACTGGAACAGAATCTAGGTTGAAACTTGTTTTGAGGATCCCATTCTTATCCCTGTCCTATTTGTCTTTTTGTTGGTCTCTTTGTTTGTCTTTGCCAAAGCCGGAGCTCGAGTGGATATTAAGTCCGAGATTTATATATAGTCTCGAACTTACTTCCATTCCTCCTCTGCCCTTGGTTTGTTCATTTGGACTTGAGATCAGTGATGGGTTTTCTTGTTTCGGTCTTGGTGTTTTTATTTTTGGTTCTTTCTTTCCTTTTCTTCTTTGTTGGCGGAACCGAAATTGGAACCATTCTAAAAAAACTTGAAACTTGGAAAAAGTTTCAAAATCAACTTCCTTTCCATTTCTGGTCCCGCCTTTCTTTCTTTTGTTGTCTGACTTTACTTCGGTCACACAACAGTCTTGTGCCTGTTCCCTCTGTGGTTTTGACTCTGATCTGCTGCATTTATGGCATTAATTACAAGTGCCTTACATGTATGAATTTGGGTTTTTTAACCTTAATTAAGGTTAATTCGATGGTTATTATCACTGTTTAAAGAGCAAGGACAAACCAGATCTACGATGGAGCATTTGGGAGCGTGATTCAATCAAAAGTGAGACATTTACGCGTGGAATCGCATCAAAGGACCAGACTATTGGATTATGTTTAGAGGTAGGGTTTATGTTTTTTGTTTTGTCTTTCGTTATGTTTTGTTTTGTCTCTTGTTCTTTGCGTGGGTTCGTAGCTCTTTGTTTTCTTTCGAATCCCCATTATTTGTTTTGCCTGTCTTCTCTTTTGTTCTGTTTTGTTTTTTTGGGTTTCATTTTGTCTTTTATTTCTATGTTTGGAATTTTCTTGTTTGTTTGTTTTTCCACAGTCATTTTCACATTTTCTTTGTGCCCGTATCGTGATGCCCTAGGTTTTTGAGGGTATGAATCACCTACTACATTATGTTTATGGTGTTCTTTGATCTATGGTTTTACTTGCTAATTCTTCTATGCATCGATTTGATTGGTTTTGAGTAGGTTAAATTTGTGCCCTAATTATTTAAGTCGAAGGGTTTATAAACTAGGGTTTTTGGCTGTCTCTGTTTAAATTATAAAAAGATGCCTAGTTACTGTATTTTTCTCTCGATCATATGGGGATGGTTTTGGGCTGTCATTTTTTAAGCCCCTCTATTTTATTGGGTTACTTCATTTCTTAGGTTATGACATGATTCATTATTTTGTTGAAATTCCTAAAATGACATCATGATTGTTTAAATCGGGGTCGGAGCCAGGATTGATTTCCTTCTCAAAATATGATTTGTAATAAATGTTCGACTCCATCTTCGGGCCCGCTTTCGATGAGTTATAGGTTATCTAAAGGATGTTTGACACAGTCGAAACCAGAGGCAGACCGAGATATAAGTTTGAAATTTATTCATTTTACCAAATCAATGTTCATTCTGATCCCAGTTCTGATTACAATGCCAAATCCGGTTCTGATCCCGCCATATGGTTTATTCAAAGCTCAATGCCCATTTCGGTCCCGACCCCGACAGTCTTTTAAAAAGGGATTTTTAGGGATGTCTTCTGCCTGGTTCCACCTCCAATGTGTATGAAGGGTAGGATCTATAACCATGTTTTTGTTATACTTCTTGTAGATATAATCTAGGGTTTTTATTGCAGAAACTAAAGAATGTCTGGAGCATCGGGTGAGGCTTCTCAAAGGAGTCAACCTACAAAAACTTCAAAAGCAGTAGCTAAGCCTAAAAAGGTTAAACCTGAACAACTCCCTTATACCTTGAGGTACAATTAGCGGGGTCCTGTCATCACTGCTAGCAAGGTGGAGTCTGATTTGGAAGACATAACTAATACAAATCTAGGTTTGTTCCATTATGAGGAATTGTACTCTAAAATATTTGTTGAGGAGGTGACAGGGAGAACCCACAAGGTAGTTGAGTTTCGCTTGGCTCACATTGTTTTTTTCCTTTGTCCATCCAATGTCCTGAACTGATAATGACAGTAGCTGGAGCTTATAATATGGATAATAGACAGTGTGTGGATTCACAAGGCAATGCCATCATTGATTTGACTCCCCAAATGTTCCAATTTATGTTCAATGTCCCCAATCCAGGGAATCCTAGCCAACTCAATGAGGCGGAGGCTTTGAAAATGTATAGTAACCATAAGGAAGCCAATAAAGATCATTTAAATAAGACATGGATGAGGACCAAGAATAAGTCTCTAATAAAGTTTCCAGATTAGCCTAAAAGTGCAGAGTTCTACAAAGACGTAGGGGATGTAATAATGATGTTATCCAGAGTATTTGGAAAGAGGGATTCTTTTCAATTCAAAGAATGGATGTTTCCATTCATTTAAACAATCTTCGATGGTAGGCAATAGTTTGACTGGCCCATGATTGTGTCTGAAAGTATACACAATCAAATGGTTAGAGTAAGAGAAACCAAGAGTTTCTTTATGACCTCTTATGTCATTTATGCAACAGCAAGGAGAGGCAATTTTTTGAGGTTAAACAAAGTGGGAGTGTTGGGAGAAGCTGATGGACAGATTAAAGTATGGAACTATTATGACCAGCTATCCTTACAGATCTCTGAACTAAATTATAGAAGAGTTAATCATGCATTTTTGTATGTTATTATTAACCAGCTCAATGGAGATGCAGGGTATAGACTAATCCAGGAGGCCATGGAATTCATTACAGAGTGGGGATATTGGTTTATACAATACCCCAAGTTTAGTTATTTCAGGTTGGATAGGTTTGATGGTCATCCTCACTGCCTAGATGTTGCACTAATAGGATGGTCTTGATGGAATTTGTTAATCAAGCCTTAGGGGTAAATGCTAAATTTGGAATAAAGCATAAGACTGGTTGTCACAAGTTCCCCATGTAGTTGGGTGAATACAACTTCCCACACCTTGTGGGAGCCCAAGGTTGTTTGCAATGAATTAATGCATCTGAAATTGGGCATGTATACCACTAGGAATAATTTTGATCCAAAGAAGAAGATGAATGCCTTGCTTGCTTCCATTTTTGATAAAAATTTCAATTTGTTGGAGGACTTCTGGAGTGATCTTCAGGATGAATATGATTTGAGGAAGAGGAACTATGAAATACTGCCTATCCCACTCATGGTGGAATGTGGGGTCAAAGTGGACATTCTTGAAACACTATCAGATGATGGTGTAGTTTTGGATCCCTTATATGAAGCACATGATGTAGGTACCAAAATTTTTGATCCTTTAGATTGGGATGCAAAGGAGACAATTGATATTAAGCAAATAGCAAGATCAGTGTTGGATAGAAGTATCCAATGGGTCATATTGAGAACCAAGGAGCCTAGGGGTGAAACCTCCAAGAAAAGAAAAGGTGCAATTACGACGCAAGGGTACAAGAGAATGAAGAGGAAAATGCCTCCAAAGGAGCCTTTGGAATTCTTCCCTCCGGACATAGAGGAATTTGAACTTGAAGCTCCGGCTCAAGATTTGCCTAAAGCACAAGAAGAAGAAGTCCCAACAGGACCTGTGGAATCAACATCAGTTATGGGTGAGTTGCCTACTCAAATCCCTCCTATAGAACAACCAGGTGGAGAAGTGCCTAGGGGAACCCTTCATATGGAAGTAGAGACTTTAAAGGGAAAAGAAATTGAGATGGAAATTCATGATGTAGAAACAGATTCTGAAGGTACTTTGTGAGATAAGGAGACACTAGAGGAGATGCCTCTTGATGAAACCGACCATGTTTTGAAAACAAAGGATCAATGGGAACTATTTGAAGAAGCTAAGAAAGCATCAGTTGCCAAAGCACAAGCTGAAGCTTTGGAAAAACAATAGGAATTAGATGCCAAGGCACATGCTGAAACTTTGGCAAAGCATAAGGAAATGGATACAAAAGCACAAGTTGATGCAGTACTCCAGCAAAAACAATTAGAGGTCAAGTGGAAAGTTGATGAATTGATCAAGCAGCAGTAGGAAAAGGAGCATGAGATCAAAACAAAGGAGGAAAATGATAGATTGGAGATGGTGCAAAAGATACATGAGCTAGAAGAAGAGAAGTCCAAATAGAGAAGAGAAAGGGAGGCCCTTGAGGCTAAGTTTAAATTAATTGAAGAGGCCTATAAGAAAAGAGAGGAAGAAGAATGCTTGTAGAAAGAAAAGGATGTTGAAGAGCTTGTTAAGTAGCAACAAAAGGAGAAGGAAGTGTGGGATAAGCTCAAGGACTTGGAAAGAGAAAGAGACAAACTGCTTGAAGAGAAGAAGTTGGAGGAAGAACGATTGAAAAAGGAGCAAGAAGATAAAAGGTTACAAGAGCAGAAGGATAGGAAAGAGGCTGAGAAAATTGCACAAGAGAATGTGGGAAAAGAACAACAAAATGTGCAGGAGGTTGATTCTCAACCTAAAGTTAATTTATTACAGCCACTATCTTCCACTACTGCTGCCTCTTCTTCTACAGTAATGGCTGCCACTCCTAGTGCTCCTACTTGGTTGAAAATTGATCTTGAAAAGAAACAAATAGCTCCACCACAACCTCTTAATTGGGAAGAGATGATGAAGGATATAGAAAAGGAGAGACCCAAGAATAAGGTCAAAATTCTTCATTCCACAAGACTCATCGAGGTAGGGGAGATTATTGTAGAATGTCCAATTCCAATAGTGGATAAGGATAGGGGAGACATGCAGGTCACTGATTATCAACTGGGCACTATCAATTTAGGGACGCCTACAAGGAATCAACAGATGAATCTGATTGATGTTGTAGCTTCATCCACCAAGTCCAGAATGATGAAAGACAAACAAAGAAAGGATGAGCTCAAAGCTCAATTGGATCAGCTCCATACTTTCTAAAGGGATGTTTCCACTCCTAGGTCACAAAAAATTGCTGCCTTGGAAACACCATTTTTTCTCAACAAAAGAGAGGTTGATGATCTAGTGCAAATGAAGAATAAGTTTGGGATGATGGACAGGTGGATAGATAAACTTAACCAGGAAGTGGGTGAGGTGTTAGTAAGCAGTTTTGAGATTCATAAGACAATGTTGGAATTGATAGAGGAAATGAGTCACCACACTGAAACTTTGGGAAAAGAGGAGGAATATAGGGGCTATGTCTAGAAAATAAAGGATATAAATAAATTGCCAAAGTCAACTCTTCTTGAGCAATCAATCCTCGAGGAAGACAATGCAGATTTCTTGGAAAAAGCCTCTAGCATAATCCGATTTAGATCTGATTTTATATACAAGCATAGGAATGAAATTCAAGATGCTAGTAAGGATTTGAATTAGCAACTTGATGAACGAGAAGCTATTTTAGCTATTCTAGTTAATGTGGATATACCGGTTAAGGAGGGCATTTCTCTGAATCAATTAAAAGAGAAATGGGACAATAGGTTTCAAGAGGTTATGCAGAAAGAGGATGATGGAGAGGATCTATTATTAGATAGATTAATGGATGTTAAGGAAGAAGTGAAAGCTGCAAGTTAAGAATTGACTAAATTAAAAGACATGAAGGGGTTTGCCTCTGCAGAATTGAAGAGAATTAAATTTGAGGAAAACTAGATTGATGGGCCAGATGTAGATATTCTTCAACAAGTCTTCGCTAGTTATGATTAATACTTTCTGGAGAAAACTACGCAGGATTGAGTTGGCATCAGGATGGTCTATTTTGGGCACATGACTCCCCCCCCTTTTCTCTCCTGTTTCACAGGGAAATCAACATTGGAACTGGAGATCATCCAGTCTAAGTTTTTCAGGAGGTTCCAATTCTTGATGAGTGGATCTCAATTTTGATTGAGAGGGATTTGTGCTTAGCACGCCTATATATATTTTTGAGCTCCATATTGTAAAGGTCGGCTGATGAAAGTAGAATTAGCCACCTGATGATGGCAGATAGGAATTTTTAGCTTTAATTAAAGATACTTTGTTTTAAGTCCAGTTGAATTTAGATACACTTTTATACAATGTTATGTTGGAATTGAGTTTTCTGGATGAGGTTAATGAACCATAATCGATCTATATTCCAATGAGTTTTCTATGCATAAATATTTCTTATTTGATGAGAATCAATAGGAGAAACCAGATTTCAAAGATTATTTCATTAAATTGTCTATGGATGGAATTGTTACATGTCTGTTGATCTATGTTATTGGCAGTGAATGAAGAGTTTGATCTTTTAAATCTTAAATTATTGTGATGGTTAAACTAAGCACTGCAAATGTATGCAATGGTATGGATTGGTATGTGAATTGCATCATGTTATGGTTTTATTGATCTGTTAAGAAGAATTCATTGTTAAAAGAATATATGTCTAGATGTTAGAGAATTTTGTTCATATTTTACTGACCTATGCCTTGATCTATCTTTTTTCCATTTATTTAAACCCCCCCATTAAGTGTAGATTAATGAGTCTGTTGTTGTTTGTATTCCTTATCACCAACAAAGGCCCCTTGAATATTATAGTTGCATTGGCCAATTGAGTGACATCAGACAGTTGAGAACCGACTACCAGGACCTTGGGAGTTAGTCTACTATATGTTGTCTTTCTTTTTCAAGAGAAATAGAGTAGAAATATTATGTTTTACGTTGTTTGTATCATTTTCACCGTCAACACTCCTCTTTTGAAGTTGATTTTGATTCTAGCTTATCCAATGATGATGAAGATGATGAACTACAGGAAAGGCCACCGTCTGTCTCTCCTTTTATTTCTGACAGAATTTCCCTCTCTAAGAATGATTCAATTAATTTGGCATCGACTTCTCTTTTTATTCTAGAGTATGGAATTTTCCTTTTTGAAGAAGTTAAGAATAAGGACCCATTCCTCAATCCGGAAAGGAATGACGATGTTAGAAAGGAAGAGGAATGGTCTATTCTCTCTAACCCTCATTTTAGTTTTGATGAGTTTAGAGTACATGACAACTTTATTTTCACTAATTTGATTGATGATCGATCTATATAAGAGAATGAACGTTGTTTGTTAAGGGTTGAGACTGATCTCAAGCATATAGAAAGGAATGAGATGAAATCTATCCCCATCTAGAAGTGCTAGTTCTTGCTCTACACCAGCCTACAAAAATGATTGCCCTCAATAAAAATAGTCAAACTAAAGGGCGATGTGATGAAGCCAAACAAAATACTGTTTCTTGTGGCAATTTCTCTATAGCTCAAGAAATTTTTGAGGAAGGTAAGGTTGAAAATAAAGCCAAGGCTCAAGATGATATATCTGAATTGGAGATGCTCAGGTTGGCAATTTTTAATGGTAAGAGCTGGTTAGCAAACAATGATTTAGCCCTGACAAAATGGCAACAAGAGGAATTTTTGATGAAAGGTGGATTTTTGGCAGAGTGATGGTCCACAGAGACATTCCCTTCCGCATTAACAATGGGATATCATGGTTCCTAAGTGCATTCTGGAAATTGTACAAGAAGGAAAGCCTTTTCAGGAAGGGATTATTCTTCTCCCAGCCAGTTAACGGATTTGCGTGATCAATGCCTTCCTTTCCTTTCTCGTGTAGGTTAGTCCTACCTTGTAAATAGGGAATTTTTGGTGTGTTTTTTTTTTTTTTTCTGCTTAGTGTCCTTCTTGCTAACTCAATGCCCAATGGATCGAAATTGGTCCCAGATGTTGGGTTCTCTATGTCCTTTACAATCCTTGTCCCCAGTTGGAGCCACAGTTACCTATAAAGGGGGCCCTTACTTTTATTTTGGGTAACTATGTTCTCTTTCTACCTAAGTATGATACCTAAGCTAAGTTGGGCGGCCTTTTATTGCTTTTCTTGAACTCGGGCAAGGTTTTAGCATGTTCACCGAACCTCTCATTTACCGCCCGTGTTATTTGTATCTTAGACCCCAATGATTTTTTCTTCCAGCTTTTGAACTTGTCCTCTTGAGGTGTTTGTACAAACATTAATAACCTATTGATGGATCTGTCACATGTCAAATGCATGGAAACTTCACCCACAAGTTATACCTTGGGTAGTATTCTTTGGATTGTCTTAAACCTAGATGGTGTTTTACCAGGTTATGCGAACCATTCATTTTGTCGCTCAGAATATTATGCAGCGAGTAATGTAGTAATAGTAAGCTTATCTACTTAACTTGTGCATTATGTAGAAAAGAAAATTAACATTTCCAAGCATAATATGAAAAGAGACATAAAGAAGCCATGCACATGAAGACAAAGTGATACCCAAAAGTGATATTTTATTAATATATAAATTCATTTTTACATTTCTCCGAAATTACAAAAAATGTCTGGTTCGACTACAAAATTTTGTTCGTAAACAAAAGACAAAAAAGGTGTTTTATCAGGCACACAGAGTGAATATCAAGATGCGGATGCCTTCAGTAACGACCTATAGGCATTTGAATTGTACTGGTGACAGAGGATTCTCATGTGATTGGAGGAACTGTGCAAAAATTCCCATGTCATTTCTTACCACTCTTGTTCGCAGAAGAGCCATGACCTCCTCTAGAGTTTCATCTTGAAGAGATGATGTAATATAGATAGCATCAACGATCACTCCAATTTGAGGATAGTGGCTGAGCCCATTGATTTCCACTCTAACGTAATGATGAAAATTAGGCTTTACCAAGCGCTCCAGTGCTCTCATGCCCTAGTCGTGATGGCCAGAAGTCCTTACAACTGTATATATGAAACACTCTTGTATGGTCATGTTATGCACATGAGCTTGGCTCAAAAACACCTCGCCAAGGATGTTATGATACACCTCTTCCTCCACCTCACTTTGTACTAGAAAGACTTCTTTTAGTTGGTATGAGATGTACCCAAACACAAGGTTGCATTCGATCTCCTCCAAGATAATGTAGTCGTTAGCAGAATTACCATCACTCTGAGATCTCGCCATGTTTGATGCAACTGATTGCAAAGGAAAGGTGATGCTAGTTAAATTTATAGAGTTTTGGTTGGACATGGGTAAATTCTCCTAAGCTTGATAAGATGTTGATTTGTCTTTCATTTATGGCTGGCTTGTGCTACTCTAAATTACAATTTCCCATCAGGTAGCTCACACGTACCACCGCTTAATATTCCTATGCGTTGCATTGATAGTTAGATGTATGATTGGTCCTTTGGCGACTATTGGTGGATTAGTTTATGATTTAGTAATGACTTTGGCACCTATTTAGTGGCATTAGCTATGCTATACATATTTGATTGGGAGAGACTAAGAGGGCTCTTTTTTTTTGGTTACACCTGGGGGTGTTATTGAGAAGGAATAAGAATTTAATGCAAATTGTAATGATTTATAATATGAGTGTTATGAATTTAATGATTCTGGTATGATAATCTAGGAATTGTGTGTATGATGTAGTTGCATCTTCTTTGAAATATTGGTTTCATGTCTTCATTTATTATATTCTGAGCTATCTCTTGAATTGAACCATCATAAATTTTCAATCTTTGCATTGGTACTTTATGGTTTGATTTATGTCACCTACGCTAGCCCCATATTTATGGACTAGTGTTCATCACCTTTTTTGCTTTATGGTTAAAAGAATACCTGTTGTGTTAGAATAGGACAATTCATTGAAGATCTAGTGAGGGAGTTGTACCTCGACAAAATTCAGAGAGAAGTCACAAATATAATTGTGATCTTTTTAGAGTTGTTGGTGGATTTTATATTGGGTGCTAAATTTAGGCCTGGAGTCATAGTTTAAATATATTTTAAATGAGCCTTTTTCATTCGCTAAAAATATACAAATGTTGTACACATCCTATTAAATTTTTGTTAAACATGTATCTTACATTTTGAAATTTGTATGTATATGATCAAGTTGAATGATGTATGTATGTGTATGTACATGTGTATCCTAGATTTAAACACTCATGTATTTTAATTATGTATGTTAATTTTGTATCATTTTTCCAGGTTCACTTATATACATCGTGGATCAATTTGATATTAATGATATTCTTAATGATCTTGTTCAACCCCCTCCACCTCCACCTCCGCCCGCTTGACATCTAGTACCAAGATCTAATGAGGCTCGCTTGCGAGCCTGGATCAATGATAATGGTAGATCCATTCAGAACCAAATCAATGATATTCAAAACGAAGCATTGGTTTCTCCACACTTGAGAAGTTTTGTATCTGCGATGTGAAACGTTGTCGATGTCATTAGGAATATTAATTCAGACTTAGATAGGCATCGATGATGGCAAGAGGAGATGAGACAATTTAATTCAAATGGTCTCTCCTACAAATATATTTTGGACCTAAAAATAACAAAAACTCATCTTGCACCTTATTTTATTGACCGTATCACTAACCTACCTATTCTTGCAAATAAACCTAGGATATCAATGAGTTGGTGCAAACATCAACAAATGTCTGCACATTTTTGGGAGCGATTATGGATGGTATTTGACCATCCACCACATGATAATTTGGAGGTCCCTTTATACTTTATGAGGAAATTATATGTAGAGTTTGTTTTGGGGAAAATCTTAATTATTTTGATTTTAAATCATTTTAGGGTGTTGGTGGCGATATTTCCACAACAAAGGCCTTGATGAGAAAACTTCAGTGATGATGGCTGCAGCTAGAGACCATGACCATGGAGGATCATTGTACGAAGCTGGTCCTAGTACCACTCCACAAGTTTCAACACCCCACATATGTACCAATTTTCATCAAGTATGTTATCGACCTGATCAGGCTACACCTAGTTCGGCTAGACATGGAGATTCTAGTGGAGAATCCGGTGGCATCGGTTCATATGTTGATTTTCTTACTAGAGAGCATCACCCTACAAACATTTCGACACAGGTATAAATATGCATGTACGAGTTGAATTTATAATAATTTTTTAAGCACACGTGTTTTTAATGAACATATATATAAAAAAAAATTGTAATGTTTTAACAATCAAATTGTTTAGTGTAGATGGCATTGACCATAGGGGAATCATATGCTCTTCAAGTTTATAAATCGACATCAGTGCAAGTCGGAAACCCTCACGAAGTATTTTGATTTCAATTTTTTAAATAATGAAATAATTTTTTAAGTATACCTTTTTAATTTGTAATTCGATCATAAACATATGTTTTAAATATTTATGTTGGTTTAGGGGAGTCAATTGACTTCCACGTCGGTTCCACCTAAGGGGTTGTCGCTCATTGCTCCTCCATCGTCGGGTGTCTTGCATGAGGTGCAAGTACATGTATATTGTAAATTATTTAAAGCTACTATAGACTTACAATTTTGCATTTTGAATTCACTATATGTCAACCGTTCATGTACAAGTAAACATTGTAAGTGTTATGTCTATGTATGTAGGTTGACACAACAATGAGAATGGGGATCAAACACACATTTGTTGTGGAGGCAACTTAAGAGACATCTGACTTCAAGGTTGTTTAAAAAAATTCTACACGATGTGTTGACACTTGAATATATATATTTTAACCTAATTCAAGTACACATGTGCTTTAAATTTGACCATTTAGGACTTTGTTAATGCCACTTTCTGCCCACAGGAGGTCACACCACCTCAACTAGGACATGCAAAGCAACCTCATATGGTAATTTATTGTTTTGATTTATTTAAAGTCAATTAAAAATTATACATTGTGAATAACTTAAATTAAATTTAAAATTGAATATATATACATATATATATATATGCTCATACACGTTAAATTCTTTTTCTTTTATAGCTCATGAGACATGTCTTGTAGTTGAGCATGTTGTAAGGCCCCACCTTTCAGATGGTAGCTATAACTATTCTAGCACCAATTGTGAACTTCAATAATGACAACCAACTAAGTTAAATTAATGGGATTGGTAAGCTTCACCTAATATGGACCATGTGATGAACTTTGTTTTCAATACACCATTAATGTCTTAACATGATCTATATATTTTAAAAAGTGTTTGAGTATCATATGTTTGTATCTTGTGATGTGTCATGTGTAGTGACAACAAGATCATAGGTGGTAATAATGAGCCTTATGTTCTCATTCATGGAATTAGGTGCACATGATGTGTTGTAGCATTAAGAAGGTTCCATTCATAAGCATGGATTATGTCATAATAGATCTTTTCTTTTGATTGATCTCCTTATAGATGGCTTGGGAGAGAAAGTAGTGCTTACATTGTTATTTATTATTATGGAATTGGTGAACATGTGATCCATTCATCTCAAAGAAAAAGAAGAAGGTAATTTTATGATATTTGACATGTATTCTAGTATGTATTTATTGAACTAATCAAGTAGTTATTTTCAATATCTCTTTCTATGTACTCACATGGGTATTACATATGAAATTCAGAATATCATACATAAGTGGCTAACTAATTATTTTAACTCGACTCAATGTGGAAAGGGACTTAAATTGAAATAATGAGTATAGTGTTGATAGATAACCAAGGAGAAATAATGAAGTATCATATCTATGTTATTTGTAATTATAATGCTTATAAATTTTAAGAAGTAGAATCACAAGTTGCTAACATTTAATGGCAATAATTAGTGCTTGTGGATGTTGAGGTTGGGTTATGATCTTTCAAGTAATGCACATCGAGCATTCCCAAGGTATACAAATTCAATTATTATAAAGTTTATTTTATCATTATGAATATTGTATTTTGATTATTTAAATTATGAAGTCTTAACAATGACATGAGTGTGCAGGATTAAAATTGTCAAAGGAGGATGAGAGGATCACTAAAACCCTAATTACCCCTACTTCACATTGTGAAGTTATGTGTTTCATTGTGTAAACATTGGGCCAAGCATTGTTTCCTATATGTGAGCCAAATAACCATGGTGTTAAAAGGAAATTAATCAAATTTAGCACATGAGATAGGACCATAAAGTGAATCTCGTGGGTAGCTTGGTAAGCCATTTTTGGGAGGTGTAAAATGAGAAAAAAGAAAAGAAAAAGGTCATTTTTAGTCTCCAACTCAAGTGCCTAGGGTTAGGGTACTTGGAAAGATGGTTAAAAAGGTGCTTTGGCTTTTTTTGGAGGGGATTTTTAAGAGTTGGAAGGAAAAAGGAGAGGAGAAGGAGAGGAGAATTGGATGAGAGGTTTCATGGATGTTTTGCAAGTAAGAGGTAGGTTTTATTTGTTTTAAACCCTTGTTACTGCAAATATAGGTGGTATAACTCATGAAAGGAGTGTGGGAAGTTTGGAGTGTGGTGTTGTTTTGCATTTCTATGTTGCCCTTTAAAACTTCTTTGTGATGTTAGAATCCTTTTCCTTGTGTTGGTTGGCCTCCCTGTGTTGAGTTTTATTAGTGATTTCTTGTAACCGGTTGTGTGAAACTAGTGCATGTATTACATTTTTCTTCCTTATCAAGTAAACTAGATATGGGGTCCTGGGTGTTACTTTTGGCTAGGGGGAATGGTGAGAACCTATAAGGTTTGACGACCCATTATGGTTGGGTGGAGAGCTACCCCCTCCTTGACTGTGCTTATATAGGTTTCTTTTCTCCTTCATAGTGGCAGCTGAACATTTTTGGTTGGAAAGGCAATCTTCCTCTTTGATGATGTCTCTAGAGATGTGGGTTAAGACAAATTCCTCTCTTGCTTGGTGAGAACCTATAAGGTTTGATGACCCATTATGGTTGGGTGGAGAGCTACCCCCTCCTTGACTGTGCTTATATAGGTTTTTTTTCTCCTTCATAGTGGCAGCTCAAGATTTTTGGTTGGAAAGGCAATCTTCCTCTTTGATGATGTCTCTAGAGACGTGGGTTAAGAAAAAATCCTCTCTTGCTTGGTTTCAGTCTGGATCCATAAATTGGTAGACATATGCTTTTATGACAGTTATAAAGAAGAGTACCAAAATTGTAGGAGAGGCCCAAGAAATGTGTGTGTTTCAGGGATTTGTAAATAAAATTTTAGTACATGTGTCTGAAAAGGAAAATGAAGCCAGTCGTACACTTCTAGGGGTAGGAAGTATGAAATTTTATTAGATGTGTGTGTCTCAACTCTCTAGAACACATAAAATCCCTTTAAAATCTGTAGATGTGTATTGGTCTTCTTCAATTAAAATAAGGAACTGCACATCTGATGTTTCTGGCAGGATTAAATAAAATCAAACAATAGAATGGAGGGTATGCTTGCACCTCTATGTACTGTGTTAACAGTTATGCAAATGTCCTCATCTACAATGTAATGTAGATTTTATCAAATCCCTCAACGGGAGCTCGTATAATTAGTGAATCTGTATATAAATAAAAATATCTAGTTACCGTAATGAGGAAACTAAATATATAAGCAAGTGCAGCAAAAAAAAATAATGTGTAACACATACTCCTTAGTGCTTCTCCTCCCTGTAAAAAAAAGGTGCAAGTGAATACGCATGCAAATGAGTCAAGGACAGACCCACTAAATGAAAGTCAAACCAAAACCAAATAAGTATAAAATACATAGATTAATGGGAGCAGGGCGATGCTTTAATATCAGATGCAGCTGTAAGAAAGGCTATGAATTAACGCCTTCGCATTTAGTTTCTCTCTGCAACACCAAAATAATATGAGGAAATAAAAAGAGAAGAAATTCCACTGGAATTAAAACAAAAATATAAAAGCAAACAACAACACAAAAGCCATTTGCAGTATGACGCCCTTCAATGTTTACATTTGATTCCACCTCATCACTCCCTCCATTGCTGCACCATGGACCCCTCTCTTTTTTCGCCAACAAGCAAAACAAAACAAGGTTTTGTGGAAGTTAAGCGCTCAATAAAATTAGGGCAGAGAAAGATAGAATATTGGTACAGACCAAAAAAAGAGACAATTTTACTCTAAAAACATTAAAAATAAATTTTACATTCACTTGCTTTAGAAAGTGGACGCGAACAAGATCTAGGCGTAGCATAGTACATTCATAGCAGTGCTTATTAAATTCTATCTAAAAAAAATCAACATTTTCATCTGGTTGGATCAGTCAAAATGGTGTTGCAATAATAATAAAATAATAGTACCTCCTTTGAAAAGTAACAAAGGCGGTAAATTAGAAATAACAATGGAAGACTTAATTTGGTAAGCAAGTAAAATCCATGTGAAATTCCTTATAAATAAAATTAGGTTATGGTTTGGTGGTTATGTTTTATTTAATTTATAATTGTATTAAATTAATGTTGATGATTTATTTATATGCACTTTACGTGTTGGATGGGAGCGATAAATTGTCCTTCCTATTTCAAGATTATTTACTAATAATAGATGATAGATGAAATTCTGGCGAAAACTAACTGCTAGACAAAATTCACCTATGTATATAATATAGCATATGCGCCCATACCGCATGGAGAAAAGAGCCGCAATGGAAGAGGTAGGACCCACGGTGATGGAAGAGGTGGGACCCGCGATGACGGAAAAGGTTGTCGAATGGAAGGAAATACATGACGGTCGGACGTCTCATCCCTCGTGTCGTTTGCTATCCTGTTGTCGGGAAATTGTGTCAGCCCCGACGATTTTTCAAAATAATCATTCGGTGTGGATGGACAAAAAGCCAAAAACGTGGCCATTCGAAACCATTATTAGCAAATAATAAAAAGGGCTGACGAGGTCCCATTTTCGCCATTTTTGGACAGTGACGTTTTGGTGGATAGCGAGGGAAAGAGTAGCAGCCATGCGGAGCTCCTTCAGGTATGTATATCTGCTTTGTGTATGTGCTATCTTGCCATTATGTCATGAACAACAAAGAAATGAGCAGGCATTTGTTGCGGGTTTTAGGGTTTTTTATTTTCAGTTAAGGGTTTTAGTTTCTCGTCTCCTCCCGTCTCTGGTTTAAAGTTTTGGGGTTGCCAAAGAAACTATTTAGTTGAAAGGGTTTTTTTGTGTCGAGGGTTTTGAATTTTTTGTTCGTTTCCTCCCCGTATGTTGGTTTTCGAATTTTTCCCTTCTCGAATGAAATAAGTGACAACCCATTGAACAAATATGAGTGAAATTATTGAATAATGTTTGTAGAAAGCAGAATCTATGGGTTCTTGAATGAAATGCTATATTCATAATTTATTTCTCCACTACTATTTTTGTTAGGTTCTACAATGAAATGCTATATTTCAAAAATCATGTAAAACCCGAAATGTTTCCATTGTTCGCATTGTTTTTCAGAATGGATAGAAAAGGGCATAACGTGGCATTCAAAATTATAATTGGGAAATGGCAAAAGTCCCACATCCAATCCCATTTTTGTTGCCATTTTATACACTGTTGTTTTGGAAAACACATTGTCTCCTAAAACTCGGACTATTGTAAAACCCATTGTTTCACTACGACGTCTCCTCATGTTATGTATGTATCCATGTATGTTATGTATTTTTTCATGCGTTTTTTGATGTACATAGGTGAATTTTGTCTAGAAGTTAGTTAAAATGCAGGTCTGATAATGTTTTTTATGTTGAGGGTTTTGAAATTTTGGTTTTGTTTCCTCCCCGTATGCTGGTTTTCGAATTTTGCCATTTCCGAATGAAATAAGCGACAACCCATTGTACAAATATGAGCGAAATTACTGAACAATGTTTGTAGAAAGCAGAATCTATGGGTTCTACAATGAAATGCTATATTCATAATTTATTTCTCCACTACTATTTTTTTTAGGTTATGCAATGAAATACTATATTTCGAAAATCATGTAAAATCCGAAATGTCGCCATTATTCGCATTGTTTTTCAGAATTGATAGAAAAGGGCATAACGTGGCATTTGAAATCATAATTGGGAAATGGAAAAAAGCCCACATCCAATCCCATTTTAGCTGCCATTTTATGCACTGTTGTTTTGGAAAACACATTGTCTCCTAAAACTGAGACTATTGTAAAACCCACTGTTTCACTATGATGTCTCCTCATGTTATGTATGTATCCATGTATGTTCTTATGTATTTTTTTCATGCGTTTTTCAATGTACATAGGTGAATTTTGTATAGGATTTAGTTGAAATGCAGGTCTGATAATGTTTTTTCTGTTGAGGGTTTTGAAATTTTGGTTTTGTTTCCTCCCCGTATGCTGGTTTTCAAATTTTTCCATTTCCTAATGAAATAAGCGACAACCCATTGTACAAATATGAGCGAAATTACTGAACAATGTTTGTAGAAAGCAGAATATGTGGGTTCTACAATGAAATGCTATATTCATAATTTATTTCTCCACTACTATTGCTTTTTGGTTTTGCAATGAAATGCTATATTTCGAAAATCATGTAAAACTCAAAATGTCATCATTGTTTGCATTATTTTTTGGAATGGATAGAAAAGGTCATAACGTGGCATTCAAAATCATAATTGGGAAATGGCAAAAAGCCCACATTCAATCCCATTTTTGCCGCCATTTTATACACTGTTGTTTTGGAAAACACATTGTCTCCTAAAACTCAGACTATTGTAAAACCCACTATTTCACTACGACGTCTCCTCATGTCATGTATGTATCCATGTATGTTCATGTGTATGTTTTTCATGCATTTTTTGATGTACATAGGTGAATTTTTTCTTGCAGTTAGTTGAAATGCAAGTCAGATAATGTTTTTTCTGTCGAGGGTTTTGAAATTTTGGTTTTGTTTCCTCCCCGTATGCTGGTTTTCAAATTTTGCCATTTCCGAATGAAATAAGCGACAACCCATTGTACAAATATGAGCGAAATTACTGAACAATGTTTGTAAAAAGCATAATCTATGGGTTCTACAATGAAATACTATATTCATAATTTATTTCTCCACTACTATTTTTTTTAGGTTTTGTAGTGAAATACTATATTTCAAAAATCATGTAAAACTCAGAATGTCGCCATTGTTCGCATTGTTTTTCGGAATTGATAGAAAAGGGCATAACGTGGAATTTGAAATCATAATTGGGAAATGGCAAAAAGCCCACATCCAATCCCATTTTTGCCGCCATTTTATACACTGTTGTTTTGGAAAACACACTGTCTCCTAAAACTCAGACTATTGTAAAACCCACTATTTCACTACGATGTCTCCTCATATTATGTATGTATCCATGTATGTTCTTATGTATTTTTTCATGCATTTTTCGATGTACATAGGTGAATTTTGTCTAGGAATTAGTTGAAATGCAGGTTTGATAATGTTTTTTCTGTCGATGGTTTTAAAATTTTGGTTTTGTTTCCTCCCCGTATGCTGGTTTTCGAATTTTTCCATTTCCTAATGAAATAAGCGACAACCCATTGTAAAAATATGAGCAAAATTACTGAACAATGTTTGTAGAAAGCAAAATCTATGGGTTCTGTAATGAAATGCTATATTCATAATTTATTTCTCCACTACTATTTTTTTTAGGTTCTGCAATGAAATGCTATATTTCAAAAATCATGTAAAACCCGAAATGTCGTCATTGTTTGCATTGTTTTTTGGAATGGATAGAAAAGGGCATAACGTGGCATTCGAAATCATAATTGGGAAATGGAAAAAAGCCCACATCCAATCCCATTTTTGCCGCCATTTTATACACTGTTGTTTTGGAAAACACACTCTCTCCTAAAACTCAGACTATTGTAAAACCCACTATTTCACTACAACATCTCCTCATGTTATATATGTATCCATGTATGTTCATGTGTATTTTTTCACACGTTTTTTGATGTACATAGGTGAAATTTGTCTTGCAGTTAGTTGAAATGCAAGTTTGATAATATTTTTTTTGTCGAGGGTTTTGAAATTTTGCTTTTGTTTCCTCCTCGTATGCTGGTTTTCGAATTTTGCCATTTTCAAATGAAATAAGCGACAACCCATTGTACAAATATGAGCGAAATTATTGAACAATGTTTGTAGAAAGCATAATCTATGGGTTCTGCAATGAAATGCTATATTCATAATTTATTTCTCCACTACTATTTCTTTTAGGTTTTGCAATGAAATGCTATATTTTGAAAATCATGTAAAACCCAGAATGTCGTCATTTTTCGCATTATTTTTTGGAATAGATAGAAAAGGGCACAACGTGGCATTCAAAATCATAATTGGGAAATGGCAAAAATCCCACATCCAATCCCATTTTTGCCGCCATTTTATACACTGTTGTTTTGGAAAACACATTGTCTCCTAAAACTCGGACTATTGTAAAACCCACTGTTTCACTACGACATCTCCTCATGTTATGTATGTATCCATGTATGTTCATGTGTATTTTTTTCATGTGTTTTTCAATGTACATAGGTGAATTTTGTCTAGGAGTTTGAAACTGACATATCCTATGTTATATATATGTGAATTTATGCCTGAAACTGGCATATCCTATGTTATATACATATGTGATTTTTTTCCAGGAGTTAGCTTGCTCCCTCCTTAACTCCTGGAGAAAATTCACATATGTATATAACATAGAATATGCCCCCCATACCACAAGGGGAAAAGATTCGCGACGGAAGAGGTGGGACTAGCGAGGGAAAAGGTTGTCAGACAGGAAGGAAAGACTTAAGGGCGGGACATCTCATCTCGTGTGTCATTTGTTGTCTCGTCACCTGGAAATCGTGTCAATGCCGACAGGTTTTCAAAATAATTGTTCGGCGTGGACGGACAAAAAGCCAAAAACATGGCATTTGAAACTATTATTAGCAAATATCTTGTTCAATGACAATAGTTAGTGTTATGCACACAGTAAGAAGACAATGTATTGAATTTGAGCTTCATAATTTTGAACAACCCTTACTTTCAGCAAAACACTCTTATTTGATATTTGCCCAACACATTATTCACATAACAGTTGCATCATGGAAAACACAATGGGTTGTGGCTCACTTATTATTTTATGCAGGCTGTGAGAAATGAATTTTTTGAAGTTCACGTTGTAGTATTTTAACAACACTTACTTTGAGAAAAATACTCTTTTTCAATATCTGCCCATATGTTTCCAACAAAAAATTTACATAACACTAGCATCATGGAAAACACAATGGGTTGTGGCTCACTTCTTATTTATTTCAATCTCCTTGTTTAAATGTAAATGGAAAGCTGAAGGTTTGAGTGCATGTGGAGGATATGGAGTAGAATACCGACGAAATGGAGGTGAGGGGTAATTTGAAATTTGGGAAACACAATGTGGAGTATTTCAGTTTCTTGAATGTCTTCCAAATCACACATTCCATTGTTGTGTTTAAATTTCAGTCGATTGATAAAAAAGCTACACAATAATTCTGAATGGGAAACATAGTGTTGGGTTTCAGTTGTTTGAATCTCCTTGTTTAATTGTAAAGGGTTGTCTCATGGTGGGTTGCTTGCTTCTTAACACCCATGGTTTTGCAACATGGAATGTTACAAAATAGTATGAATGTTTTTCAAAATCACACATTTCATTGTTATGTTTAAATTTCGCAACATTGAAAAAAAGAAGTGCAGAAAAGAATTGTAAATGAGAAACACAGTGTTGGGTTTCAGTTATTTTAATCATCTACTTGAGATGTAAAGGGTCGTCTCATGTTGGGTTGCTTGGTTCTTAACACTCATGGTTTTGTAAGATGGTATGTTACAAAACAATATGAAAGTCTTCCAGATCACACCTTCCATTGTTGTGTTTAAGTTTCAAGTATATAAAAAATTGCATGCTTGATAACACATTGCATTTTTCAACCTCCACATCACAACATACCCAAGCCCTTTCTGGTTTTTAAACCAGTATATCTAGGTGTGCACATTGGGTAGTGCATGTTGGTAAACACAATGTGTTTTGGAGCTTGCCTTCACTTCATTCTTTTTTGCAACAATTTATGTTGGAAAACCCTTGGTGTTAAGAAAGACGCAACCCAAATAGTGTTGTAAAACCCTCTGCAATAATATTGGATAGTACGTGTCACCTCAATTTGGTCCGATTTCTCCTCCAACTTGTCCACGTGCACTGAAACGTTCAGCTTTCCCTTTCAATGTGCAAACTGGAAACAAATAGTATATTCACCTTTCTTTCTCGAAACAGAAAAGGCCCAATACCTGCAACCATTGTCGGGAAAACGTGTTAGTGCTGGCAGGATTTCAAAATAATTTATCGACATGGACAAAAAGCCTAAAACGTGGCATTCGAAACCATTATTAGCAAATATCAAAAAGCCCAGACAAGGTCCCATTTTCTCCATTTTTGGACAGCGACGTTTTGGTGGATAGCAAGGGCAAGAGCTGCAGGCATGCAAAGCTCCTTTAGGTATGTATATCTTTTCTGTGTATGTGCCATTTTTCCATTCTACCATGAACACTGAAGAAAGGAATGGCTATTTGTTGCTAGAAAATAGTATTTTCACCTTTCTTTCTTGAAACAAAAAAGGCCCAATACCAGGAAACAAATAGTATTTTTACCTTTCTCTCTTGAAACAGAAAAGGCCCAATAGTAGGAAACAAATAGTATTTTCACCTTTCTTTCTTGAAACAGAAAAGGCCCACATCATTCCCTTCCACTTTTGCTGCACCAGACAAAAGAAACTTGTCCACAAAGCTAACCCACCCACCTGATGACGCCTCTAACTCCGACCATCACCCAGATGTTTTGTTCCGTCTGTTGGTTTTGTGCTGATTGCTTGTCTGGCAGGCCCTACACTACAACGTCTTGTCATGCTATGTATGTTTTTCATGCGTTTTTGAACAACTCTTTGCTACAGCCGAAATGTCATTTCACTTTCTTTATCTGATTGGAATAAATTTTTACACTATATGGGCTGCTTGTTTCTTAACACCTTGTATTGAAATAGTGCATTTTCCAAATGTGTAGATAATGTGAGCATTTATCTGGTCGAATTAGATGAGGAAAATGAAATTCCATTTTGATCTCATGTTACATGAATAGGTGTTTTTTTATGAGTTATCTTTCTCCTGATTGGAACAAATGAATTGCTCTCATTATTTGCAAAGTTGGAAAACACACTATCTCCTCTCTGTTGCAAAGGGTTTTACAACACTATTTGGGTTGCTTGTTTCTCCCTTAAGGAGTCGGCTAACTCCTAGACAAAATTCACTTATGTACATCGAAAAATGCATGAAAAAATACATTGATACATACATAACATGAGGAGATGTCATATTTGGAAAACACACCATCTCCTCTCTGTTGCAGAGGGTTTTACAACAATATTTGGGTTGCTTTTTTCTTAAGGAGTTGGCTAACTCCTAGACAAAATTCACCTATGTACATCAAAAAATGCATGAAAAACATACATGGATACATACATAACATGACGAGACATCATAGTTGGAAAACACACCGTCTCCTCTCTGTTGCAGAGGGTTTTACAACATTATTTGGGTTGCTTGTTTCTTAACACCTTATATGGGGACATTGTATTTTCCAACACTGCAAATAGTGTGAGCATTTATTTGGTCGAATCAGATGAGGAAAATGAAATGCCATTTTTATCTCATGTTATATACATAGGTGCTTTTTGTTTACGAGTTAGCTTTCTCCTGATTCTTGATTGGAACAAATGAATTTATCCAATAGAATGAATGTTCATTGCTTCATAGTTCTAGCAGAATGGAAAAATGGCACATATGATTGCTGATATATATACTAGTGTTAGCGATAGGTTAAATTAGAAATTAAATTCCCAATGTACAGTTTAATATGTTTGTTTATTATCTATGCAAGCTATCATTTTGCACTAAGCAAAACATATAAATTATATATTGGGGAAATTTGGAAGAAATGAAATTATTTCTAGCACCAATTGTCTTTAATTTGCCAATTTAATCTATTGCTAACACTTGTCTCTCTTCCAGGTGGTTGATATGGGCTAGGAAATAAAATTGAACAAAAGAAGGGCAAGTGGATTGAGAAGGATGCTTCAAGAGATGTGAACCTTGTGCAGTAAATACAGGTGATTCTAGCTGTGATATTTTGAATCACAAGTGTAGTGGACGCATATTAATGTTAATAATAATAAATGTAAGAACATAAATTGACATTTTATTGTAAACTGTATCCTAACAGGGTTAGTATAAAGTAGAATTCCATAGCATATAAACAAAAGTTCAACAAGGTTTTGTTGTAAAATAATTTAGTGAAAAAATATTCCTCACAAGATAAAGAAAAATAGTACACCTACCAGTTGAAGAAGGCTTTAGAATAATAAGCTTCTATAGGATACCTACTAGAGTTGAACAAGGCTTTAGAATAATAAGTCTCTATAGCATACCTACCAGAGTTGAACAAGGATTTAGAATAATAAGTTTCTATAGCATACCTACCAGAGTTGAACAAGGCTTTCTTTGTTGCATATTTTATTTTAGTAAAAAATATTTTATAACAACATAAAGAAAAAGAAAAGTTTCCATAGCATTATCTACCAGTTGAACGAAGGTTTCCATAGCTAAGTAACTTTATTTGCCATAAAGTTGATCTTGCTCTAAAAACTTACAAGTTACTAAAGAGTATTTAGTCCACTACTAAAGGGTTGATAAATTAAATAAAGTTTAGAACATATGAATATTAAACTCATACAGGCAAAGTGGAGCCAAATTTAATAGCTTTGGCTAGTTGTCAGGGAAAGGTCCCTGCTAGAACAGACACATTTGTCTCTTCATTAAGATGACAGTTTTGTACGAAGTTTCCTAACTGTATAAGTGATCATCATCTTTATTATATGTTGTAGCAAATACATCTGAAGCCCCAGCAGTACCAGCAGGTCTGTCTGGAGATCGAAACTTAGAACCAAAGCCTCGAGTTTGTTGTAGTGTTTGTGCAAAGGCTTCATACTTCCAAATATTAGCATCACTGACAGTTCTTCGGGCATATTTCATAGACTCCTGAAAATGAGCAACTTTTATTTCAGCTACCTCATCACTATCATCCTCATCCATTGCCTCAGGATTCTCAACTCTTTTTCGTTCACGTTGAATTTCTTGAAAGTGTGGGGGGAGAGGTTATGGTAAAATTGAAACACATGCTAGTATGAAGAATTGAAATAACAAGCTACAAGTTGAGGTAAGTTCAATAGGTAGACTACTGCTCTATCTTAAAAATTAGTTACATAACAGTAAAAAAAACCACTAGAAATCGATAAATAGATCTAGTTTGCAAAAGACGACACAATTGGAACTCACCTTCTCAATATTTTCTCTAATAGCATACTTGCAATCCCTCTAACAAATCTCAGTGATATCGACTCGACTGAATCCTTGAGTATAACAGGCCAGTGCCATTAGGTCTACATCCTTTGATACAGGTGACTTTCTCAAGCAAGATTTGAAGATTTGATAACGTGAGGACTCATCAGGTAAGGGAATATAAATCAGCTGGTCAAGTCGGTGAGGCCATAACAATGTAGGATCAATGATATCAGGCATGTTTGTAGCAGCAATAATGATAATTGTTTTCTTGGCTGTCATAATCAACAACTGATTAAGGACTCTATCTGTAGCACCACCGGCATCCCCAACACTACTACCACACTAGAAACATGCAAACCAATTATGCATCACAAGTTGAAGCCTACTTCAAAAAGGTCAAACAAAATTCCCTATCATTTATAGTCAACCTTAAACTTTTACTTATAAAAAAGAAACACACTTGCGTAGCAATAGAACCAAGCTCATCATAAAATAGGACACAAGGAGCTGACCCTCTGGCCTTATCAAAAATGTGTCACAATAGCCTCACTCTCTCGAAACCACATTGTTAACAATTCAGGGCCCTTCACACTGATGAAATTGGCCTGACATTCATTGGAAATGGCTTTTGAAAGCAATGTCTTTCCACAACCTGGTGGCCCATAAAATAACACTTCTTTTGAAGGAGACATTCCAAAATTTTTAAATTTCTCAGGATGCTCCACTAGATATTGAACAGTCTACACCAAACTCATAATGAATTTTGTTAGTTGATATCTCCTTGAAAAGCAGGTTTTTTGCATTGAAAGAAAAGCAAGGCACAAATATAGTGAACCACGTATCTCAATATACCTCTTCAAGCTCCCTCTTGAAATTTTCTAACCCTCCAATATCTTCCCAAGTGACATTTGGAACTTCAACAACCTATCAATATTTTCCCAATATTCATAAGCAAATTTACCATTATGAAAATCATTTGAAACAAACAAACTTAGAAATTTAAAATTTAGGGGCCCAACAGATCAATAGTTTGAAAATACAATCCCTACTTAATCGATATGAGAAAAATTGAACGTCTAGACATGGTTTGGAAAAACTCACAGTTTCACGGACAGCGGATTGGTTGCTAGAGCCCAATGCAGTCTGGAAGTGCCAATTAGTCACGACCATTGAATTTAGAATCTCAGCATCTATTGTCTCATCTTCTATGTCAATGACATCCATTTTTTCCCCAATACACTAAAGTGTAGCCTCAGTGCACAAAGCTGCAAGATCTGCTCCAACGTATCCATGAGTATCCTTAGCAATCCTTTCGAGATCAACTTGTACGAAGAATCCTAAAGATTAATATATACTCTCGCCAAGAAAAACAAAGATTAATAAATGCTCTCAAAATCCAAGCACTGCTTGACATTAGATCTATAAGTACAAAAAACAATTTAGGTTCTACAATACGTACATCATCAGAGAGCTTCATATTCTTCGTATGGATACAAAGCACTTCCAACCTACCTACTTCATCTGGAAACCCAATGTCAATTTCCCTATCAAACCTTCCAAACCTTCTGAGTGATCGGTCAATACTATTTGGTCGGTTAGTTGCTGCAATCACAATAACATGAGCACGAGACTTAAGTCCATCCATAACTGTAAGAAGTTGAGAAACAATTCTCCTCTCAACTTCACCATGGGTTTTTTCCCTCTTGAGAGCTATGGAATCAATTTCATCAATAAATATAATGGAAGGTGCATTCTTCTCAGCCTCCTCAAAAGCCTTCCGAAGATTGCTTTCGCTTTCTCTGACCACCTTTGATATAATTTCAGGTCGATTGATACAGAAAAAGAAAGCACCGGTTTCATTTGCAACTGCCCTAGCAATTAAGGTTTTCCCAGAACCAGGTGGCCCATAAAGCAAAATACCCTTTTGGGGTTTCACACCAATTGATTTGAAGAGTTGTGGGTGCCTGAGAGGAAGTTCTACCAATTCACGTATCTGAGCCATTTGTTTTCATACACCACCAACATCATCATAACCCGTTTCATCTAATCTATCTTCATCCTCCCGCTTCACAGGCTTCCCTTCACAGAAAATTTCAGTATCTGGAGGAACAACACAGTATTCCCTAGGTTTTGTCTCAATTAACTTAAACTCCACACTACGCATACCACCTCTTATAAGGAAAATATTACCTTTTGGCACATAGACTTCACAAAGGCAAAAAGGCAGAGGGTTTTACAACACTATTTGGGTTGCTTCTTTCTTAACACCTTATATCGAGACATTGTGTTTTCCAACTATGCAAATAATGGGAGCATTTAGTTGGTTGAATCAGATGAGGAAAATGAGATTTCATTTTGATCTCATGTTTACATAAATAGGTGCTTTTTGTTTATGAGTTAGCTTGCTTGTTTCTTAACACCTTATATCGAGACAATGTGTTTTCCAATTGTGCAGATAATGTGAGCACTTATTTGGTCGAATCAGATGAGGAAAATGAAATGCCATTTTCATCTCATGTTACATAAGTAGGTGCTTTTTGTTTATGAGATAGCTTTCTCCTGATTGGAACAATTGTATTGCTCTCATTATTTGCACAGTTGGAAAACACATTGTCTCCTCTCTGTTGCAGTGGGTTCTACAACACTATTTGGGTTGCTTCTTTCTTAACACGTTATATCCAGACAATGTGTTTTCCAACCATGTAGATAATGGGAGCATTTAGTTGGTCGAATCAGATGAGGAAAATGAAATGTCATTTTGATCTCATGTTACATAAATAGGTTCTTTTTGTTTGAGTTACCTTGCTTGTTTCTTAACACCTTATATCGAGATAGTGTGTTTTCCAACTGTGCAGATAATGTGAGCACTTAGTTGGTTGAATCAGATGAGGAAAATGAAATTCCTTTTTAATCTCATGTTACATAAATAGGTGCTTTTTGTTTATGAGTTAGCTTTCTCCTTATTGGAACAATTCAATTGCTCTCATTAGTTGCACACTTGGAAAACACATTGTCTCCTCTTTGTCGCAGAGGGTTTTACAATACTATTTGGGTTGCTTGTTTGTTAAGGAGCCGGCTAACTCCTAGACATACAATTACACCTATGTACATCGAAAAACGCATGAAAAACATACATGGATACATACATAACATGATGAGACGTCGTAGTTGGAAAACACACTGTCTCCTCTCTGTTGCAGAGGGTTTTACAACACTATTTGGGTTGCTTGTTTCTTAACACCTTATATGGAGACATTGTATTTTCCAACACTGCAAATAGTACGAGCATTTATTTGGTCAAATCAGATGAGGAAAATGAAATGCCATTTTTATCTCATGTTACATACATAGGTACTTTTTGTTTACGAGTTAGCTTTCTCCTGATTCTTGATTGGAACAAATGAATTTATCCAACAGAATGAACGTTCATTGCTTCACAGTTCCAACAGAATGGGAAAATGGCACATATGATTGATGATATATATACTAGTGTTAGCGATAGGTTAAATTTGAAATTAAATTCCCAATGTATAGTTTAATATGTTTGTTTACTGTCTGTGCAAGCTGGCATTTTGCAATAAGCAAAACATATAGATTGTATATTGGGGAAATATGGAAGAAATAAAATTATTTCTAGTACCAATTGTCTTTAATTTTCCAATTTAATCTATCGCTAACACTTGTCTTTCTTCCAGGTGGTTTATATAGGCCACGAAAGAAAATTGAACAAAACAAGGGCAGGTGAATTGAGAAGGATGCTTCAGGAGATGTGAACCTTCTACAGTAAGTACAGGTGATTCTGGCTGCCATAGCTTGAATCGCAAGTGTAGTGGACACTTATATTTATAAAATTTAATATGCATTTAGAAGTGTCGATTTGTTTGAAATTGTGAAATGTTGGGGTTTTCATTCGGCTATCATTTTCATGTCATTCTAAATTGTTTTGCGGTAATTTGAAATCTTTCACCAAAAGATTTTATATGTGGTTCATAAGTTTTTACATAATAGTTATTTTTACAATTTCGTTGTCTGTATAGAATATTTAGTAAGTTATAAATGGTTCGTTTTTAACATCTGATGGAAATTTTGTAGAATGCTATTTCTATATTCTATTTCTGCTCTTTTTCACTATGTTTTGATCTGACCACCACACTGCAAAAAGATGTGCACATATAACAAGCGACTACTCCAAATAGTTCTATGCACTGTATTAAATAGAACTCATAAAGCCAATGGGTAGGAATAACTTAATTGATAATTTGACCTACTCCAATTACTTGGCCCTAAATATTATAGAAAAATTGTAAAAGAGCTATTAGAATAACAACATACATGGAAACAAAAAGTGACGAAATGGGCAGATGGGACCAAACGTCTGGGCGATGGTTACGTAGGAGTTAATGACACCATCAGGTGGGTTTTCCCTCCTATTATTGGGCAAAAAAGTGGGCGGGTTAGCTTTGTCGACAAGTTTCTTTTGTTTGGCGCGGGAAAAGTGGAAGGGAATGACATGGGCCTTTTCTGTTTGGATAAAGCAAGGCAAAAATACTATTTGTTTTGTTTCCTCTCTGCACGTTGAAAGGGAAAGTAGAAGGTCTCAGTGCATATGGACGACTTCGAGGAGAATACATACCAAATTGAGGTGATGTGTACTATCCAATAGTGTTGCAGAGGGTTTTACAACACTATTTGGGTTGCTTCTTTCTTAACACCTAGGGTTTTCCAACATGAATTGTTGCAAAACAGAATGAAGTGAAGGCAGCCTTCAAAACACATTGTGTTTTCCAACATGCACTACCCAATGTGCACACCTAGATATACTGGTTTAAAAACCAGAAAGGGCTTGGGTATGTTGTGATGTGGAGGTTGAAAAATGCAATGTGTTATGAAGCATGCAATTTGTTATATACTTGAAACTTAAACAGAACAATGGAAGGTGTGATCTGGAAGACTTTCATACTTTTTTCTAACATTCCATCTTACCAAAACGTGGGTGTTAAGAACCAAGCAACCCAACATGAGACGAACCTTTACATCTAAATAGGGAGATTCAAATAACTAAAACCCAGCACTATGTTTCCCATTCAGAATTATTTTGTGCAGTTTTTTTTTTCAATGTTGCGAAATTTAAACACAACAATGGAATGTGTGATTTTGAAGACATTCAAGTAACATTCCATGTTGCAAAACTGTGCGTGTTAAGAAGCAAGCAACCCACCATGAGATGACCCTTTACATTTAAACAAGGTGATTCAAATAACTGAAATGGGACAGTGTGTTTTTTCAACACTGCAAACCATCTATAACAACACTGTGCCTAGCAAGTATCATAAAATAATACTTGCAAGGCATGGTGTTGTTATAGATGGTTTGCAGTGTTGAAAACAAACTGTCCCATTTCAGTTTTCCAATTTAATTACATTCTTGGCACCTCATTTTTCTATTTGGAAATAATGGTTTTCAATGAGATGTATTGGGCTTTTTCTCCATCCATGCCGAACAATTATTTTGAAAAGAAGATGACTATTATGATGCATGTGACACGTGTTTTTATAGGGAGAATATCCTACTCCTAATTGCAGAGGTGATCTCCTTGCGGCATGGCTCACACATGATAATGTATTTCCCTTCTTCAGGGATAAGACATATCTGCTTAGCATTGCTATTTAATTTGTGGATTCAATTGTCTAAGAATTTTTGCATCAACGTTGCAGATGAGACTCTATGATCCAACATCATGATGAGTGATGTTGTCTTTTTCATCCTTATGTTGGATCATGGAGTGTGATGCCAAATGTTGATGCAAGAATTATTACACAATTGAATCCACAATTCAACTAGCAATAATCAATACAGATTGTGGAAAAGTGATATCATTTATGTCTGATTATGTTATCATTTCAAACAGACGTGTTTTTTTAGGGATAATAACTTGATTTTACTATATTTCATAGGGAGATTAGCTTTTGCGTTGCAATTGGACGTCGCTATTATCCCTAGAAGAATGCATGTCAGAGGCATCATAACATGCAAAAACCCACTGTGTTTTCCATGATGCTACTGTTATGTAAATTTTCTATTGGAAACATATGAGCAGATATTGAAAAAGAATGTTTTGCTCAAAGTAAGTGTCATTAAAAAAATACAACGTGAACTTCAAAACATTCATTTCTCATAGCTTGCATAAAATAATAAGTGAGCCACAACCCACTATGTTTTCCATGATGCAATTGTTATGTGAATAATGTGTTGGGCAGATATCGAACAAGAGTGTTTTGCTGAAAGTAAGGGTTGTTAAAAATTACGAAGCTCAAATTCAATACATTGTCCTTTTACCGTGTGCATAACACTAGTTGTTGTCTTCGAACTATTTTTCTTAAAATAAGGGGTGTCATAAAACAAGAAAGTGAAGTCGAAAACAGTATTTTGTTACAGTCTGGAAAAAATAAGAAGTGAGCCGCAACCCACTGTGTTTTCCATGATGCAACTGTTATGTGAATAATGTGTTGGGCAGATATCGAAGAAGAGTGTTTTTCTAAAAGTAAGGGTTGTTAAAAATTATGAAGCTCAAATTCATTACACTGTCTTCTTACTATTTTTGCAAAGTCCGGGACAATCCAGTGTGTTTTCCATCCTGCAACAGTTAAGTATTTTTTTTTTGGAAACATATGAACATATAGTGAACAAGACTGTTTTTCTTAAAGTAAGGGGTGTCATAAAACAAGAAAGGGAAGTTGAAAACATTATTTTGTTACAGTCTGGAAAAAATAAGAAGTGAGCCACAACCCACTATTTCCATGATGCTAGTGTTATGTAAAAATTTTGTTACATATGGGCAGATATTGAAAAAGAGTGTTTTTCTCAAAGTAAGTGTTGTTAAAAAACTACAACGTGAACTTCAAAACATTCATTTCTCACAACCTGCATAAAATAATAAGTGAGCCACAACCCACTGTTTTTTCCATGATGCAATTGTTATGTGAATAATGTGTTGGCAAGATATCGAACAAGAGTGTTTTGCTGAAAGTAAGGGTTGCTAAAAATTATGAAGCACAAATTCAATTCATTTTCCTCTTACTGTGTGCATACACAGAGTGGATATACATACCTAAAGGATCTCTGCATGCCTGCAACTCTTGCCATTTCTATCCACCAAAACGTCGTTGTCCAAAAATGGAGAAAATGGGACCTTGTCTAGGCTTTTTGATATTTGCTAATAATGGTTTTGAATGCCACATTTTTGGATTTTTGTCCATCCATGCCGAACGATTATTTTGAAAAACTGTCAGCGCTAACATGATTTCCCAGTGATAGGACGGTAAACGATTTGGGGGATGAGACGTCTGACCATCATGTCTTTCCTTCCATCCAGCAACCTTTTTCGTTGCCGCGGGTCCCACCTCTTTCGTCGTGGCTCTTTTCTCCATGCGGTATGGGCGCATATGCTATATTATATACATAGGTGAATTTTGTCCATGAGTTAAGGAGGGAGCAAGCTAACTCCTGGACAAAATTCACATATGTATATAACATAGGATATGCCAGTTTTAGGCGTAAATTCACATATGTATATAACATAGGATATGTCGGTTCCTCTGCAACAGAGAGGAGACAGTGTGTTTTCCAACTATGACGTCTCATCATTTTGTGTAGTATCCATGTATGTTTTTAATGTGTTTTTCAATGTACATAGGTGAATTTCATCTAGGAGTTAGTCGACTCGGATATGCCGGTTTCAAATTCCTAGACAAAATTCACCTATGCACATTGAAAAATGCATGAAAAAAATACATAAGAACATACGTGGATACATACATAACATGAGGAGACGTCGTAGTGAAACAATGGGTTTTACAATAGTTCGAGTTTTATGAGATAGTGTATTTTCCAAAACAACAGTGTATAAAATGGCGGAAAAAATGGGATGGGATGCGGGCTTTTTGCTATTTCCCAATTATGATTTTGAATGCCACGTTATGTCCTTTTCTATCCATTCTGAAAAACTATGCGAACAATGGTGACATTCCCAGTTTTACATGATTTTCAAAATATAGCATTTCATTGCAGAACCCACAGATTATGCTTTCTACAAACATAATTCAATAATTTCACTCATATTCTACAATGGGTTTTCGCTTATTTCATTCGAAAATGGCAAAATTTGAAAACCAGCATACGGGGAGGAAATGAAACAAAAATTTCAAAACCCTCGACACAAAAATACGCTTCAAACCGGCATATCCTATGTTATATACATATGTGAATTTTGTCCAGGAGTTAGCTTGCTCCCATTATATATAACCTAGATGATCCTAAAGCTTTTAAATAACCATAATTATTTAAGCTTTTGAGAAGCGACGGACAACCCGCTGGGTTTTCCATACTGCAACTTTTTTTTTTTTGTGCAACTTTTGTTGCAAGCAAGGGCAGTTATAAAATATGAAAGTGACCTTCAATACATTGTTTTCTTATGGTGTGCATAACACTAACTATTGTCATTGAACAAGATTGAAAAGTGTAGGACAACCCAGTGTGTTTTCCATTGTGCAATATTTTTTGTGCATCTTCTCTTTGAAACATATTACGATATTCAAATGGAATGTTTAGTGCATGTGATGGATTGTTATAAAATATGAATGTGAACTTCAATACATTGTTTTGTTACATTCTGCATAACAGAAAGTGTTGTCTTTGAACAGTTTGTGGGTTGCATGGTTTATAACACCCTATTTTATTCAACCTAAAAATTTGGATAACAGTTTGAGTGTCTTGAAAAGATTTTCTTATTTACACTGTATGAATGTAAAAATGGCACCTCCAAAAATTACAAATGTTAGTCATGGTATAAATTTCAATTCAGTATCTTCACGTGATTGATAATAATAATTTCATGTTGTAAAACACAGTGGGTTACTTGTATAACATTTTACAACAGTGTGGGTTATGTGTTTCAAATTCTTCTTTTCATTGAAAAAATATATGCTTGATTACTGCAAAATTGTGCAATAAATTTTGGAACTTTAACAGTCCATAACACTTGCAACAATTTTTACAGTTTATAGGAAACCAAGGTTGCGTGCTGTAAAACGGAAATTGGTTCCTAGAGTGAAGAGTGTCATTGACATGGAAAACACACCCGAAAGGTTGTGTAGTAGCGCATCTTCTTCAGGGCGATCACATTCATAAAACTTGCAGGTAAGATCTGGTAATTACAAGATGCAATCAAATGTATAATTTTAATCTCTCATAAGTGGTTATGAGGTTGATTGGAAAGTAGGAATGTTTTACTCAGGAGGTAGCAACCGCGGTATGAAGGAAGTCCCCTCGGTTTACGAAAACGGTCAACCGTAAGGAAGCGACGTGTTCGGTAATTGATTGTGAACTTGAAATTTCCGTTCCCTTCCTATGCATGAATCAAAATGCTTTTTAATTTTAGTTCGAAAATATCATGTCTGTTACAAATATTTTGATTTTGGCATATATCATTCCTTTGATTTAGGAAAATAATCAGGGAGATGATCTCGCTCTTGCCATAGTCCATGACCAGAAGGAAAAGCATGTAGAGGGAGACCCTAAGGATGGAGAGGGATCCAATGAAGCACGGGGTGATGTGGTGGACGGGAAGGTAGATATAATAACTAAATTATTTCATCGTTTGGCTGTGTGTATATGTTGTACATTCAATTTGTTTGAATATCAAATATATTAAGCGGTTTTCTTTTCCAAATTTTTTGTGCAAGTTGTTGCTGAACACATAAGAGAAATGGTGAATGGTAGATATATATATTATTGTATTGTAGAAGAATGTATGAGAAAGTATTATGATTGGATCTGTGTTCAACATGCATAGGTTTCAGCATCACCACCTTCCTATTCTTGAGGCACCAAAGTGTGGCCGAGCTGTGTTGCGGGGGGAGCTAAAACAACCCGCTCCTCCCCCTGATAAATTGAAAGAGTACCTTCTAAAGAAGGTGGAAAATACAGAGTACCAAATGAATATATGGCATCAGCTGTAGCAGAAGCGTGTTATTAGACGTGTCTATCAAAAGTATGGGAAATAAAACTTCCTTCAACTTCCCCAAGAAGGAAAGGACAAGGTGAAGAAGCAAATGGCGTTATACAATAGTGAGGAGATGAAGGAGCAGAGAAGGCAAAGAATATCACAAATGCAGGAGAGAGAGAGAAAGAGAAAGGAAGGAATGGTAATGTTGAACTCAATTGTTAAATGTGAATTTTCCTTGCTTCAACTTTTCTATTCAGATGCATACAAGGTTCACTTAACGTTAACTTACATGACATGACAGGGTGATGGTCGAGAAGCAGTTTCTTCCCCCAACAGAGTAGGGTTCATTCGCTAGAGGAAGTTGTGCCCATGAAAGGCGAAGACGATGCTATTCCTCCCACCCCTACGTCTAACATTTAGAGTAAGAATCCTACACAGTTGAAAGTTTCAAGGCACACTTTGAAGAAGAAACGAAAACAAACGGTGATCTCCAAATATTTTGTTTACTCTAAAGTTTGTTTTGATTATTTGAATGAATTGGTTTCATGCATCTGATTTTGGTGCAACATTTCAATTCCTCCTATTACACAACAATGATGAACAACAAACTGCTTCCCTCGAGCAAGTTTTTGTGATTTTTGGTAGTGAAAAATTTCCCATGGAAGCACAAGATGATGTTGTTCCTTTCGACCCACCATCTAACAATGTTGAGAAGAAGAAGAAGAAGAAGAAGAAGGACCATATGTAATACCCCTCCATTTTGCTTCTCGTTTCATGTTGTTTTATGCTTTGCTTGGGTTGCAGCTACTTTGATACTAGACACATTTTGTTATGATGTTTTGATCGCTACTTTTGAGCGATAACTATTATTGTGTGATGTGATTATCTGATTTTGTTTCACATGCTTTAATGGATTAATGATGTTAGTAGAGTTATCATGAGATTATTTATGGGAGTATTGATTATGACGTTAGTGTCAGTCTTTGATGAGTGTATTGGTGAAGAAGATGAGTTCACATCACTCACTTGCGAGTGCCCTGCAAATCCGTGATTTCTTCTTCACGGTGTGTATTATATGTTGGATATATTATGTTGCTTACTTGGTTGCAGGTTGCAGGTACATGACATCGAATCCACCTGGTTTCACAGGTCTAAGCGTGTTGATCCAACGGTTAAGTTGAACGGGAGATAGTAGCTAGGTAACATGTGTCAGGTCTACACCCTAGCCTTAGTGTGTCGTCAGTCCTGATTATTGAGTCATGTTGTACCTTATTTTATGTTATGTAATTTTTGAAAAGTGCTTACTTATTAAATGGTTTTTAGAAAATTGCATTGGTTGAAAGTGATTATTATTTTATATTGTATTAAAGCTATGCTTATATGTTTATTTAAAATTATTAATGTAAATTAATTAAAGTTAAATTATTTTAATTAATTAAATTTAATCTTAAGGGATTAGATTTAGTTATTAAATAATTGAAAGTAAATTAGTTAAAGTTAAATTATTTAATAAATTAAATTTAATCTCAAGGGACTGGATTTAGTTATTAAACAATCTAAAATAAGTAAGTAAGTATATTGGATTGTTTTAAATTAAATTAAATCAAAAGGAATTTATTGGAAATTGAAATTTTATTTCAAAGTCAAAATTAGGGTTTTCCAAAATGGGAAATGAAATTAATATTTAAATTTAAATTTTGTATTGAATGTGAATTAGGGTTGCATTAGGTTATTTTTTGTGTTTTGCGGAAATGATGTTTTTAAAAGATGAGGGCAGAAAAGTTTGGGGATTCTTTTCTTTCTTTTTTTTGACAGGCATGAAATTTTTGGAAAAGTTTGCACATGGAAGGGTTTGAAGCATTTCTTTGGTAGAATTGAATTGAAAGGAAAGAAATTCTGTTGAAGAAGGTGGAGCTATTGGATCAGGGCTGGCTGGAAATTCATTGCATTGTTGAAGAGGAGTTGTGAGGACCTTAAGGGAAGCTCTACATCAAGAATTCTTGTTATTTCTTATGGCTTCAAATACCAGGTTTTTCTTTTATTCTATGATTGATTGTTCTTAGTTTATCTATTTTTCTAAATGATAGAAACTACAAATTTGTGATTCATTTAAAACCCTAGGTTGAACTTCAACATTTAGGATTCAGATCTGTATTTCTAAACACAAACCCTCTTTAGAAAATTCTGTTGAAAAGCTCAAGAACAATTTATTTATTTTTTCTGTTGTTTAAATTTATTTGAAACATGATAGAATGGTGTCTTTTGAATTCAGATTTTAATCTCTTGATCATAAGATGTTCTATTATTGTCAAATTTTATTATTGGTTTTTAAATTTATTTCTTTCAATTTTACCAATAATAGTGTTCGAAACAAAAAAATATAAATGTAAATATACATTACATGTATCATGTTTTCAAATATGATACACATAATATATATTTACAACTATATGATCTTTTAAATTAAAGCTTTTGCTTTTTGATTTTTTTTTTAAATGTTGTCGTACGGCGAATGCCTGAAGATCATACATGCGCGTACGAGACTGTTGTGGTTTTATTTTTTTGTTTAAAAAAAAATTATGTAAGTGTGGGGGAGGTTCAGACCCCTCCACTGTCCTTGCGTATGGAGGACGCAGTGCCCACTAGGCAGTGCGCCCACCACTTGGGGGGACGCACTGTCCCGTGGGGACTGCGGCCTCCCTTGGTACGCTGTCGGCCGTTGTACTATATGTACAGTCGGCGTAGGTGATAGGGTCGGTGGTACCGTCCGTCGGACGGTGTACCATCTGGTTCCCTTTTTTTCTTTTAAATTTTTTTTATTATGTTTTTTTTAATTTCATTTTAAATTTGATTTTTTTTTTTAATTTGTTTTTTATATTATTTCGGTTTTTTTTATTTTAATTTGTTTATTATGATTTTATTTTGATTTTCGATTTTTGTATATCTGTATGCGAATTTTAATTTGTATTTTATTCTGGTTTCAATTAATTTCATTTTATATAGTATTTTTCTATGGGTGGAGATAAATATTAGATATATATGTGCTAATATTATATGTAATATGATATTAAATATATATGTATATATATATTTATTAATTGAGAAATTGTAGATTTTTTTTCCGATACAATTAAATTAACTTTCTGATATCCTTTTTAGAAATATAGAATTGTATCAGCAATGTCTATTTGATCTTATGTTTAGAGATAGTTTATGTATGAATAAAATAGATATATTTAATTATATATCCTTTTGATGTCTTGTTTAAATATATTATTGTATGCAAAATAAGTAGGCAGTAATTTAACTTGGAATAACTATGGTGCATGATTAGATAAAATTGTGAAAAGTAATTATGTCAATGAAGATATTATTATGTGTAATGAAAGCTTTGAAAGATTGTCTTCTAATTTCCATGAGAAGTATTAGATAGGAATATGGATTTAAGATATCCAAATTTAGTAATTTTCATTGCCAATGCATTATTATTTGGATTTCCCTTGTTATTGATTGTTTGGGGAATGAGTGTTTGAGGTTTTAATTGTAAAGTCCTCCAGTGGATGTGGGTCATTCCCTTGTCAAGTTATTGTTTGTTTTTCCCTTGGGTAGTGATACAAGTGTTTTGGTTTCCTCCTAGTGTTGGGGTGGATCGATATGTTGTTGCCTCCTAGGATAGGAGAGAGTACGTTGGTTGAGATTTGTAACACTTGAGTAACCCTTGGAGTTTAGATTATGTAGTGTGTTATCCATTAGAAGAGTGGATTTTGTTAGGGGCCGGAGCCCAAAGAGGTAAACCGAGTAACCTTCAGAAGTGATTGTAATGACTGAAAACTAAAGTAATGTACTTAGATGACTAGGATGTAGTTCACATTAACCAAGATAAATTAACCTCACTCATAGACACAAGGGTTTGTTTAAACTTGGGGTGAGTGAGAAGACCTGGAATGGCAAGATCAACTATCTTGTCCTTATGAGAGGTAGTTGATTCCGCTTGAGTGAGTATGAGTGCTGAGATTCGGTTGAGGCCACCAGGATTACTGAAGCCTATGAAGAATACCCAGAGGAGATCTCATGAAAAACCTTGCGATGACACTCTGTCTAGGATAGCACTGTGTTATGTTGTGTGTATGGTTTCTTTAGCACACTTGATCATAATATGTCTGGAAGCAACGTAACCATGATTAGTGTTAGACTTATATTGTGCATATGTGTGGTTGAGTTAGTTTGTGTCAGTATGAGTCTGCCTTTGGTTAGAGGTTGTAGTTTTCTCATCCATGTTACTTTGTTACTATCTCCTAGCATGGGGGGTGGGCCTTCGGGTACCACTAGGTTGGGTGGAACATGCACCAAAACCATTGGGTCCCCTTTGTTCTTCAGTGCTTGGTGGCGAGACATCTAGATGGACAACTCGCGGATCTTGCTTTTATTTCTCGTACTTTGTATTTCAAATTGTAATGATATTGATCATACCCCTCTTGTATTGATGAGGTGGATTTATGTAAATTGTAACTTTGATGTATTTATGTCTCATTTTGGGAATGAGTGTTGTATCAGTTAATTATGTAATAGATTTATGTAATGGATGCTTTATTCATATATTGTATCATCTTATGTTAGTGGAATGTTATTACTCGAGTTATTTAATTACAATGTATTTTAGATGTTGTATGTTAATGGGGATTTAAGTAATCTCGGTTATGTAACCCTAGGGGATGTTGTCAATTATAGTTGAACATGTATGTTTAATTCACCTTTTAAAGAAAAAAAATTGTACACTTTTATAGTGAATTGAAACTTCCTCTAGGGTTGCATGGTGGGGCATTACACCATATACCATCAAACGTGTCAAGGTGCCTTGACATGGAGGAACTAGAAGAAACGGTGAATTTCAATTCTTTTATTTAATGTTTGTTTTGATTATTTCAATGAATTGGTTGCATGCACCTGAATTTGAAATGACCTTTTAATTCCTGCTATTACAGGGCAAGGATAAACAACGAAGTGCTAGCCTTGACCTAATTGGCGATGTTGCGATTGAAATGAGAGAGGATAATACATATGGACATGCGGATGGGGAGAACACTGGCCACAAAGTGGGACAGGGTAACACAAATGGTCATCAGGATGGGGAGAACACTGGCTTGAATGTGGAATTGGGTAACAAAGATGGACATGGGGACGGGGAGAGCAGTGGCTTGCAAGTGGGGGAGGGTAATAAGGATGGACCCAGGGAGGAGGAGAGCACTAGCTTGCAAGGGGGAGATGGAAATAAAGATGGAAATTGGGATGGGGAGAGGTGCGGTGTGCCATCTATATCGGTATGAGACCCAACACACTTCCATGCTCTGTTCTTATTTCTTTAGGAATCTTTTAATGTGCCTTCAATTATGCTTCACATCAATGACGTTTCCATTACAGGAAAATTATGTGGATGAACAGATGATAGAGTTCAATGGCATAACTTTTAAGGTCGGTGATCACGTCAACCTTTTGAGGTGGCATAAATGAGTTGCGAAAGGAATTCTACATGTCACCAGAAATGCTCACACCCACTGCTTGAGGCACCCATAAAATTATGTGAGAGTCAATATTGTTGAGGCCATTGATGGTTGATGCTACATGCCTTTTCCCATGCCTAGCGTAGAGACCATCGTAGAGTGCATGGGCGACTTTGTCATATGGCAGCTCACCGAGATGAAGCATTTTATTGCAGAGGTACACATAAACGATATGTTGTTGTATATATATCATACTGCATATATTGTTTCCATGCATACGTTAATTCTCATTAATTATTTTCTATAGGGTGAAGATGTTAAACCTGACATGAACAAAGCACAGACTACGAAGAAATCTGTTGTTTCACGTTCATCATCTACGAGGGTTCGTGGATCTGGAATCACCCCTCCTAAAATACACAAGGACCCTCAGAAACATGTCGTATTTTACGCAGACCTAAACTCAATTGCAAGGAATAGGCAGCATAGGAATTGATGAGATAGGCTATGAATACTAATTCTGCTATGTGGGTTTCATAATTTCAATATTGAACAATTGTGGTGTAGAGATACACCATTTGCATATGTTTCAACACTATGGTGTTATACATTTGATACGAGACTTTTCATGGGCTTCTTTAATTATTTTATTACTTTACATTTATGTTGAACATATATACTAATTTCATGTCATTGGAACACATAATTGTTATCCATTTCATATCAGACTTTAAGAAAAACAGTCTTGCTTACTATTTGTTCATATGTTTGGAACACAAATTTTGCATGACTCTTGTGTTGTCCCCTCTGGCATGTGTTGGCATTAATGTCAAAGAAATAAGACAATAAGATGTTCTTGATTGGTAAACAAGTCAGTATTGGTTTGGTAATTCAGTTGATGGTCTCTTCATTTCAGTTCTTTGACAATCACTTGACTTGGCATACAAGTGTTTTTCAACTCTAGTACACTGCATATTGTTTCATGTTCAGTCATCTTGCATATTGTGATAAGGATCTAAAATTGTGACTATATGTAAATACAATTATATGAGTTGAAGCAGTTATGAAGACAGTTTTGGTCCTCATGTTCATTTATTTATCATATGTCATTCAGTTTTAAAGTTTTCATAAGATTATGTTATCTTGTAAATATTTCAGCTTTTGGGTTTCTATAATGTTGTCAGTCTCTGTGATTTGGTTATGGTCTTTATGTTCATACATGTTAAAAATCATCAAACATGCTTGATAACTAAACTTCTCTAGAGCTTGCACTTTACATTTGGTTATTAAAGCTAAAGTGGTTGGTATGGGGACAATCGATGCCACCATTTATCAATAAATTTGAGAAATTATTTTTAAAAACAATCTATGAGGTACGAGATTTGAAACCCATCAAGTGTTGGTAATCTAGTTTTGGATTGTGATAATCCATACAAGTGGATAAAACGATATACTAATTTTTGAAATGCACCATTTGTAATGCATATTATATATATAACTACCTAAAAAATATGTTGGGTCTCAATCCTGGAAACATAAAAATAAGGACTATCCATGAGTCACTCACAAGATCAAATCAACTTCTGAATGAACAAGTGAAATGCCTCAAGAAAAGAATGATGAAAATCAGACTAATGTCAAAAATTGCAAAGGTGATTACAATAGGCCCATCAAAATATCTCAATCAAGTAATGCACCCTTGATTCTCATTATGTACCTTCAACCATATGGTAATGAAAACAATGTGATTGGTAAAGTATTCATTTAAATGGTGTACCCTTACCCAAATACCAATGACAAAACAAAGCATATATTGGTGGATTAGAAAACCCTATTCATCCTTCTAGAAAACCTTTAAAGTAAGGTTTTAAGTCTCAATATTCTAAAACACCACTCTATATGAGTTATTTATCCTCTACAAACTTCCCTATTCATCCTTCTAGAAAACCTTTAAAGTAAGGTTTTAAGTCTCAATATTCTAAAACGCCACTCTCTATGAGTTGTTTATCCTCTACAAACATAGTTGTTCAAACCTCTTCTCCATTTAAGGAGGGTAATTTACTTCTAAACAAATATTTATCTTGGAGTATTTTCTCCATATAACCTGAATTGGTTCCTGTATAATAGTTCGTATACATAATTGTTGCAGGATGGAAAACACACTTGGTTGTCACATACTTTGCAAATCTTGTTCAAAGGCGACAGTTAGTGTTATGCACACAGTAAGAAGACAATGTATTGAATTTGAGCTTCATAATTTTTAACAACCCTTACTTTCAGCAAAACACTCGTTCGATATCTGCCCAACACATTATTCATGTAACAGTTGCATCATGGAAAACACAGTGGGTTGTGGAACACTTATTATTTTATACAGGCTGTGAGAAATGAATGTTTTGAAGTTCATGTTGTAGTTTTATAACAACACTTACTTTGAGAAAAACACTCTTTTTCAATATCTGCCCATATTTTTCCAACATAAAATTTACATAACACTAGCATCATGGAAAACACAGTGGGTTGTGGCTCAGTTCTTATTTTTTCCGGACTGTAAAAATATAATGTTTTCAACTTTTCTTTCTTGTTTTATGACACCCCGTACTTTAAGAAAAATAGTCTTTTTCACTATCTGTTCATATGTTTCCAACAAAAAATATACTTAACTGTTGCAAGATGGAAAACACACTGGGTTGTCCCAGACTTTGCAAAGCTTGTTCGAAGACAGCAGCTAGTGCTATGCACACAGTAAGAAGACAATGTATTGAATTTGAGATTCATAATTTTTAACAACCCTTACTTTCAGCAAAACACTCTTCTTCGATATCTGCCCAACACATTATTCACATAACAGTTGCATCATGGAAAACACAGTGGGCTGTGGCTCACTTATTATTTTATGCAGGTTGTGAGAAATGAATGTTTTGAAGTTCACGTTGTAGTTTTTAACAACACTTACTTTGAGCAAAACACTCTTTTTCAATATTTGCCCATATGTTTTGAACAGAAAATTCACATAATAGTAGCATCATGGAAAACACGGTGGGTTGTGGGTCACTTATTATTTTTCCCTGACTATAACAAAATACTGTTTTCAACTTCACTTTATTGTTTTATGACACCCCGTACTTTAAGAAAAACAGTCTTGTTCACTATCTATTCATATGTTTCCAACAAAATTTTTACTTAACTGTTGTAGGATGGAAAACACACTAGGTTGTCTCGGACTTTGAAAAAATAGTAAGGAGAAAACCACTAGTGTTATGTACATAGTAAGAAGACAATATATTGAATTTGAGCTTCTTAATTTTTAACAACCCTTACTTTCAGCAAAACACTCTTCTTCGGTATCTGCCCAACACATTATTCACATAACAGTAGCATCATGGAAAACACGGTGGGTTGTGGCTCACTTATTATTTTTCCCTGATTGTAACAAAATACTATTTTCAACTTCACTTTCTTGTTTTATGACACCTCATACTTTAAGAAAAACAGTCTTGTTCACTATGATTTCATATGTTTCCAACAAAATTTTTACTTAACTGTTGCAGAATGGAAAACACACTGGGTTGTCCCGGACTTTGCAAAAACAATAAGGAGACAACAGCTGGTGTTATGCACACAGTAAGAAGACAATGTATTGAATTTGAGCTTCTTAATTTTTAACAACCCTTACTTTCAGCAAAACACTCTGCTTTGGTATCTTCCCAACACATTATTCACATAATTGTAGCATCATGGAAAACACGGTGGGTTGTGGCTCACTTATTATTTTTCCCTGACTATAACAAAATAATATATTCAAATTCACTTTCTTGTTTTATGACACCCCGTACTTTAAGAAAAATAGTCTTGTTCACTATCTGTTCATATGTTTCCAACAAAAAATTTTACTTAACTATTGCAAGATGGAAAACACACTGGGTTGTCCCAAACTTTGCAAAAATAGTAAGGAGACAGTAGGTAGTGTTATGCACACAGTAAGAAGAAAATGTATTGAATTTAAGCTTCTTAATTTTTAACAACCCTTACTTTCATCAAAACACTCTTCTTCGGTATCTACCCAACACATTATTCACATAACAGTAGCATCATGGAAAATACGGTGGGTTGTGGCTCACTTATTATTTTATCCCTGACTGTAACAAAATATTGTTTTCAACTTCGCTTTCTTATTTTATGAGACCCCTTACTTTAAGAAAAATAGTAAGAAGACAACGGCTAGTGTTATGCACACAGTAAGAAGACAATGTATTGAATTTGAGCTTCAAAATTTTTAACAACCCTTACTTTCAGCAAAACACTCTTCTACGATATTTGCCCAACACATTATTGACATAACAGTAGCATCATGGAAAACACGGTGGGTTATGGCTCACTTATTATTTTTTTCGGACTGTAACAAAACACTATTTTCAACTTCACTTTCTTGTTTTATGACACCCCTTACTTTAAGAAAAACAGTAAGAAGATAGCAGCTAGTGTTATGCACACAATAAGAAAACAAGAGAAGTTGCAGATTTTGAAATTCCATTTCAATATCCTTATACATTTTGAAGAGAAGATGCACAAGAAAAGTTGCAGAATGGAAAACACAGACTATAACAAAACAGTGTATTCAAGTTGACCATCAAAATTTATAAGAAGAATACGCATCATATAATGAAATGTAAAAACATTTCGAGTCAATATTATACAATCTGAAGAAAATTACAATGAACATTTAATACTGGTCACACTGAAGACTATGTCAACCATTTACGAACAGGTATAATCTCTATGTTCTCAGCATCTGGAAGCATTTTTCACACTCTGATTGTCAAGGTGGAATTGACAGCATACAATTTTGGCACCTCGTAGACATGGTGGATCTCAAACCTGATAATGTGGTTGAATTTGAACACAGCCAGCAACCATTCCTCCATAGGACCTTTGTGATTACTAATTAGAGATTCCCTCTTGAGGAATCTCATAAACCTCATGCTCAGCTGATCCGTAAGATTGTGCCTTTTGTATGATAATTGTTGGTCTAATGCACACCTTCCATATGCATCCAGCTAGGAAAAGGTCTCAAATTTCTTGGTAAACAGACATTGGCCAATCACATAAATTGACAATCTTTATTTTTATATTGTAATATTGAGCGTCCATGCCCATATGTGCCCATAAACCAAAGACGTTGTTGAAGAAGTCAGCATAATTATCATATTGCAAATCTATGCAGTTTGGACCTTTTCTATTAATTCTCCTTAACATCTTTTCCCGCAACTTGTACACGAGGTTGAGTTCCTCAATTCGAGCAAGAATATTGCATGGAAGATATGGGTGGTAGTTGGTCAACCAACTAGCCACCCATGCTCAAGAACTATGAGACATCTTCTATAGAATTGCAAACAACATGTTGTAAAATTCCTGAAATGAAAGACAAAACAACTTTTTTAGAAGGTAGACCTGCATTCTCTAATTAGGAGGAAAATAGTAAGAAGAAAACAACTAGTGTTATGCACATAGTAAGAGGACAATGTATTGAATTTGAGTTTCCTAATTTTTAACAACCCTTACTTTCAGCAAAACACTCTTCTTCAATATTTGCCCAACACATTATTGACGTAACAGTAGCATCACGGAAAACACAGTGGGTTGTGCCTCACTTATTATTTTTTTCGGACTGTAACAAAATATTGTTTTCAACTTCACTTTCTTGTTTTATGACACCCCTTACTTTAAGAAAAACAGTAAGAAGACAACAACTAGTGTTATGCACACAGTAAGAGGACAACGTATTGAATTTGAGTTTCCTAATTTTTAACAACCATTACTTTCAGCAAAACACTCTTCTTCGATATTTGTCCAACACATTATTGACATAACAGTAGCATCATGGAAACCATAGTGGGTTGTGCCTCACTTATTATTTTTCTGGACTGTAACAAAATATTGTTTTCAACTTCACTTTCTTGTTTTATGACACCCCTTACTTTAAGAAAAATAGTAAGAAGACAAGAGCTAGTGTTATGCACACAGTAAGAGGACAATGTATTGAATTTGAGCTTCCTAACTTTTAACAACCCTTACTTTCAATAAAATACTCTTCTTCGATATATTCCCAACACATTATTGACATAACAGTAGCATCATGGAAAACACAGTGGGTTGTGCCTCACTTATTATTTTTCTGGACTATAACAAAATACTGTTTTCAACTTCACTTTCTTGTTTTATGACACCCCTTACTTTAATAAACACATTAAGAAGACAACAGCTAGTGTTATGCACACAGTAACAGGAAAATGTATTGAATTTAAGCTTCCTAACTTTTAATAACCCTTACTTTTAGCAAAACACTCTTCTTCGATATATGCCCAACACATTATTGACATAATAGTAGCATCATGGAAAACATAGTGTGTTGTGCCTCACATATTATTTTATCCGGACTGTGATAAAATACTATTTTCAACATCACTTTCTTGTTTTATGACACCCCTTACTTTAAGAAAAATAGTAAGAAGACAACAACTAGTGCTATGCACATAGTAAGGGGACAATGTATTGAATTTGAGCTTCCTAATTTTTAACAACCCTTACTTTCAGCAAAACACTCTTCTTCGATATCTACCCAACACATTATTGACATAACCATAGCATCATGGAAAACATAGTGGGTTGTGCCAACGCTGATCTACTAAACCCTTACTTTATGCACAAAAAAAGCTCTATCAAATGAGGCTTTAATAGAATACTGTATTCCAAACCTTCCCATGCTCTACCACCATATGAAACATGTTTAGAAATGTCTACCCATGCTTTAGGAAAAAACTTTCGATCCCTTTGAATGCACTTTCCTCAGTTACCAACTTGTATGCATCTTTTTTCATTGGAAATCTTTTGTATTTTCTAAAGATCAGCAACCAAACATTGAATGGTTCGCTTCCCTTGCATCATTCAACAGATACACTTCTTAAATTACATAGCGTCATACCAAACAATGGACTTATGTAAGAAAAGTTATTAAATTCAAATGATACCTTCCATTTAATTTACACCCGCAAAAGATAGTCGTCGACGAGGACTCCTTTCCTGAGATTGGAATGATGAAGTGAACAAAAGAAGCCATAAATAAAATCATAAAGTTTATGCCGTGGTACAAGCACATACTAGAAAAAGGAATCTGCAATACCATTTCCTATTACAATAAATAAATTGAAATGGGTTTTCTCATACTCACCCGTATTAGATGTTGTATCCTCTACCACATCCATAGCAATTGCACCTCAAGTCTGACATTACATATTGACATTCAAATTCAAAATATTGTTCACGGACAACAGAAAGGAGTCATCCAAAGGGGTTCGGTGATCTGAATTTTGTGCGGAATGCTTCGTACATCGGGTTGGACATCGACAATGGTCCCTGGTTGCACTAAACCATGGACGCATGCGAACAGTGCTAGTTGCAGCTTGATTAGGATCCAAAATGAATTCAAATGGAAATGCATTTGATTGTTGTACGTCCTCTACAAACCTGTCCATGCATTTTGCATATGACTACACCTATTGTAGAGATTGTGGCGGTGTACACATCGCTTTCTTCAAGAGCTCGTTAGTGTCATTCCAAAGAGACATTGTAATACCCCTCTATTTTGTTTCATGTTCAAGTTGGTTTATGCTATGTTTGGTTGCAGTTACTTTGATACTGGTTACATTTTGTTATGATGTCTTGATCGCTATTATTGTGGGACGTAGTTATCTGATTATTGTTTCACATGCATTATGGATTAATGATGTTGTAGAGTTAGCATGAGATATTATTATGAGATTATTGGAATTATGATGGAAGTGTCAGTTTTGATGAGTGTATGGATGAAGAGGACGAATTCGCATCACTCGCTTGCGAGCGCCCTACGAATCCGTAATTCCTTCTTCATGGTGTGTATTATATGCTGGATATATTGTATGATGTTGTTTACTTGGTTGCAGAATTGCAGGTACATGACATCGACTCCACCTGGTTTCACAGGTTTGAGCATGTCGATCCAACGGTTAAGTTGAACGAAAGATAGTAGCTAGGTAACATGTGTCAAGTTTACACCCTAGCCTTTGTGTGTCTTCAGTTGTGTGTGTCGAGTCATTGTTTGTCTTGCTTTGATGTTATTTAATTCTGAAACATTCTTGATTTGGAAATAGATATTTAGAATAATTGCATTTAAATCATGTTGATGGTTATTTAATTTAAATAATGCAATGTGGACAAAAGTTTATACTTAAATTAATTAATTATATTTAGTTTATTTAATTAATTAAATTTGATCCAAAGGGTTGAATTTAGTTATTAAATAATTAAATTAATTAATTAAACGTGATGCAACAGAATGAAAGGAAATAAAAGAATTAGAATTAATTTTGGAATTTAATTCCAACGTGTGGGAATTAAATTAGAAATTGTAATTAAATGTTTATTTGAGAAATTGGTTGCAACTTTGGAAATTAATTTATTATTTGAAATTGCATTTTAAATTGAAAGTGGGTTTTCCAAAAGTGAAATTGAAATTGAAATTGAAATTTGAAATTGAAATATCTAATTTGCTTGCAATGTGAATTAGGGTTGTAAAAATTGAAATTGAAATATCTAATTTGCATGTAATGTGAATTAGGGTTGTATTAGGTATTTTTGATTTATAAATAATACATGTTTTAATTTTAGGGCAAAGGAAAGAGATTTAGAAAAAAATACATTTTTACAGTAGGGAAGAAAATTTTGAAAATTTTGCACAAGGGTTTGAAAAAAGTTTGATTGTAGAATTGATTGAAGGAAAGATTGTTTGCATTTGTTGGATTTTGGATTGGATTCTTTGGAGGATTGAAGAAAATTCAGGAAATCTTTGGAGGAGGCTTGCATCAGAAATTCATCTCTTCCTGTAGCTTCTTGTACCAGGTTTTCCTCTTTGTGTTTTATTGTTCTTGATTGTTTTATTTAAAATAGTAATGATTAAAGATTTGTTTGTTAAATCTGTTTTAGAAAATAAATTTGATATTAGAAGAAAAGAATTAAACAAAGTTACAGCCTTTGTTTGTGAAAATTCTTGAGTGAAAATTGTGAAAACTTTAGTTGAATTTAAGTTATTTGGGGAAATCGATTTTGTTGTTATTGAAATCAAACATAGAGATTGAACAATGCATTTAGAATGTTTTTAGAAAATGAAACCTTCTATTTATTATTAAAAAATGGATTTTAAAATCTGCAGTATAGTTACATTTTTATGGTAAAATGGTCTGATTGCGTCGCCTATAACTTTACTTTCACAAACTGGTTGTCAGGAAATTTAAAGGGTTTTTGCATTTTGAAATTTTATTATTTCTGTCCAAAAATCATAAATACCCAGATTGTAGTTTTTGAGTTATGCTTGAAACATGAGACTATTGTTAAATTATTTTTCCATGGCTGTTCTGAAAATAAAATAATAATAAATTGATATTTATAAATATTAATATTTTATGTATTGTTATTATAATATTAAAATATTATTTAATAATATTTTATATTATAATTTATAATACTAAAGTATTATATTTATTTATATTATTTTAAATAAAATTTGTATATTAGATTAGTGGAATTAAAATTATAAACATATGGGGAAATTATTGTTTATTTTAAAATGGCATGTTAAAGTTTAATTGAAGGAGTTAAATATTTGATTTAAAGAATGCATAATTTAAGATTTAATTGTGAATTTAAATTCATATGTAAAAGGTCCAATTATTAATTTGGTTTAATTGGAAAAATATATTTATATTTTGGAATATTGATGATAAGGGATATTTTATTTTGAATTAAACAATTTGATATTCTGTAAAGAATAGAAGTTATGTTAATGATTAAATATATTAATTTATATTTAGTATATATATATTGAAGGTATATATCCATTTGAGAGAATAAATAATATTTTATATTATTTTATTCCGTTGTTTACAAATTGGGTATTATTAGTGTTCTAAAAAAAAAATGATTAGTGTATATGGGAAAATGGATAGAGAAACAATATGTTATTATATTAAAGTGACCGAATGTTTTAAATAGAAAATTGAATGAGACGTAAGATTTGGTTAGGAAATAGAAAGAGTTCACTTGCATGGATTTGTGCCAATTTAAAAGTAAATTAAGAAGTTGTTTTATTGATGAGGTAATCAATTATGTTATTTAATTAATTTCTATTTAGATTAATTGAATTATTGTGATTGGATTATGAAAGAGATATGGATTTAGTATATCCAAAAGTAGTATCTTCCTCATGATTATCTTAAAGGATTTAATTCTTTGTATTTAGTAAAGGGAAGTAAGTTTAATTCTTTTTAGATTTCCTATAATGAAAAGGGAAATAAGGTTATGATTATTTTAGATGATCTAGTTATCGTGTCTTTGACTTTGTCAACATTACCTATTGAATGAGTATGGATTTAAGAAATCCAAATATTAGATTTGATTGATGACTTGAATGCTTTTGTTGCTATGTCGTCAAGTTGCATTGTTGGTTTTGGGATTTAGTGTTAGTCCTAAATTATAAGTCTTCCAGAAGAACTTAGAGGATAAGAGTTGTTGAATCTTTATGCCATCCAGTTGTTTTCCCTTGGGTAGTGCATGGCGTCTTTTCAGTTTTACCCGATTTTCATAAACGGGGATGTTTGTACCTCCTTGGTTTAGGAGCGGATTATGGGATCCGTGTCTCCTTGTAAGGAATGGACTATGTGTTTGTTGCCTCCAATATGTTTGGAGTGAGTTCTATCTTTTGTTTCCTCTTTGTGTTGGAGTGGATTATGATGCCTAGTTGGTATGCACTTATGGTTCCCTTGGTAGATTGTTTGGGTGTGTGTTGTTGAATAGAAGAGTGGCTTCTGTTAGGCGCCAGAGCCCAAAGAGGTCAACTGGATAACCTTCAGGAGTGATTTAAACAAGTGATAATTAAAATAATGTACTTAGAAGATTAGGACTAACTTCTCACTAATCAAGATAATTTTACCTCACTCATAGACACAAGGGTTTGTTTAGACTTGGGATGAGTGGGAAGGCTTGGAATGGCAAGATCAACTATCTTGTTCGTACGAGAGATAGTTGATTCCGCATGAGTGAGTATGAGTGTCGAGATTCGGTTGAGGCCACCAGGATTACTTGTGCCGGAGCCTATGAAGAATTCCCAGAGGAGATCTCATGACAAACTATGCGATGACACTCTATCTACGACAACTATTGTTATTTGTTTAATATGTATGATTTTGTGAACATACTTGATCTACTTTATGTCTGGAAGCAATGTGACCTATGTCAGTAATGTTGGAGTTGTACTTGTATTGTATTTGATTTGTACTTGTATTGTACTTGAGTTGTACTTTTTGATGACATTTATTTGGTTATGTCAGTTTGAGTTAGTATGAGTCTGCCTTTGGTTAAAGGTAGTAGAATCTTTGTCCATGTTACTTTGTTACTATCTCCTAGCATGGGGGGTGGGCCTTCGGGTACCACATTGGTAGGGTGGAACATGCACCAAAACCGTTGGGTCCCCATTGATCTTCAGTACTTGGTGGCGAGACATCCAGATGGACAGCTCGCGGTTCTTGTTGTAATTACTTGCATTGTAATATTTTAATTTGTATAAGTTATTTTATCCCTCTTATGATTATGAGGTGGAATTTTGTAATTGTAACCTTGAGTACTATTGCCTCATTCTAGGAATGAGTGATGTAACTATTGGTTTAAGATAATGTTTATGAGATTGTATCTTGGTTGATTATCTTATTATATTATGTGGTATTCTTATGATGTATGATGTTTATTTCATAAAGTTCATAAGGCTATGGTTATATGTAATATGTATGTGTGGGTTTAAGTAATCCTAACCTTGTAGCCTTAGAGGTTGTTGTTAATTAGTAAGTGAATGTGTATGTTAAATGCACTTTATAAAAAAAAATTGGTTCGCTTAAGACGTTAATTACAACTTCCTTTAGGGTTACTTGGCGGGGCATTACAGACATTGTCACCACATGTTCATCATATACATGAGTCATATAAGGAGCTTGCACATGGGTCAGAACATTAGGATTGTTTTCTTCTATGGCCCCCTCTGACAATGTCTCATTCAAATCTATGTTTGTATCAATTGGTTGACCTCCCCCATCTAAATGAGGACCCATAAGAAATTTGTATTAGGCTGTAGAAAATGCAAAACACAACTGACTCCAATAAAGTAACACAATTCGAATTGAAATTCACTTACCATGGACCACCCCTTCAATGATAGACGATCTTTTAATCAAGTGAGCAACCTTGATGACATGTTTGCAAGTGTTCCCCTCCAAACTCCAAGGGCAATCACAAACAAAAAGGTGCTCCCCAAATTTCCAAACAAGGTAGTGCATTGACCTAATTTGACTTTTCACCTAGTACCGTCCAGGATCTATTTCATCGGGAATACAGTCATCGTCTGGAATTGCTTTGGCCCGCTCCACACTAGATCACATATTTAAATATTTTTTGTTCGTCAGAAAACCATAATGCTACAACTTTTCCTTTTTCCTATAAAATGGTTCCATTTAATACACAAGTGTGTAATACAAATAGTCCATTCTCCTATTGCATTTTTTTAAATGATCGCACAAGTACCGAGCTTTTAGTACGCAATGGTATGACTCAATGGTTGCATTCGTATCTTGGTTGGCATGTGGGAATAGTTTACAATTTTTTGCCCACATGGTTGCGAACAAAAACATCCAATAGTCAAGTAAGCCACAACATATTAGATGTGACATCAAAGAATTTGAATGGTACGAATCATGCGAGGTGACAAAAATTGTCAACTCACTAATTCAACCTTATCCTTCGCACCAAGTCTTCTTGAAGTACTCTAAGAATCGGGCCTGATCATTGAACTCCTCAAAGAAAGAGTTCAATAGTTGAGTGATGCAATCTTCGGTGTCAACGATTGCCATCATGATCCTGCCAAGACTGCGGAAGATGTCCATTGCCCTTCCCTTGGCTGCATAATTGTATACATTCTTTAGCCAAGCCCTTTTGACATGCCAAAGGCATAGAAGCACATGGCATTGAAAGACAACCTTAATAGATAATACAAACGATATTATTTACCGCTTGACTGCATGAGAAAGAGACATTGGAAATGAATAGCAAATGAGAAAGGTACATAAATGAAGAAAGGGATGCACATACTGTATGGCTTGGATCTCTGTAGTCGCATCATCGGTCAAAAATGAATTGATTCTCCATTTGGGCCTGGCTCTTCTTCCACGTTTGAGCAATACGTGTAGCCATGCAGAGATTTCCTCAATCTTCTTTTTTGAGGAGACTACCCACACAACCGGCACACCACTCTATTGCTCGTCAAAAACGAGAGTATACAATGGGTACTGTAGAGAGAACAACTTGGCGTGAGCATTGTGAAGTTTACAACCAATAAGATCATTGAAAACATGATGAACTATTTATCAATGTTTGTAAGGCCTCACCTCATATTTGTTAGTTGCAAACATGGAATCCATCGAGATGACTGAATTGTGTGAGCAACTAACCATCCTATCCAACATCCATGGAGTTTGAACCTCGATAACAAAAGGCATATTGTTGCCATCCGGCCATTGAAAGTAGAAGAAGTTGTCAAAGTCCTATCCACTCCACAGTAGGATACTTGTCAAATCAACTTTGTGTTTTTGTGCGTGAGTAGAATGCATCTTTCACCATGCATTCATTACATCTTTTCTTGTAAAGAATTGATCTCTCTTGGACATCATGTGATGAGGGTGCAACCCGAGACACAAAAAAATCACACAGAAAAACTAACAAATCTTATTATTTTCAAAGTATGAAATTCCTACATGCAGAGGATCTCAAATCCTCCAGTTTTGCAATACCTGCAAATTACAGAAAGAAACTACAGAAATTCCCCTATTCGCAGCATGCGATCTTCTTTCCCCAAAAACTACCTAAAAGAAACAGTAACTTGCCCATAAATAGCCCGTTTCTTTGTTTGGAGCCAAAAACGGGATTCAAATTATGCACCAACTTTCGGAAGCCCTAACTCAAGATCTAACCGTCAGATCTTCAATGATAATACCTTTTCGGAAAGCTCTCGCGAAGATCTCTTGCCGGAAAGTGGGGCCTAAAGGCTAACCACTTTCGTATTCCGCCAATTTTTCAGGCCCATCCGGAGCCTCTAAGTACCTCAAAATTAGCTCCGAAGATTTCATAAGGCAAAAAGCAGAAATTGAAACTTGAATAACTTTTGAACCGGAAATGCTCTTGATCTGATTCTTTCACCAAAGTGTTTATTATTATGTCCTGAAGCTTCCCTTAAATTTTTGTCTCCTCACGCCTTCAAATTCATACCTGCTAAAAATAGCAGTTGAGCAGAAAAAGCAGAAAAGCAGTTCTGAAAGTTGGGAATTCTTCTTCGACGAAAAGGGTATCCAGAAATGCAAAAACATCTACAAAAAAAATCTAAATGAAAGTAAATATATTTTTGGGTGATGTAGGATTGCCCTTACACCACTGGATGCTCCTGCATCAGACACCCAGGGTAATTTGAAAAGTGACTCCGTCACTTCTCAGATGGTTGAGGAAAACCCAAATGGTCAACCTCTGCCTTGGACAACCAGGATGAATCTTCCACAGGCCTTCCTTTCCACTTCACCAGATATTCTTCATATTGCCTATTTCTGGTACTCCTTCCTACACGGCTATCCAAGATTTCTTCAATCTCCTCCTTTTCTGAAGTAGGTGCTGGAATACCGCACTGTTCCATTGCTGGTACTTCCTCTGCGCCACCCTCATGATATTCTATCAAATCTGCAATGTTGAACACAGGGGAAATGTTGAATCCATCTGGCAACTCTACCTCATATGCGTTCCCTGAATCATGCCTCTTCAAAATTTTACAGGGACCGAACTTCTTCATCTTCAATTTGTTATAGGTTCCTACTGGAAACCTTTCTTTCCTCAAGTGGACCATGACTTCATCACCAATCTGAAACTCCTTATACCTCCTCTTTTGATCTGCCTTAGCCTTATACTGCATATTCATCTTGTTAATGTGTTCTTTTACCTTCTCATGCATATTCTTGATGTGTTCTGCAAAGTCTTCAGCTTCAGCACTTGTCTTCTTCTCTTGGTCCATCTTCCTCAATTCTGGAGCAGTCCTAGGACTACTTCCATACACAATCTGGAACGGTGATCTACCAGTGCTTCTATTGACAGAATTGTTGTAAGCGAATTCTGCCTGGGGTAAGATCAAATCCCATCCCTTTGGTTTATCTCCTACCAAGCATCTCAGTAGGTTACCCAAACTCCTGTTCACAACTTCAGTCTGCCCATCAGTCTGGGGATGGTGTGTAGAACTAAACTTCAACTCTGTTTTCAACTTCTTCCACAAGGTCCTCCAAAAGTATCCAACAAATTTTGTATCACGATCTGAGACTATACTCTTTGGCAAACCATGTAGCCTCACCACCTCTTTGAAGAACAAGTCAGCAATGTGGACTGCATCATGGGTCTTCTGGCATGGGATGAAATGTGCCATCTTCGAAAACCTATCAACCACCACAAATACTGAATCATTCCCTCTCTGTGTCCTTGGCAAACCAAGAACAAAGTCCATACTTATATCCTCCCACGACCTCTCTGGTACAGGTAAGGGCTGATACAACCCTGTATTCTGACTCACTCCTTTAGCCATTTGACATACCCTACAACTCTGCACAAACTTCTTCACATCTTGTGATAACTGAGGCCAATAATAATGCTCACTGATAATGGAAATGGTCTTATCCCGACCAAAATGTCCTGCCATTCCTCCACTGTGCTTCTCCTTTATCAGATTCTCCCTCATGGAACTCCTCGGAATACATAATTGACTTCCCTTAAACAACATGCCTTCTTGAATTAGGAAATCCAACCACTTTGTCCTGTCAACTGTAACAGGTTCCTTGCAAGCTTTCCAAGCCTCTGCAAAATCAGGATCATTCGGGTACAATGTCTTGAGTTCACTGAACCCAACCACCTCAATCTGCATTTCTATCAACAATGTATGCCTCCTACTTAAGGCATCTGCAACCCTATTTGACTTCCCACTCCTATGCTTTAAAACAAATGTATAACTCTGCAAAAATTCTACCCATTTCATATGCCTCTGATTTAATTTTCCCTGACTACTTAGGTACTGCAATGCTTGATGATCAGTATACATAACAAATTCTTTCGGCAACAAATAATGCCTCCATTTTTTTAATGCTTGAACTATTGCATAAAATTCTTGGTCATATACAGAGTACTTTCTCTTTGCATCATTTAACTTTTCACTGAAATAGGCAATGGGCTTACCTTCCTGGCTTAACACTGCTCCAATGGCACAACCACTGGCATCACAATCCACTTGAAACACCTTATTGAAATCCGGGAGAGCCAAAACAGGTTGTTCTGTCACCTTCTGCTTCAATAGATCAAAACTCCTTGCTGCTCCAGTGCTCCACTTGAACTCTTTTCTATCCCCTCTCATTGTTTCAGTTAGGGGTGCACAAATACTACTGAAGTTTCTAATAAACTTTCTGTAAAAACTGGCCAAACCATGGAAAGACCTCACCTCAGTAGTAGTTCTTGGGGTAGGCCATTCCAGAATAGCCTTCACCTTCTCTGGGTCCATCTTGAGACCTTCTGTCGAGACAACAAACCCCAAGTACACTAACTCCTTCTTCACAAAACTACACTTCTTCAGATTAATCAGCAATTTCTCTTCTCTTAACTTCTCAAAGACTCTACCAATATGCATTATATGCTCATCCAGTGACTTACTGAATATCAAAATATCATCTAAATACACAATAACAAAGCTTCCTAGGAACTCTTTCAGTACCTCGTTCATGAGCCGCATGAATGTGCTCGGTGCATTGGTTAGCCCAAAAGGCATGACTAACCACTCGTACAGGCCCTCTTTGGTCTTGAAGGCGGTCTTCCATTCATCTCCCTCTCGAATCCGAATCTGGTGATATCCACTCTTCAAATCAATCTTTGTGAAGTACTGAGCTCCACTCAAACAGTCCATCAGGTCATCCATCCTTGGTAGGGGAAATCTATACTTGATTGTTATCTTGTTTATGGCCCGAGAGTCTGTACACATCCTCCACTCCCCATCCTTCTTTGGTGCTAGTACTGCAGGTACTGCACATGGACTCAAACTCTCTCGAATCAAACCCTTTCTCAACAACTCCTCAACTTGTCTGTTTAACTCCTCATTTTCTGCAGGAGTCATTCTATGAGCTGCCTTATTCGGCAAACTGGCTCCTGGGATCAAGTCAATCTGATGACTGATCTTCCTCATTGGTGGTAAACCCTCAGGTACATTATCAGAAACAATATCCTGAAACTCATTCAATAACCCAGAAACTTCTACTGGAACCTTCTCACTACCCTCCTTATCCATTTTAGGAATCAATGCATAACACACACGCTCATGTTTTATGCCTTCTAAAAATTTCCTTCCATCGACATAACAAATTCTAGCACTACTGCATACCTTTTCTTCGGCCTTCTTCAGGGGTTTCAACTTATGGCGGACTCCACCCTTCATCAGGGAATAAGTGTTTGCATGGCCATCATGTACAGCTCGCCTGTCAAACTGCCACGGCCTTCCCAACAACATGTGACATGCATCCATGGGGATGATATCACAGAGTACCTCATCACGATAGCTTCCGATCTTGAACTTCACCAGGCACTGCTCATTGACTAGAACTTTGTGGTCTTTCTGCAACCAGGCAATCCGATATGGATGTGGATGCCTTTCCCTCTTCAGCTTCAACTTTGTAACCATTTCTTCTGACACTAGATTATCAGTGCTCCCACCATCAATAATGACATCACAACATTTGTCTTCACACTTGCACCTTGTGCGAAACAAATTCTTCCTCTGTTCTGGCTCCTTCTCTTCAGTCACCAAGGCTCTTCTAACCACTAGGGCTTCTCCCCTTTCAGCATCATCTGAATGCTCAGATTGAGCCTCCTCATCTACATGCACAACTCTTGCACGACCTTCTGGCCTTTTGTCTGTCCTTCCTTGGTATTGTGGACATTCATAGGCTCGATGCCCTTCTTCACCACATCGGAAACAAGTTCCTCTGAAACCACCTCTTCCAGGTCCTTGCCCAAATCTTCCTCGTCCTCTACCTCTTTGATCACCACCATTCTGATCACGTGGGCGGTAGAAGTTATCATTCCTCTGGCTTCGACTGGTACCCACATCTTCATTTTTCTTCTCATCCTCATTTCGGCTTCCAAAAGATCTTCCGCTACCCCTTCCGCTTTGACCTCCTCGTCCTTTTTGCTTGCTGTCAAATCTCTTTGTTCAACTTCTCTTCAACTCTCAACGAAAATTGGTAAGCATCCTCAATGGTGGCCATTCTGACCAGGCTTAACTCCTCTTGAATGCTCGGCCGTAACCCATTAAGATAACGGGCTACCTTCTCCTTGTTGGCCTCTGCATGTCCCGTTCTGATGATCATCTTGTGAAAATCTTCTGTGTATTCTTTCACAGATCTACTTCCTTGCTTCAACCCTTGCAATTTCTTCAATAGATCTAACTCATAGTCCATTGGCATGAACTGCTTCTTCAGTTTCTCCACCATGCGATCCCATCTGGTGATCTTTCCCTTTTCTCTCTTATTTCTTTCTAGTTGGACCTCTTTCCACCAATACTGGCGTGGCCCTTTAGCTTCGTTTTTGCAAACTTAACCCGATCTGGGTCCTCTACTTCTTCATACTCGAAATACTCTTCCAACTCATTGATCCAATCAATCAACTCTTCTCGGGTCTAGACTTCCGGAAAAACTGGGAACTTCTACTCTAGGTCTTTTTCCGATCTTTGAAATGGCCCTTATCAGCCGCATTTGATCTTGACCAATAGCTTCTTCTTCCTCTTCTACATCTGAGTCTTCCACCTCTTCTTCATCCTCACTTTCTTCTCCCCTTCTCAGGTTTACCCCTCTTCTTAACTCTCTTTGTAATGCATTTATTTGTCTTTGGAGGGCTCTGAAACCCTCAGCCACTAATGGATCTCTTCCACCAGCATTTCTGGCACCACCTCGCCTACCACGCGCCACTCTTGGAGGCATCTTGAATATCTTGAACCCACAACCACAGTCCTGGTGCGAACTGCCTCACGATCGGCGATCTGTCCACACGCTCAAGAAAACCCGCTCTGATACCACTTGATGAGGGTGCAACCCGAGACACAAAAAATCACACAGAAAAACTAACAAATCTTATTATTTTCAAAGTATGAAATTCCTACATGCAGAGGATCTCAAATCCTCGAGTTTTGCAATACATGCAAATTACAGAAAGAAACTACAGAAATTCCCCTATTCGCAGCATGCGATCTTCTTTCCCCAAAAACTGCCTAAAAGAAACAGTAACTCGCCCATAAATAGCCCGTTTCTTTGTTTGGAGCCAAAAACGGGATTCAAATTATGCACCAACTTTCGGAAGCCCTAACTCAAGATCTAACCGTCAGATCTTCAATGATAATACCTTTTCGGAAAGCTCTCGCGAAGATCTCTTGTCGGAAAGTGGGGCCTAAAGGCTAACCACTTTCGTATTCCGCCAATTTTTCAGGCCCATCCGGAGCCTCTAAGTACCTCAAAATTAGCTCCGAAGATTTCATAAGGCAAAAAGCAGAAATTGAAACTTGAATAACTTTTGAACCGGAAATGCTCTTGATCTGATTCTTTCACCAAAGTGTTTATTATTATGTCCTGAAGCTTCCCTTAAATTTTTGTCTCCTCACGCCTTCAAATTCATACCTGCTAAAAATAGCAGTTGAGCAGAAAAAGCAGAAAAGCAGTTCTGAAAGTTGGGAATTCTTCTTCGACGAAAAGGGTATCCAGAAATGCAAAAACATCTACAAAAAAAATCTAAATGAAAGTAAATATATTTTTGGGTGATGCAGGATTGCCCTTACACCACTGGATGCTCCTGCATCATCATGCCACATAATAGAGGATCGCTGATGTGTCTATCCATTATTGCATTGACACTGATGTCCATGAGAAGAAGGCTTTCAATATAGCTTTTGCACTCCGTGGATAGATTAGCGGAAAACATAGAACACTTCTCTCCACTTGTGTCATGAATGCCATGGAAAAATTCACCATTTTTATCTATGTGAAACATTTCTTTGTAGATAATATAGGAAACATCGGTTGTGCCTTCCATAACCTTTACCATGAAGTGGTATTGACAACCTCGCTTTTGTATAAATGTCTTATGTGGTTTCTTCTCTGGTGGAGGCTAGTTTCTATTGTCTTTAAGATCATATTGACACCAGTAGCTGCAAGAAAGGCATCATCTCATCATGTTCATCCAAGAGAGTAAAATATCATTTGGCCATAGAAATGAATGTCGATATATACAAACCTCTTATACAATTTTTTTTTGCTATAAGTTTTATCATAGACGGGACAGGATGTGGTAGGTTCTCTTATTTTCTTGTCCAGAATTTTTGTTTCTACACCTCCAATGGAAGTTTCACTGTGAATGAACTGATCAAGTCTTGTAAGAGGAATTGCTGCAACAAGGTCAGGGACCTTATCCTTGTTGACATAAATAGTAGCCCATTCCAAATCGGAAGACAAAAAAGGAGAGCCTCCATTTTGTACATCTTGCACCTCCAATTCGTCTAGCTTCTTCCATTTCAAACCTCTCCCCATTCTAAGAAATCACAACATTGGACGAATACTTAAAATTAGTGTGGATTGTGTGAAGAAAAAAAAAATCATTCATTAAACATAGATAAAATGTGCTTGCATTGCTCTCACCCATGTCAAACCAATAGGACGTTTCAGCTTCAACGAGAAAAATTAAAGGTGATAGATTCAATCGAGCTACACATAAAATATAACACAAACGCATGCTGGAAATTAGACATTCCAACAACCCAACACTATGTTTTCCGAATCACAATTATTTTTTGCACTTTTCTTTCAATCATGTGAAATTCAAACACAACAATGGAATGTGTGGTTTGGAAGACATTCATACTGTCCTGTAATATTCCATGTTGCAAAATCGTAGGTGTTAAGAATCAAGCAACCTACCATGAGACAACCCTTGACAGTTGAACATGGAGATTCAAATAACTGAAACCCAACACCGTGTTTTCCGAATCACAATAATTTTCTGCACTTTTCTTTCAATCATGTGAAATTCAAACACAACAATGGAATCTGTGATTTTGAATACATTCATACGGTTTTGTAACATTCCATGTTTCAAACCCGTAGGTGTTAAGAAGAAAGAAACCCACCATGAGACAACCCTTCACATTTAAACATGGACATTCAAATAACTGAAACCCAACACTGTGTTTTCCAAATCACATTTCTTTTTTCTAGTTGATTTTGTCAATCATGTGAAAGTTAAACACAACAATGGAATGTGTGATTTGGAAGACAGACATACTATATTGTAACATTCCATATTGCAAAAGCATGGGTTTTAAGAGGAAAACAACCCACCATGAGACAACCCTCTACATTTAAACAAGGAGATTCATATAACTAGAACCCAACACTGTGTTTCCCATTCAGAATTATTTTGTGTAGTTTTCTTATCAATCGACTGAAATTTATACACAACAATGGAATGTGTGATTTGGAAGATATTCATATTGTATTGTAACATTCCATATTGAGACAAGGAAAGATAAACAATGAACTAATTTCATAAGATGATTTCTTTTAGAATCCACAGATTCAACAAATATCATATTGAAGAACAATCACAGAAGCACAAAGACATTTGTGATCAAGAAAATATTAGCAAACTCAAGGATTCAATCTTATTTCCTTTTTTCTCAATACAAAATATGGGTTCAAAGGCTCCATGGTTGTGTAACAAAATTGTCTGAAAATAGAAAATGCCCTTCTCCCCCCTTTTCCTCTTTTTCTTTCCTCCCAAATTTTTTTCTCCAATAATTGTTCGTAATCCTCCTTAAAAATGACCAAGGTTGCAATAATTCATTAAGAAATGGACATTGTTTCCATTACACCCTAGGAATTCGGTCACTATTCATAATTACAAAATTTTCATGCATGTAAAGTAAAGATTCAGTTTCTGTAGAAACCAACCATTTTTGTTGACAACTGCATAAAGAAACCAAGTTCGCTAAACAACCAGAGGAGCAAGAGTTGGAGCCCATAAAATCTCCGCAAGCATTTCATTAAGAAAATTATTAAATCCAGCTTGCTCTTCCTCTCTATCTAAGACAGAGATCACCCTCCAATATTTTGCATAGATGGAATTTTCCTTCCATTCAAGCGAATGTAGCTCAGAAAAAATGTCGAGTTGTTCCTCCTTGAGCCACATTAAATTAGGCTGAATGATTGGTACTGGCTCGATTTCCCATTCCACAACTTCACCAGGAAGCACCATGTTGAAGAAAACCTGGGATCAAAATTCTGCCACCTTAACAAAACCGTGGGTGTTAAGAAGAAAGCAACCGACCATAACAAAACCCTTTACATTTCAAGTGGATGATTAAAATAACTCAAACCCAACACTGTGTCTCCCATTTAGAATTCTTTTGTGCACTTTTTTTTTCAATGTTGCAAAATTTAAACACAACAATGGAATGTGTGATTTGGAAGACATTCAAGTAACATTCCATGTTGCAAAACCATGAGTGTTAAGAAGAAAGAAACCCACCATAAGACAACCCTTTACATTTAAACAAGGAGATTCAAATAATTGAAACCCAACACTGTGTTTCCCATTCAAAATTATTTTGTGCAGTTTTCTTCTCAATCGACTGAAATTTAAACACAATGGAATGTGTGATTTCGAAGATAGTCATACTGTATTGTAACATTCCATATTGCAAAACCACGAGTTTTAAGAAGCAAGAAATCCACCATGAGACAACCCTCTACATTTAAACAAGGAGACTCAAATAACTGAAACCCAGCACTGTGTTTCCCATTCACAATTATTTTGTGTAGTTTTTTTACTGAAACCCAACACTGTGTTTCCCATTCAAAATTATTTGGAGACTTGCAAAAGAGAATAACAATTGAACTAATATAGCGGAGGCTAAATACTTCAATGGGTTACTTGTTATTGATTTTCCAAATTTGGATAGCTTATATGAATTAAAGTAAAAAATTATAGATAACTCATTAGAAAGAGACCAATTTCAAATGTAGGAAATGGGTTGAAGGCTAGATTTCGGTATGATTCTTGGTTGGGAAACACTCTCTGTAATGTTTTAATCCCTTTTTTAGCTATCAAGGATGGTCTTTCTTCTTTATTTTCATATTGTGTGGATAATTACTAGGAATATGGTACTTAATGTAGAAAGTTGATTAATTTATTTACTCCTCTCAATCATCTCAATCAAGAGGTTATTAGCTACCTTATAGAGAAGTTAAAGAGTTCTATATAGTCTATTTTAATAGGAAAAAATAGACCATTTGGTTGGGTTCTTCCATATGGAAGTGTACTAATGCATCTACTTATCTCCTTTAACATGATATACATGTTGAGGTGTTTGAAAAGAAGAAGATTTTGAACAAGAATATATTACATAAATTCAATGACATCTAGCAGGCTGCTTGTTAGAGTAAATTATTGAGTATTGATAATCTTAAAAATAGAGCCATTACAATCCCAAATAGGTGTGATTTTTGTGAGAATAATGTTGAGTCTATTTTTCACATTTTTCTAGAATATTTATTCACCTACTCTATCTAAATATCAAGTTCTCACCCTTCATGATGAATGGAGATTCCCTCAGTATTTTAAACTACCTCAATTACCTTTCTCCCCCTCTTGGAATATCTTAAAAATTATTAAAAGCTATAAGAAAATTCACTCCATAAATGAGGAAACAATTGATCATCTCTACCATGGAGGTAGTGGAAAAACTATTTCTTTAGACAATATGAGTTGTTTTATGGAAAACATCGCATTGGTATGATGGAAAATATTTTCATAGTAAAATTACTTGTGGAATAATTATGAGAAATGGGGTTGATTGCAATTATGTGATCTTGGGAAAATTATTGAATGACTTGATAATAATTGAAGTTTATCAAAATATTTATTTGGGTTACTCCTTTAGATTTATCACAATCTAAAACTTGGAAGTCAATGATATCACCATTTTTCTCTTTATTTGTAAAGGATACTACCTATCAATCAATCTCCTTATTGATCCCTCTTTGGGAATCAAATTCTTTCATTTTTTCCAATGAGACTTAATAATTTCATCATTTTCTACTTGTTTATGGACTAGTACATTTGGAAGATTATTATGGGAGATGAGAGACTATGAATAGAGGCTTATTATTGTCAATAATACAATAAAACAATTACTACTTGGCAATCCTTGTGAAGGGTGAGCTAAATCCATTTATATAATACATAGATAGTTACGATCCATTAGTTCATAAAGATTTCATTGTACAATGGAAGAGTAAGAAGGTTATTGTGAGGGATCTGAAATTTTAAGACTCTAAAGAGTTCAACATTGTAGTTGCTATCATGTCTAAGAAAAGAGCCAAGACCCATCAAGCGAGCAAATGTCAAAGAAAAGAAAACATTGACACTTTCGTAAAAGGCTTTGAGAAGCTCATTAAATGATAATTAAGATATCTCAAGGAGGCTCTTCCTTAAAATGAATTCAAATTCTTTCTCATTAAATATTTTACCCTAAATGAGAAGTACAAATTATCTATCTTTTGTTAAATAACTTTCCCTTTGTAAACAATATAAGGCATAATTACCTAGTATACTTTGCTTTGTACCTTTCATTATATATCGAGAAATAAGTCATGAATGAGATTCTTGGTAAGAAAGAATGGTCCACTACACCAAGTTTTTATAATTTAACTTTATAATTGTGATAAATCCAATTCCTTACTTCTCAAATCCAACCATAGGGTGGTTGTTAATGAAAAAGTGCTCTAATTTTATAAGAATCAAGTCTCTTTTATGTGGGAAAAGACTCTCTAACCCTGAAAAAATGTGATCACAAAAATTTCTCCCTATAGTTCCCATATTTTTAAATCTTACAAGATGTCTAGTCTTGGTGAGGAAACTACAAATGATCCCACTAAATCTTCACTATTCCTAGTGTTATCTTTTTTAAACTTATTAGACCTATAGGTAGAGCTAGTATTAGTAGAAGTCCTACCCCCTCTAATCTTAGTGTTGAGGTGATCCATCTAATATTTCCCCTATTGATATCATTTCCCCTCCCTCTAATACAAAAGGAAAATACCTAGATATAATTGGTTCTTCAATTGAGTTTATTGATAACCCTAGATTTAAGAATATATAAACAACTGCTAAAAAGAATAATACTTATATCAAGGAGACTGTGGCCTAAAATGAAATCACTCAATGATGGCTTTAATCTTCAACATAGATTCCTAAAGTGGTTCAAGAATGAAGTTGAGAATGAAATTAAGGATGGAGAAAATTCATAAATAGGTGAATATGGTTGTTACTAAAATTGAGATTAAAGTGAGATTGTTTGATAAGGATTGTACAAATACATTGCTTGGATTAAGATTCTATTTATATTGTAATAATATTTCTATCTCATGCATCTCGAACACTCTTAGAATGTGAATTTGGATTTCTATAGTGTATAATTATAGAGGTATCTTCTATTTATATTCTAATGGTAACCTTGGCATTATTTTTCATATTACATTTGACTTTAGACTCATTTAAAGTATTTTCCCTCTCTTAAGCACTAGAAGAAGAAGCTGAGAATCTTGTCATAAAAATGAGTCCCACATGTGTTAGTGGCTCCAAAATAGAGAACTATATTTAGGGATTTAATCCATAAGATAGTTATGGGTCGAACATGTCTTTGCGGTTTTATTTTGTATTTAGGGTCTCATTGATTGAGCCCATATGACGTCCATGTGAATTCATTGATGTCCAAGGTGAGTATTGGATTTTTTCATGTACTAAGGCCTTGGTCTATTATTTTAGTGAAAAAAATGATGGCTTTTGTTGCTTTTCTTATGTATTAGTAGTATAAAATAGTAGTTTAATATCATTTTGTGCATTTTTTTTCTTTCAATGGTGCGAAATTTAAACACAACAATGGAATGTGTGATTTTGAAGACATTCAAAAAACTGAAAACTCCACATTGTGTTTCCCAAATTTCAAATTAAAAGAACTTGTAAAACCCTCTACATTTAAACAAGGCAATTCAAATAACCGAAACCCAACACTGTGTTTCCCATTTAGAATTATTTTGTACAATTTTTAAATTGAAACCCAGCACTGCGTTTCCCATTCAAAATTATGTTTTGCAGTTTTTTTTTTCAATGGTGCGAAATTTAAACACAACAATGGAATGTGTGATTTTGAAGACATTCAAGCAATTGAAATACTCCACATTGTGTTTCCCAAATTTCAAATTAAAAGAACTTGTAAAACCCTCTACATTTAAACAAGGAGATTCAAATAAATGAAACCCAACACTGTGTTTCCCATTCAGAATTATTTTGTATAGTTTTTTATTAAAACCTAGCACTCTGTTTCCCATTCAGAATTACTTTTTGCAATTTTTTTTTTTCAATGGTGCGAAATTTAAACACAATAATGGAATGTGTGATTTTAAAGACATTCAAGCAACTGAAATACTCCACATTGTGTTCCCAAATTTCAAATTAAAAGCACTTGTAAAACCCTCTACATTTAAACAAGGAGATTCAAATAAATGAAACCCAGCCTGTGTTTCCCATTCAAAATTATTTTGTATAATTTTTTATTGAAACCCAGCATTGCGTTTCCCATTCAGAATTATTTTTTGCAGTTTTTTTTTTCAATGGTGCGAAATTTAAATGCAACAATGAAATGTGTGATTTTGAAGACATTCAAGCAGCTGAAATACTCCACATTGTGTTCCCAAATTTCAAATTAAAAGAATTTGTAAAACCCTCTACATTTAAACAAGGAGATTCAAATAATGAAACCCAACACTATGTTTCCCATTCAGAATTATTTTGTACAATTTTTTATTGAAACCCAGCACTACGTTCCCATTCAGAAACTTTTTTGCAGTTTTTTTTTTAAATGGTGCGAAATTTAAACCCAACAATGGAATGTGTGATTTTAAAGACATTCAAGCAACTGAAATACTCTACATTGTGTTCCCAAATTTCAAATTAAGAGAACTTGCAAAACCCTCTACATTTAAACAAGGAGATTCAAATAAATGAAACCCAGCACTACGTTTCCCATTCAGAATTATTTTTTGAAGTTTTTTTTTTAAAATGGTGCGAAATTTAAACCCAACAATGGAATGTGTGATTTTAAAGACATTCAAGCAACTAAAATACTCCACATTGTGTTCCCAAATTTCAAATTAAAAGAACTTGTAAAACCCTCTACATTTAAACAAGGAAATTCAAATAAATGAACCCAACATTGTGTTTCCCATTCAAAATTATTTTGTACAGTTTTTTATTGAAACCCGATACTGCGTTTCCCATTCAGAATTATTTTTTGCAGTTTTTTTTAAAAAATGGTGCGAAATTTAAACCCAACAATGGAATGTGTGATTTTAAAGACATTCGAGCAACTGAAATACTCCACATTGTGTTTCCCAAATTTAAAATTAAAACATCTTGTAAAACCCTCTGCTTGCAACAAATGTACCCGTCACCTCGATTTCGTCTGTATTCTCCTGCAAATCCTCCACGTGCACTCCACACTTCAGCTTATTTGGTCGGTAGGCCTTCTCCTCAAAGTCGTCCACGTGCACTCAGACCTTCAGCTTTCCCTTTCAACATGCAGACATGAAACAAAACAAATAGTATTTTTGCCTTGCTTTCTCCAAACAGAAAAGGCCCACATCATTCCCTTCCACTTTTCCCACGCCAGACAAAAGAAACTTGCCAACAAAGCTAACCCGCCCGCTTTTTCACCTAGCAACGGGTGGGAAAATGCACTTGACAGCGTCGTTTACTCCCGCTTGACCATCGCTCAGACGTTTCATCTCGTTTGTTGGTTTCATGCATTCGGTGGGCCCCGCACTATGACGTCTCGTCATGTTATGTATGTATCCATGTATGTTCTGATGTATGTTTTTCATGCGTTTTTTGATGTACATAGGTGAATTTTGTCTAGCAGTTAGCCAGCTCCTAAAATTCTTACACTTATATAATTAATTATATGTTTGGAGACAAAACTTTCAATTTATGAAAACAACTATCGTATATTTGATTTTTATTTTTATAATGATAAATTTTATGTTAAGAAATTTAGGGCATATAAATAATTCTTATTACTATATATTACAAATAAAATATAGAAATTAATTAAATATCCCTTCAATTTTTTTGCTAGCATCAACTTTATACAATCCCTTTACGTGGATATTAATAAAATGTTCTAAGGCAAAAATAAAATAAAATAAATGGAGCAGCAAATAAATTTATGTGAGATTATTTATAATTCTTTTTTTTTGCACTTAGAAAGGAATAAAAAAAGAAAATTATATTATTAGAATTTTTTTTCTTCTCCACACAAATAAATGGTTAAAAGAATAGTTTGGGAGTTAAATAATTTAAGGGTAAATGATTTCAATCAAAATTTTGAAACTTTAATTTGAGTTGAATATTACATGTTATTAAATTTAAATTGTGAATTATAAAGTTGTACATAGATATAAATTATTGTTAAAATTTAAATAATGAGATTAAAAAATATATATTCATAAATATTAAGCATTAACAAAATCTAAATTTAAATTGTGGAAGTATACAAAATAGGAAATTAGATTCTTATAATAAAATAATTGAGGCCATAGAGCCTTCTAAATAGTCTATTTAAGAAAGTCCATAGAATGTTAATAAAGTTAGTAAATTAGAAAAAAATTAATACGTATTGATTTAATAATGTTATTAAATTACTAGTAAGTTTACTAAATAAAATTAGTAGGAGAGTAATCCTCTTAATATGGTTACATGAATCTAATAACATTAACCTTAAGATGACATTATGGTTGAAGAGCAGGGAGAAAATGAAAACCTTGTTATGATGGAGGAATAGGGTGCACGATGATGTGGAAATTTTTGGCAAAAAGAGCAAGAAATGATTTTTGCTTGAAGAAGGTCAGATGTAGATAAACTTGAAGAAGGATAGATGCAGATGAAAGGAATTTTGAATGAAGAAGGAATGTGCTACCATGGGATGTTGTTAGAGTGCCTATTTGGAGATAGCTGATATAAGTGCATAAGTGGTGTTATGCCTTGCATAACCACCCCATCTTTTGCCTTGGTCAAAATGGGTTCCCCTTTGTGTTTTTTTGTACTTAGTTGTTTTTTAAACAAAGTTTGGAGTCTAGTTTTGCCAATACTTTGTTTTTCTTTGGTTTCTCTGTCAGAATTGGAACCGGAGCTGAATCGGGTTCTGAAAGTTCTTTTGAGGCTTGTTTTGGTTCTATCCCGACAGTCTTTTCTTTGCCTTTGTTTTTGGTCTTTAGCGGAAGCGGAGCTGGAGTGGGAATTGGGATGGTTGTTATCAAAATTTGCAAAATCAAATTCAATTCCGATCCCGCCTCCGCTACTTTTTAATGTTTGTTTTGTTTTGGTTTTTGTGTTTTGTTTTATTAGGTTGGTCTTTTACTTAACTTTTGTATTTGTTTTTGTTTTGTTTTTAGTTGTCGGATGTGGAGCCGGAATGGGAATGAGGTTTGGAAATTTTATAAGTTTAAGATCCCGTTTCCATTTTAGTTTCTCCCCCGCCTTTTTGTCGTTGACTTTTTGACTGAAGTTCCACTACAGACCGGTGTTCGTTCTCTTACAGTCTGACTCTGCCTTTACTGCGTTTTAATGCATTAATGGTGGTTGCCGGTGTAGGTAGAAATTCACATATTTTCCTTTATTAAGGGTTAAAGCCGATCATTATTGTTATTATTGCAAGTCTGAGAGCGCAAAGAGCAATAGCAGAGTTCGTTTGAGAAAATTGATCGAGATAGAGAAGGGATATTGTGTGCGAATTGATTCAGAAAGTTGGCTTGGCTTTGTTTGCGTTTGAGGTAGGTCTTTTATCTTTGTTGTTCGTTGTTTATTTGCGGTTGTGTTCATTGTGTTTTGCTTTATATCTGCTCATGTGTTCAATCATTGTGTTTTAAAGCAATTTTATGATCATCGATGTGATTGAATGAGCAGGTTCTTGTTTTGTCTTGTTTGTTTTGCTTTAATCTTTGTTTTCTTGTTTTATCGTGTCGTTTCTTTCTATTTTTGGGCATTGTCACTTTCACGTCTTAATCGTGATTGCATCATGTTTAGTTTTCAATTTGCAATAGATTAGATTAGATTAAAGGTTTTTAATGGTGTTTGTTAGATTAAGAATCTACAGTGAGGTAGATTAGAGATTTTACAATGAGTTAGGGTAGATTAGATTTATTGTTTAAATTAGGGTTTCGTCGTTTGGTAGAATGGCAGGGTTTTAAACCCATTCCCTAGTTTTATTAGGTTTGTTAGATTAGGGTTTCATCGGTCTCTGCAATTACTTTAAATAAAAAAATGATATCTTGGAATGCCATTGATTCCCCATGGTCATATGAGGGTAGAGTTTTAAAGCTCCTTGTCATTGTATAGCGACCTAGGTTTTAATCATGCAGTTATGTTGAAAATGAATAAATTTGATGATGTCATGATTAGCAGAGGCGGAGGCAGGATTGGAATGGATTATGGACATAGGAGTTTTGTTTTATAAAAGTCATCAATCCCATTCTTTTATCCTATTTCTGATTCTGAGTTCTAAAGGTTTCCTTGAAGTATATGATAACTAGCGGAGGCGGGATCGGAACAGATCTTGAACTTAAGAATTTTGTTTGCGAAGGTTATCAATTCAGTTTTCATCCTGTGTCCGGCTCCGCGTATATAATGGAAAGTCTTTCTTCAAAGTAACGATGATCAAATCGAAGGCAGAGGCGGAATGGAAATAGAATATAGAGAAAAAGTAAAATTCAAAGAAAACCAAATCACTTTTTTGTTCCGATCCCAGTTCCGATAACCTTCTCGACTCTGACTCTGAGCCCGTTTGTTATTAGGTGAAGTTCCTATATCAGTTTTTGCTCCGAGTCCGCCAGTTTTGTAAAAGAGATTCTTTTGTGCTTCTGTTTGGTCCCGACTCTGATATATGTGTGATAGGTATGTTTTAAAAGCATGTTTTATGATGATTTATCCAAAGGTCTAATTAGAGGTTTGCTTGCAGGAGAAAGATGATGGAGGAGACTTGGTGATAGGTCGGCTTGTAGAAGTCAAAGAAGAAATAAAAGCTGCAAGGAGAGAATTGATCAAGGTAAAGAGTATGAAAGAGTTTGTTGCAGTTGAGTTGGATCGCATCAAATTTGAAGATGACTGGATTGATGGGCCAGATATGGATATGCTACAACAAGTATTCACCAGTTATGATGAGTTCATAGCGGATCTAGCTTCACATGCATAGAAATCTTGCATGCATGATGTTCTTCCTCCTTGCATGTCGCATGATGATCTTCTTCCTTGCATGTTGCATGCATGCAACACTGACAGTCTTAGGGGTGCATGACTTCTTTTCTTTTATTTCTATCTTCTATTGTTAGATCAAATTGAATGCATAATGTAAGAACTCAAGATCAAAGTTGATCTGAGTTTCCAAGAAAGTTGATTATTCCTAAAAAGGTGGAAAGCCTAAGATAGAAGTGAAGTTCGAACTTCTTTTGTATATCTATAAATACCAGATGGGTATCACATTGTAAGGGTCAGCTAATTGAGAATTGGATTGGCTTACCTAGTGCGAGGAGATAGAATTTTGTAGAGTTTTGCAAAGATACTTTGTACCAGATCTTTTTTACAGTTAATAGAATTGCAGGTTTACGAAATATGGAGTTTGCATTGAATTGTGTTGTTTGATAAGGTTAATGAGTTATAATCCACCTGAATGCCAGTGATTGTGCTGAAGCATGATAGTTTCTTATGTGATGAAATTCATTAGAAGAAACCAGGTTTAAAGATTATCTTGTTAAATTGTCATTGAATTAAAGTTATTAAAGTCTGTTGATCTATAGTTTTGATGATGAATGAATGTGTGTTGTTTTGAAATCTTGGAAATACTTGTGATATGCAAATAGCGGAATTGAATTAAGCACCTAAGATGTATATGATGGTACAGTCATACTGTGGGTTGTGTCATGCTATGGTTTTTTTGATCGGTTAAGAAAACATTCATTGTTAAAAGTATATGTCTGGATATTAGCTAAATTTAATTCATACTTGCTGATTTACCCCTTGGATCTATCTTTTTCTTTTATTTAAAACCCATTGATTTACAAGAACTATTTTGATAAAGAGAGTCATAGCTTGAATCCTTTGTTACCAACACAGGCCCCTTGAATATTACAGTTGCATGAACCAATTGAGTGACATCAGATAGTTGAAAACCAACTACCAAGACCTTGGGAGTTAGGCCACTACATGTAGTCTTTCTTTTTCAGGAGAAATAGAGTAGAAATATTTTGTTTTAATGTTGTTTGTGTCATTTTAACCATCAACAAGTGGTATGGGAAAATATATGTAATATATGTTTACATGCATTATATGTCTGATAATTTCAATATGTAATAGGGATGGGTATAAAGTAGTGTTGATGATAATATGGATTTTTAGTAGAAAAGCTTTGAGTTGGTTGGGACTATATTATTATGGCTGATTATAATGTAATTTCAGCTTTATATTAATAGAAATATATATATGCACTAGTCTTTTGTTAAAAAAAATACAAAAACAATTGAATGTTATTAGAACCTTTATGGGAAAATGATAATTTAATTATCTTAGCAAGATAATCCATGAGAATTATTTATGAATTAAATTTAACAAAAAGGTAGGATATAAACCTTTAGAATTAGGAGATTAAATGGGATTATCTTAAAGTCCAATTTGTTGTGCATAATTATGAACTTTTCATGTTTAAATTAAAATTATGCCAAAACAAAAGGGAGAACAAGAATTATAATTAGCATTAGAGTAGTATGTGGTGAACTTGTAAATTAAATTATTATTATTACTATTTCTTGTTCAGTTGTTTCTCCTTAAGGGTATTGTAGTAATGATTTTAAAATACGTAAAAGAGATTATGCTTAGAGGAAATCCAAAATTCAAGGCCACATTTGGTATCCTCAAATAAATTCCACACACCCTAATGAAGTCATCCCCTTAAACATGAATGGTTTATAATGTATAGAGATAAATTAGAATTGTCATCATGTTAGGTACAATGCTTGATAAGATTGTAGCAAGTCAAAGAAAAATTGAGTGTTGTGTTATGTTCTTAAGTTAAACTTATGGGCATGACACATGTAGAGACAGGTCCTAGAATAGAGGATGCACAACAACCTCTTACAACACAATTAAATATGATAAATTATAAATTAAATTGAATTAATTATTTTTAATCGTCTTACATCTAATTTCAACTTTCTTTCTCTTGTATGTAGATTGATTCAAAGCATGTAGAGACAGGTTTAGGTGCACTAGAGCATGCAAAGAAACCTCACATGATAATTTAATTTTTATGATAAATTATAAATTTAATTGTCATTAAATAATTTTATCATCTTACATCTGATTTCATCTTTCTTTATCTTGTATAGAGTGATTCAGGTCATCTGGGTAGTCTGTGTGGTGTGAAGAGGTTTCTTGATTATATAGATGATGTGCATTAGATTATTTCATGGGTTGTATTTGATTATTTCATGGACTACATATATTGTTTCTCATGGAATTTATATTTCATGGGTTGTATTCTCATGGACTTAATATATTGTTTCATGGAATTTATTTCATTTTAGTATTTTATGGTCTATTATTGTTAAATAGTAATTTACACTTGCACATTTATGCTTTTTATGTGAAATTCATAGGACATAAATTTGTACTTTACACTTGATCATTGTCAAGACAATAATAGGACATTAATGTTAAATTAAATACAAATATGAAATTAAAGTTGAAATTAATGGGAAATTTAAATAAAAATTAGTGATTCATAGTCAAGGCATTAACTTATCAAAAAAGTTCTAAAAAAATTACTTAAGGGATCATATTTATTTCAAAGTACATGTCTCATATTTAATCCCTACAATTGCTTAAGGGGATCAAAGAAGTTCTCAAAAAAATTCTTAAGGGGATCAAATACTTCAAAGTACACATGTCTAATATTTAATTGCAATTGATGTAATTAAGTATTAGACTTTAGGGAGACTCATCATATAACAAATGATATAATTAAGTAGTAGAAATTAGGATGACTCATCATTTAAAAATTACAAAATTTATACAAAAATAATGTTAATGTTAATATAATTTATGTCGTAATAGGATGTCTTAAGGGTTCCTAATAGGACTTCTTAAGGGGATCAAAGAATTCAAACTACATGTCTCATGTTGGATCAAAATTAATATAATTACATATTAGACTTTAGGGTGACTCATCATAAAAAATAATATAATTAAGTATAAATATTTAGGATATTTCCTAATAGGATATCTTAAGGGGATCAAATAATTCAAAGTACATGTATCATATTTAATCACAATTGATGTAATTTAGGATGACTCATCATAACAATCACATTCTATACAATAATAGTGTCAATGTTAATTTAATCTATGTTGCAATAGGATTTCTTAAGGGGTCCTAATAGGATGTCTTAAGGGGTCCTAATACGATGTCTTAAGGGGATCAAATAAGTTCTCAAAATTTGGTGAAGTTTCCCAAGGCAACCAAATTTAACAATAATACAATCAAATTTAAAGTTTCAAAGTAGGAAAACATGCATATTTAAAAAACAAAATATATAGAATATTGATTTTGATATATAAAAGTGTAGAGTATAATTGTGTATGTACATGTATACAAATTTGTACAAAATGTGTAATTGTGAAATTGTGTATGTACATATATTTCAACTCAAAACAATGTTTACAAAATATGGCTATGCCATCTCAAGAAAATCTGAAACTTGTGGGGAATGTAGTAGGTATTCACGCCACCTGATATCAAAATGATACAAGAAATATCAATATATTATCAAAACATATATTTTAATTTAAATAAAACTATATATATACACAGCTTGTACCTATATTTACAAGTACCTCACACATGTGTATAGGTTCAATTTGCTTCCTCTCCTTTGTGTTTCAAAGTATGAGATCAATGTGATAATGGCTTGAGGATACAAAAAAGGATAATAAATCAATTTTAACTATTAATATCCAAGCAATATCAATATATAATCAAAACATTTATTTAAATACATTTTAACTAATAATTACCTGTTTTACCAAGTATTTCATGTTGTCTAGGTTGAATCGATACATGGACTCTCCTTTTTGTCTCAAAGTATGTGATGAATTTTTGATGATGGCCTAAGGATATAAAAGGACAATTTAAATCAATTTCAACTAATAGCACACAAGCAATATCAAGACATGTATTTAATATATTTAAAAGGACAGTATAAAACTAAAACTATATTTACCTATATTTACTTATTCTATTGTACCATCTTCATCCTCTCTCTTTTTGCAACGCATCTATGATTATCTCATGCTCTTCCATAGAAATTGTCCATAGCTCTTTATTTGTAGGTCTTCCATGATACCTCACTAGTTTTATATTTTTTGCCACCACCAAATGTGGTTAGTGTATAATATTCTTATGTGTTTCATAATCTTTGAATGCGATCAAACCATTCTTCCTTATTAGGTATTTTTGTATCCAAGTTCCAAAAACCACCACCAAACCTATTGAATAATAATAGCCATCATCAAAGAAGTTCTCAAAAATTGCTTAAGGGGATCAAAGACTTGTTATCAAAATTTACTTAAGGGAATCACCAAACCTGTTGGATAGTGATAGCCATCATCTTCTCGAGATGCTATTAACTTATGTTTAGTCTCCACACAACGAGCCAACCAATATTATGTTTCCTATTCATTCTCCTAAGGTGAAACAATAACATACACATGTCCTACAAATAAAATTTGAAGTCAATAACCTGCACATGTCCATATAATTTAACCAGTCTATATACATGCATTCATATGTATATAAATAAATAAAAGCACTACAAGATAGTAATAAAGTAAAATAAAATGAAATAAATTGAATTAAATTACCTTCGTGTACAAGGTATGAAACACAATCATAGTCGTCTGATGCAAAAAATTGATCATTGTATTCAATTGTTGTTTCATATTGATCATGTGCTTGTGCAGGTATCAACGATATTTTGTTCCACTCTCAACCCATTTTGTATTTTCAAATGCTTCCTTATCTCTTGAAATACAAAATTGACAAAAACATGTAAGCTCCCTTGTCTAGATAGTTCATATGCTTGCATTTAAACTCTTAAATGAATGCCATTTAGTAGATCCACTAATTGTCTCGTAATCAAGTCTAGGTAGAATGTTCTCTTTTTCAACCAACCAAAAGAATCAAAAAACTATAGAGTACTCTCTTGATCCAAGCGTAGATAATCTTGTATTGCACCAATCCACAATCCCACGTGCATCTTTAAATTTAATTGCATCCTCAAATTTTAATTGCTCTCTAGCAAGAATTATTTTAACACACACACCGACTCCATCATGTTTTCCTTTACCATGTCTAGCTTAAAAAAAACTCCACATATGTTGAACATTATGTTCCTTGTGAACCCTACTTAACCAATAGAGCATTTGAGCATTCTTGAACTTCCCCGTACAATTATCTGACCATATGAGATGTTTTGTCACCTGTATTCCTCTTTCTCTTAAATTTGTATAAAATATATTGAAAGAGTATTGAACAAACTCTAATGAGTGTACACGGTTATCATTCAAATAGAAATGATACTCCCTCAAAAAAATTCTATCATCCTATGTGCTATCATTTGCATGTCTATAAACAATATGAACAAACATAGCCATCTACACTGATGTAATATTGTGATTGGATTTCCTCTTGCAGAACTAGAGTATAGTTTTATGCAAAATCAACCGTTGATAGTATAGTACCAACTAGAAATGTGTTTCTACATGCAAAGAATTGTCCATCAAGCCATCAAGTATGTTGAGAGTGTTTGAAATATTTTGGTATAATCTTACTCTTAAATTCTAGTATGAATGCATGTACACTAAATTTTTCTGTAATTAAATCACAACGCTTTCCAATTTTTCCATCTTTTAAAGAATAGTCAACATTCTTAAATATTTTAACATCCATTAATTGTTGTCCAAAATTATTTTCAACACTTTCATGCATACAAAATCTTAAAAAGAAAGATTGCATGTAGTACCTCTCATGTTACTGATATATTTTGATAATACTTTGTGTTTGTTTTGATTCTATTGATTTCTGGTTATGTTCTAATGCTTACTAGATATTGTGTTAGACATCTATTTCACCATGTTGTTTGATGTGGCATATAGTTCTGTTTATTTGCTTATGATATTTGGACATATGTGTTGGATACTTATGCTTATGATGATGTTACTGATTATGTTATGATGATGATGTTGTGTTTAGATCTTGAATATTGTATATGATTTGAATGAAGGAGATGGTGTTGCATCGCTCATCCATGAGTGCCCCACCTCACCGCAATTCTCTTTCACCATGTGTTTGATTATGATTTATATGCATATGTATATGTTGTTCGACGTTTGGTGTTATGTAGGAATGCAGGTACCAGGTGTTGAATCCACCCGCATTGTCAGGTGTGAGCATGCCCTACATACCCAATGGTTGATGTGGTTAGGGAGTTGATAAGAAAGTACCCCCGTCTATGTCAGTGGTTGGGTCAGTGTTTGCTCATGTCTTATATCCGTACTTCGTTCATGTGGGTATGATTTTAATTTAAGCTATTTATTTTTATGAGTTTGGAAATGTTAGTAAAGGTTGTGTTTATGGCTATGATTAATGAATAATTGTTTTAAATTAAATGTTATTCTTTGGTGTGGTTAATAGGTAATTAAATCTTCATTGTTAGCAAATGGCATAAATTCTTTTAGAAAATAAATGTGTACATTAGCATTACTTATTGTATTCATTAAGGGTGTTATTAATATTGCAAGATTCAAATTATCTTGAGATTATCATTTAAATTAAATAAATAAAAGTTAATAAATTATTTTATTTGTTATTTAAATTTAAGTCATTGAAATTATTTTTATGATTAATTTTATCATCAAGTAATTAATTTAATATCATATTTTAAATTTAAATGTGGTTTGAATTAAAATGTTTATTTATTTAATTTTAATAATGATTATTGGTCTTCGAAAGTTAATTAAATTTAAAAGGAAATATAATGTTTTAATTTTGGGAAGAAATAGTGAGTTTAGTAATTTTTGAAGAAAATGCCTATTCAAAATTTAGTAAAACTAAAATTTAAGGCAAGAGACTATTTTCGATGTTTAGTGAAATTCTGAAAGAATTAGTAATGTTGGGAATTTTGCCATCTTTGGATTTTATATCCAATCTTGTCTTTTTCGAAAAATCAAAAAGAGAAAAGAAACGTAAAATTTGTCTGCATTTCAAAAACTTGGAAGTTTTTTTGAGAATTGAATTCTCTGTGCTTTCTTTCAAAAATTTCTTAGAATAATCTAGAATTAGGCTTGTGTTGGGTATTGTACCTGGAATTTTACTGCTGGAGGTTGCAGATCCCCTGATTTGCTGAAGATTGTGGTTGGTTGGATACGCACTCACAAAAATTCATCTTCAAATCCACTGCAAGCGAAGGACCCTAGGTAGTTCTGAAATCTTTGAATGTCCTTTGTATTTTTCCAGTTGATAGAAAAGGATTGTATATTGCGAAAGTTCATTATGTTGGCTATGAGTCTAGAAATTTTTGTTATGTGAAATCATTGCTCTGCATTTGGTAACTTCAGTCTTTAGTTTTCGTTGCCCTTCGTTTTCTATCCATTATTATTTCTCTGTCAAGTTCTCTGTAGATTTTCTTTTGCCGAAGATCCTCTTCTTCTTATTCCGGTGATTCATTTCCCCAATTTAATTATTTTCATCTAAATGATTTCAGGTGTTGGGTTGTGCCCAATGTTTCCTGTGTTTATGCATCTATTATATATATATTTATCTTCCAAGTTTTTATGTAATCAAAATTTATTGAAGGCAACATATGTTTTATTTACTGCGAATTTATTTTACCAGGGAATTGTTTTATGCTGAGTTATGGGGGAGTGGACGTCATAGGCGTACTACCCACCCCACATTCCCTTTTGTATGGGCTGCACCAGCTCTTTGATGGCTGCTCAACAGCCACAAGGCTGCTTGCGTAGCCATACCAAGAGGTTGTGCCCCTTACCTTAGCTACCGTGGGTTTTATTTTGGTTGTTTATATATATATGTGATCAGTGCAATTATAAATGGTTTTCTTGAAATGGCAGTTTGAATATTTTATTGGGATTTGGAATTTCTATTTTAATGTTATAGTATTTTAAATAAATAAATAAATGTATGTATATACATCTGTGTTTTTAATTCTGTATTTGATTAGCAACAATAACTTTAAATTATTATTTTTTAAATTCTAAAATATATACATATATATATATGCACATATATATATATATATTTATATATACGTATATATATATATATATGGATAGGAATATATTATTGAAATGAGAAAGTAATTTCAATTTTGAAAAATAAATTGGAAAACAAAACTATTGTAATTAGATTCAGATTCAATTATTATTTTATTAAATCTGTATTTAGAAATGATTTTTGAAAATTTGATTTTTACAATCTTGAAAAAATTGATTTAGAGAATAATTTGTTTGGAAAAAGAAACAAAACCAGAGAATTGACATGGTTTGAGATTAAAATATAAACTCTTATTTATAATTGTAATTATAGCTTAAGTTTAAATGTTTTAATTCTGAAGTTTATTTTGTGTTTAAATAATTGTAGAAAATGTAGTTGCCTTTATTTAATTTGTTTTCGAAACAAACTAAGAAACTTAGATTTTCTAATTTGGTAAAATTAATTTGGTGAGATAACTCATATTAGGTAATTGATTATTTCCATAGATTAGATTTGAAATATTTAGTGAACTTTATGTTCTAGAATGGATTTAAAATGATGAAATATTTACTTGATATGCAATATGTTAATTTGTTTTAAGTAACTAAAAAGGTGGAGATAATCATTATTAGCTTTATTTGAAGGGAAAACAGGCATGGATCTAGAGACCCAACAGTGCAGAATATATTCCCTTAACACTAATACAATAGAGGAGAAGAGCATAAACCGGTTTCAATAGCATTCTAAAACTATTTGAGATGAAAACATGCATGTAAAATAGATAACATAAAAGAATTCACATATTGATACAAGACATACGTGGGAAAACCTTTTCAGGTAAAAAACCCACCACACAAAGTCTAGACTATTTGTATTACAGTAACAAAATAGTTACATACAAAAATACAGTCTTCTTTGATCATCTCACAGTAGCACTACTCGAATTAACTCTCACTGTTACAATGTTCTCTCAAAATATACAGTTTGAACTTCATTCCATGCAATATGTTATTGATTTCTTTAAGTCTAACATTGCATTCAATTCTATCAATCAACCACTGATCACAAGGTACATTCATGTCTGATTCAATCTCACCCATGATTTTCACATACTGATCTTCCTGCATCGAGCCACCCAGGCATTAATGCCTTCACCCAAATCGGGTTTTGTTTCGCCACCCTGGGTTGACCTGCACCTGCTGCAATTACTCTTTTGGTCTTCGTCCAATCATCATTCAAACACTGAGCCACGTGTCCACATTCCATTCGCTATCCGCTTCTGACACTGAGTCCAACTCGTTCAAACCAGTCAACAAGCTCATCCGAGCTCCCCACAGTCTTTACCGCACTACCGTCGAGCTCATCCGACCAGCTCACAGTATGGCGATGAGTCAATCGAGCTCATCTGAGCTCTTACTGCTCTACCGCCGAGCTCATTCGACCAGCTCACGGTATGGCGGTGAGCTCGTTCGAGCTCACACCGACCATACCCGCGCTACCACTGCACTACCCGAGTCGCCCTGTGGTATAGCAATGAGCTCATCCTAGCTCACCGGAAACTCCTTCGAGTTGGTCTGCCTCACCATCGAAGACACCACCGTATTACCATTGTAGTCTTTGGACATGACCGCAATGTGGCAGTGACCGGTCAGTGGGACCGTTGACGGTCTTACCGCGCTACCGCAGGGGCCGACAGGCCACCCTGCGGTAGGGCAATAACCGTTAGCCAGACCACTGGTGGTCATACCATGGCCACCGCGGTCAGTCTCTTGATTGGCTACGATAGGGCGGTAACCACCAAACCCAGTCACAGGCGGTCTCACTGCGCTATCATGGTGAGTGGACCCATCGTCTGCGGTAAGGCGGTAAATGCTAAACCCTTCACCATGGTACCGCCAGAATAGAAAAGGAGACTGTTGCAGTATGGCTATAAAGGTAGAATAGAGAATTTTTCACGCCAAGTCTTTTCTGACAGAGGTTCAAGTTGGAAATTGAGGCATTGTTTCTCAACAAGCTCCCACTTGACGAAGATTCGCAGCTTCCTCCATACTCTGAACAAATTACTGTCTGTCATAGGCCCCAAGGCCCATCAATTATGCGCACCATCTGAACTTGTCTGTGCTAATTGGCTTTGTCAAAGCATCTGCAACATTCTTCAAGGTGTCCACCTTTTCCAGACTGACCTTGCCATCTTCAACCATATCCCTTACGAAATGATATTTCACATCAATGTGCTTGGTCCTGGCATGAAAGGTCGGGTTCTTTGCCAAACAAATGGCACTTTGACTGTCACAGCAAATTGAAATCTACCCAGCATTGAATCTAATGTCTAAACAGAAATGGTTTAACCAAACGGCTTCCTTGCAAGCATGAGTTGTATCCATGTACTCTGCCTCTGTTGTGGATAAAGCAACTACAGCCTATCACTTCCTCATCCAACTGATTGCTCCGCCATTAAGCAAGAAAGTGTATCCACTGGTGGATCGCCTACTGTCAATGTCCCCTACCCAATATGAATCAACATACCCATGAATGTTGAGAGCCCTCTATGATGTAACCATACTGCCATGGTAACACAGTGCATAATCTGAAGTCCCCTTCAAATACCTGAATACTCTCTTCACAACATCCTAATGTGATCTTCCTAGATTTTCCATAAATCGGCTTTAAAATCCCACTGCTTGGGCAATGTCTGGTCTTGTACAAACCATAGCATACATTAAACTACCGACAGAACTTGCATAAGGCACACTGGTCATGTCCTCCATCTCAGTAGCAGACTTTGGATAGTCTTCAACAGACAACTCAGTTCCATGCATGATTGGAACAACAAGTTGCTTTCAGTCATCCATGCTAAACCTCTCCAAAATTGTCTTCACATACTTACTTTGACTGACCCAAAGCTTTTTGCTTGTTTTGTCCCTGGTAATCTTCATTCCAAGAATATACCTAGCTGCACCAAGATCTTTCATTTCGAACTTTGCAGACAATTGAGATTTAAGACCAGAAATCATAGTCTTGCTATTTCCAATGAATAACATATCATCCACATACAGGGTAATAACAAGCACATGATCATTCTTAGATTTATAATAAATACAATGATCAGATTTTGATCTCACAAATCCAATTGACAACACAAACTTGTCAAATTTCTGGTACCACATTCTAGGAGATTGTTTAAACCATAGAGAGATTTATTTAATTTGGAAACCAGATTTTTTTTTCCTCTTTCAACAAAATGCTCAAGCTGGGACATGTAGATTTCTTATTCCAACTCACCATGGAGAAACCATGTCTTCACATCCATCTACTCAATTTCAAAATCATACACAACAGCTAATGATAACAGAAATCTAATGGATGTCAGCTTTGCTACAAGAGAAAAAATCTCTCCATAATCTATTCCCTCAATTTGAGAAAATCCCTTTGCAACCAGTCATGCCTTATACTTCTCAACACTGACATCAAGACCTATCTTCCTTTTGAATATCTACTTGCATCCAATAGGCTTTCTCCCTTTTGGCAGTGGTACCAAGTTCTAGGTATCATTCTTTTTCAAAGAATCCATTTCTTCATTCATGGCTTCCAGCCAAGACTTTAAGTCAGCCATGTCGATTGCTTCTTTGACAGTCCTAAGCTCATCAGTGCTAGTAATTAAAGCATAAGCATAGTTTGAATCTAATTTTCTCATGTAGATCTTCTTACAGGCTAAGGTTGTTCTTCATCATCAGAACTTCCAGAGATGCTTGAGCTCTCCTCAGTCTCAGGTACACCATGCAACTCTTCCCTTTCTGGAGTTTGGGGAATTTCAACTGCATCCTTCTTCTTGTCACTCTGATTTGTCACAAGTTGATGATAACTTACTGAAGGTTTTAGCTCATGAAATATCACACTTCTACTGTACAAAACCTTCTCAGTAACAGGTTCCAAAGCTTGTATCCTTTCACACCAACTCCATAGCCGATGAGAATACATTTGACAATCTTGTTATCCAATCTAGATCTCTTTTCATTTGGCACATAAACATATGCCTCACAGCCAAACACACGGACATGCCTCAGAGAGGGATTCTTACCAAACCATGCTTCCAAAGGTGTCTTGTCAACAAGAGATGAACAAGGAGATCTATTTATCAAATAACATGTTGTAGCCACAGCCTTAGCCTAGAACTTCTTCTCCAGACCAGCACCACTCAGCATACTCCTTGCCTTTTCCATCAGCATCCTGTTCAACCTTTCAGCAACTCCATTTTGTTGTGGAGTGTAAGGCATTGTCTTGTGCCTTTTAATTCCATGATCAGTGCAATACCTTTCAAAATCTGTAGAAAAAAATTTATCGCCATTGTCTGTCCTCAAACACTTAATTTTTCCTTCCAGTCTGATTCTCAACCAAAGATTTAAATTCTTTAAACCGACTGAACACTTCTGATTTACTTTTAATGAAGTATACAAATGCCCTTCTCGAACAGTCATCAATAAAAGAAACATAATATCTAGAATTCAATAAGGAAGGAACATTAACTAGACCAAACACATCAGAATGAACATAATCTAGTATACCAGAAGATTTGTGAGGACTAGAATAAAAAGAAACACAGCGTTGTTTTCCATAGATACAATGTTCGCAAAAATCGAACTCAAGGTTACAATCATCAAGCCCTTCTACAAGATTTTTATTCTTCAAGGTTTTAAAACCTTTCTCACCAATGTGACCAAGTCTATGATGCCACATCATAGTCTTCTCAGCTGGGAGTCTTACCTCCATAGCATTTGCAGCCAGAGAAGAGTCTTCATCTTTCACTACAAGTGCAACATTGCATGCATTTATAGAGGCATTGTTACAAAGAATAGGACGTGCATCCAGCTTGTACAGAGTGCTAGTACGAACACCCTTAGCCAGCACCATTGCACCTCTAGCCATTTTGCATCCCTTACTTGAAAAAGAAACTTCTACACCAGCATCATTTAACTTACTGACAGAAAGAAGATTTTGAGCCAGATCTGGTATGTGAAGTACGCCACCAATACCTTTGACTCTCCCGCCAGGAAACTGAATTATGACTCTTCCTCTCCCAACTATCTCCAACATTGAATCACTTGCCAAGTATACCTTTCCACCGTCATACTACTCGTATTTAGAGAACCATTCTCTATTGAATGTCATGTGAAAAGAAGCACCTGAGTCAACCAGCCAGACATCATCTGATGCTTGAGTTGTCAAGGCTGTTGCAATGAAGGCATCTACATCACTTTGAAAAGATTCGTTGTCAGAAGCATTCTTCTTCTTCTTCTTCTCCTTGTAGTCCTTCCGGATATGTCCAGGTTGCCCACAATTCTAACATCTCACCTTGAAATTTTTACTAGGAAACTTTGATCTCCCTGCTGTAAGTGTGAAATGAGGTAAATAATATAAATACACTTCTTAATAAGACATTATATCAAAGACAACTCAAATTGAATTAAATCAAAGCAGTAATCAAATGAAAGTGTCATATTGTTCTCTATCCTCAAAGATTTATTAAATCACTATTGCTCTCAGATTGTTAAGCACTATGATTGTTAAAATGACTATTTGAAGAATGAGATGATACTAAAATGCAATACTAGATTATAGCAATGTAAACTAGCATGTATGAAATAGATAATTGCAGCTACAAGAGGCAGCCATTGATGTGAAGCTTGATTGTTGAATTGCTTGATACTTGATGCTTGATACTTGATGCCTGGATTTCTACAGAGTAAGAGTGCATAAACTTGATTATCAAGATCCTTTTCTTGGTTCAATGAGGCTTTATTTATAGATTTCCTGGCTGTAGAAATGCACAGAGAAAGCTTTGAAAGGCTTGGATTCAATCTGAAGATTTGAATGGTGAGAGATGGAGGAGATTGAGAGAAAGATGGAGATTGTCTCTACCCATGAAAACACCAAGCTAGAGAAGAGGAAGAAATGATGGAAGAGGATTGAGAGATCAAATTCCAAATTTGTCTCCAATTTGTCTCCAAAACTTCCCATGAAGTTTCAATCAATTAATTTGACATATTTTTGACATAAATTAGACATGGTTTAGACATAGGAAATCTAATTCATTTTTTGAGAGAATATGGATGGAATATTCCATGTGCAACAATTCAAATATTTTGATTTATTTAAATTAACAAAAGAAAGATAAATAATTTAATAAAATGAACTATAGGATAGTTGTTTATTAAATTAAAATAGAAGAATAATGACAATTAATCAATAAAGTGTTTTTGTCTTTATTTAATTAATTTAGAAATGATGTGATAGATTAAAATAGGGATTTGATAATTAAATCGAACAAAGTATTTATTTTTGTTTATTTAATTAAGACAAGATTTAGAAGAAATTATGAAGAATGTGAATGTGAACTATATTAAATAAATATTTTTATTTATTCAATATTAGAGGAAATTAGGATAATTAATCAAATAATTTGTATTTAATTAATTGGATGCTCCAGACCATTTTTAGGTGTATACATTTTGCCCCTCTTCGAAGTGATGTGTTTACGCATTGCTGCGAAGAATATTTTTGCTGCTATTGCCAGGATCGATGATAAAGAAAAATAATTCCGTATGTCCCAGACAATGATTTTCAGATGATTGATGATAATATGCCCCCTCGGGAGATAAATTAATAATTTGATGATTTTTAGAATTTTTCAAAAATTTGGTGATTTTCTGATGATTTCATGATGTATTGATAATAAAATAATTTATCTCCCGACAAAATGATGAAGAAATAGAGCCCACAGATGAGTTTTAATTAATTTCATGGATAAAATTAATCAAAATGTAATAAAAATCCACCAAAAATACCTTTCAAAAATTATAAATAGTGCTAAAAGGTCATTTTCAATTCATTATTTGCTTTTTGAGTTCAAAATTCTTAGTGATAAAGACTTTTTTGTCACCTGGAGGGTAATGCCCCGCTAAGTAACCCTAAAGGAAGTTGCAATTAACATCATAAGCGAACCAAATTTTTTTTTTATAAAGTGCATTTAACATACACATTCACTTACTAGTTAACAACAACCTCTAAGGCTACAAGGTTAGGATTACTTAAACCCACACATACATATTACATATAACCATAGCATTATGAACTTTATGAAATAAACATCATACATCATAAGAACGCCACATACATAATAAGATAATCAACCAAGATACAATCTCATAAACATTATCTTAATCCAATAGATACATCACTCATTCCCAGAATGAGCCAATAGTACAAAAGATTACAATTACATAACTCCACCTCATAATCATCAGAGGGATAAAATAACTTATACAAACTGAAATATTACAATGTAAAAAATTACAACAAGAACCGCGAGCTGTCCATCTGGATGTCTCGCCACCAAGTATTGAAGATCGATGGGGACCCAACGGTTTTGGTGCATGTTCCACCCAACCAATGTGGTACCCGAAGGACCACCCCCCATGCTAGGAGATAGTAACAAAGTAACATGGACAAAGATTCTACTACCTCTAACCAAAGGCAGACTCAAACTGACTCATACTGTTATAACCAAATATATGAACTAACAAGTACAACTCATTCACCATACAAGTATGAATCAAGTACAACTCAAGTACAATACAAGTACAAATCAAATACAATACAAGTACAAATCAAGTACAATACAAATACAACTCCAACATCACTGACATAGGTCACATTGCTTCCAGACATAAAGTAGATCAAGTATGTTCAAATAACCATACACATAAAATAATTAACAACAGTTGTCATAGATAGAGTGTCATCGCAAGGTTTGTCATGAGATCTCCTCTGGGCATTCTTCATAGGCTCCGGCACAAGTAATCCTGGTGGCCTCAACCGAATCCCGGCACTCATACTCACTCATGCGAAATCAACTACCTCTCACAAAAACTAGATAGTTGATCTTGCCATTCCAGGCCTTCTCACTCATCCCAAGTCTAAACAAGCCCTTGTGTCTATGAGTGAGGTAAAAATTATCTTGATTAATGTGAGAAGTTAGTCCTAATCTTCTAAGTACATTATTTTAATTATCACTTGTTTAAATCACTCCTGAAGGTTATCTAGTTTACCTCTTTGGGCTCTAGCGCCTAACAGAAGCCACTCTTCTATTCGACAACACACATCCAAACAATCCACCAAGGGAACCATAAGTGCATACCAACTAGGCATCATAATCCACTCCAACACAAGGAGGATACAAATAATAGAAACTCACTCCAAACATCTTGGAGGCAACAATCACATAGTCCACTCCTTTCACAAGAGGTACAAAAGATCTCACTCCAAACATCTTGGAGGCAACAACACATAGTCCACTCCTTTCACAGGAGGCAACAGGATGAAACCACATAATAAGGTCACTCCATACAAGGAGACACGGATCCCATAATCCGCTCCTAAATCAAGGAGGTGCAAACATCCCCGTTCATGAAAACCAGGTAAAACTGAAAAGACGCCATGCACTACCCAAGGGAAAACAACTGGATGGCATAAAGATTCAATAACCCTTATCCTCTAAGTTCTTTTGGAAGACTTATAATTTAGGACTAACACTAAATCCCAAAACCAACAATGCAACTTGACGACATAGCAACAAAAACATTCAAGTCATCAATCAAATCTAATATTTGGATTTCCTAAATCCATACTCATTCAATAGGTAGTGTTGACAAAGTCAAAGACACGATAAGTAGATCATCTAAAATAATCATAACCCCTATTTCCCTTTTTATTATTAGAAATCTAAAACAATTAAACTTACTTCCCTTTACTGAATACAAAGAATTAAATCCTTTAAGATAAACATGAGGAAGATACTACTTTTGGATATACTAAATCCGTATCTCTTTCATAATCCAATCACAATGATTCAATTAATCTAAATAGAAATTAATAAATAACATAATTGATTGTTTCATCAATAAAACAACTTCTTAATTTACTTTTAAATTGACACAAATCCATGCAAGTAAACTCTTTCCATATCCTAACCAAATCTTACATCTCATTCAATTTTCTATTTAACACATTCAATCTCTTTAATATAATAACATATTGTTTCTCTATCCATTTTCCATATACACTAATCAATCCATTTTTAAATCTCTATTCAATAATACATTGCATGCATCTCATTAAAATAAAATACGATAATGAATTTTACACTGAATATACATATATATATGCTCCATATTATATAGACACCATTAATATTCCATTCACAATGATTAGATTTCTCTATGGAACTAAATAGAACATAATAACTATTTGCCTTTTTCAATGTAGTTAGTTCCTAAATTTACTTATAATGCAACCTAACACTATTGCAAACAATCTTTTCCAATTTTCTAACTAGAGTTTATATTTCTTCAACTATCCATTTAAAAACATGAAATTTCATCAATGTATAAAAATATCTTTTGGCTTGTCTATTTGGCCATGCATTCATATTGTTTATAATTAAACCTCATAATTAAAACAAACATTTAAATATAAATATTTCTATAATTCTCCAATATATTTAAATATCCTTTTCCTTATCAATTTTGACCATACATTCAAAACTTATCACTTAAATTCTTCATGCAAAGCTAAATTACACGCACTCAAATAAAACAAGGTAAATACTGATTGAAAATACTCATGGATATATATATATATATATATTTCAATATATTTTCTTCAATCATATTAACAAGATAAATATTTTTTTTTAAATCAAATAATTACTTCTATTAAAAAATATCTTTCTCTATATATTTTCTACACATACTAATCATTTCTTTTAAAACACTAATAATACCCAATTTGCAAACAACAGAATAAAATAAGATAAAATATTATTTATTCTCTCAAATGGATATATACCTTCACTATATATCTACTAAATATAAATTAATATATTTAAATATATTTAATCATTAACATATCTTCTATCCTTTGCAGAATATCAAATTGATTAATTCAAAATAAAATATCCTTTATCATCAATATTTCAAAATATAAATATATTTTTCCAATTAAATCAAATTAATAATTGGACCTTCCACACATGAATTTAAATTCCACAATTAAATTTTAAATTATGCATTATCTAAATCAAATATTTAACTCCATCAATTAAACTTTAACATGCCATTTTAAAATAACAATAATTTTCCCATATGTTTATAATTTTAAATCCACCAATCTAATATATAAATTTTATTTAAAATAATATAAATAAATATAATACTTTAGTATTATAAATTATAATATAAAATATTATTAAATAATATTTTAATATTATAATAACAATACATAAAATATTAATATTTATAAATATCAATTTATTATTATTTTATTTTCAGAACAGCCATGGGAAAATAATTTAATAGCAGTCTCATGTTTCAAGCATAACTCAAAAACTACGATCTGGGTATTTGAGATTTTTGGACAGGGATAAGAAAACTTCAAAATGCAAAAACTCTTTAAATTTCTTGAAAACTCAGTTTGTGAAAATAAAGTTATAGGTGACGCAATTAGACCATTTTACCATGAAAATATAACTATACTGTAGATTTTAAAATCTGATTTTTAATAATAACAAAGGGTTTCATTTTCTAAAAACATTCTAAATGCATTGTTCAATCTCTATGTTTGATTTCAATAATAATAAAATCAATTTCTCCAAATAATTTAAGTTCAACTAAGGTTTTCACATTTTTCACTCAAGAATTTTCACAAACAAAGGCTGTAACTTTGTTTAATTCTTTTCTTCTAATATCAAATTTATTTTCTAAAACAGATTTAACAAATAAATCTTTAATCACTACTATTTAAAAAAAAACAATCAAGAATAATAAAATACAAAGAGGAAAACCTGGTACAAGAAGCTACAGGAAGAGATGAATTTCTGATGCAAGCCTCCTCCAAAGATTTCCTGAATTTTCTTCAATCCTCCAATGAATCCAATCCAAAACCAAACAAATGCAAACAATATTTCCTTCAATCAATTCTACAATCAAACTTTCTTCAAACCCTTGTGCAAATTTTCCAAAATTTCTTCCCTGCTGTAAAAATGTATTTTTTTTCTTCTAAAAGATTTTTCTGCCCTAAAATTAAAACATATATTCTTATAAATCAAAAATACCTAATTCAACCCTAATTCACATTACATGCAAATTAGATATTTCAATTTCAATTTCAATATTTACAACCCTAATTCACATTACATTCAAATTAGATATTTCAATTTCAATTTCAATTTCAATTTCAATTTCAATTTCAATTTCACTTTCAATTCCCAATTTCAATTTCAATTTCACTTTTCAAAAACCCACTTTCAATTTAATGCAATTTCAAATAATAAATTAATTTCCAAAGTTGCAACTAATTTTCCAAATAAACATTTAATTACAATTTCTAATTTAATTCCCACACGTTGGAATTAAATTCCAAAATTAATTCTAATTCTTTTATTTCCTTTCATTCTCTTGCATCACGTTTAATTAATTAATTTAATTATTTAATAACTAAATTCAACCCCTTGGGTCAAATTTAATTAATTAAATAATTTAAATATAATCAATTAATTTAAGTATAAATTTTTATCCACATTGCATTATTTAAAATAAATAATCATCAACATGATTTAAATGCAATTATTCTAAATATCTATTTCCACATCAAGAATGCTTCAGAATTAAATAACATCAAAGCAAGACAGACAATGACTCGACCCACACAACTGATGACACACTAAGGCTAAGGCATAGACTTGACACATGTTACCTAGCTACTATCTCCCATTCAACTTAACCGTTGGATCGACACGCTCAAACCTGTGAAACCAGGTGGAGTCGATGTCATGTACCTGCAATCCTGCAACCAAGTAAACAACATCATATAATATATCCAGCATATAATACACACCGTGAAGAAGGAATTACAGATTCGTAGGGCGCTCGCAAGCGAGTGATGCGAACCCGTCTTCTTCACCAATACACTCATCGAAACTGACACTTCCATCATAATCCAGTAATCTCATAATAACATCTCATGTTAACTTTACAACAACATTAATCTATAATGCATGTGAAACAATAATCAGATAACTACATCCCACAATAATATTTGTCACTCAATAGTAACGATCAAAACATCATAACAAAATGTATCCAGTATCAAAGTAATTGCAACCAAACATAGCATAAAGCAACTTGAACAAGAAACAAAACGGAGGGGTATTACATGGAGCGAGATGCCTATTCCTTACCACACTCACCGATTCGAGCACGTTCGATGCCATAGACGGCCACCTACGTATGGACCTCCGGTATGTACCCCTTGACCTCCTCGTACTTCGTGATTTTTTGTTTTTTATGCTTTTTAGGTCTTAGGTGTGTCTAGGGTAGTTTCAGCGCTTTGAAGCCGCGTTGTAGCGCTTACATCCCGATGTAGCGCTTCTAGTAGGTAGTTTAGAGCTTTGAGTTTTAGCGCTTGCGTTGAAAACTCTAGCGCTTCCATGTCATAATGTAGCACTTTTAGTGATTTAGCGCTTATGAGCCAAAAATTAGCGTTTTGAAACTGAATTCTAGCGCTTTGAGTCTTTCAGCACTTTGGGTTGGTGAATTAGCGCTTTCAAGGTCTGTTCTAGCGCTTCTAGTAAAGTGGCACTTTGACGGCCTGTTGTAGCGCTTTGATGTGAAAAAGTAGCACTTTGGGACTTTTAGCGCTTTGGAAGCCTGTTTTAGCGCTTCTGGGTGCTAAAATAGCGGTTTTAGGATTTAGCGCTTTGGGTTCCTGATTTAGTGCTTTTGGATGATAAAATAGCGCTTTTAGGATTTAGCGCTTTGGAAGCCTATTTTAGCGCTTCCATGTCAGAATTGAAGATTTTGATTTAGTGAACTTTGATTATGTCAATTCTGATCATGTCCATTCTTCTGATTGGTATGATTGACAATCCACATTCTTGATGTTGGATTCGATGATTTAAATAAGACTAACTCTCATGATAGGCGAGAAAAAACCCCATTTATTGATGATCCTCATGATAGGCGAGGACATGATTCAATATCTGGTAAATCTCATGATAGGCAAGATCTAGATAATGTTTTGATGAACCTCATGATAGGTGAGGTTTGTTGATGATTTGAAAACCTCATGATAGGTGAGGTTTGATGTTCGCCTATGAATTTTGATCGAAAATTCATACCAAAGCTTTTGGAATAGACTAATATTAGAATGACCTTTGATTCCTTGACATAGTTCACTGATTGTAGATTTTTTTTCGTTATGATGATAGGAGGATCTGGGTACTCTCTAGATGCGAGAGATATTTCCGCAACGACCGATTTGATACCGTATTTGACACCGAATGAGCTCCAGGTGATAGGCCAGTGTGGCCTCACGAGTTTACTTGATATGCCCCAGATTAGGATTAATCAGGGTTTGTTGACTGCATTAGCTGAGAGGTGGCATAGTGACCACAACACCTTTCACCTACCCACCGGTGAGATGACAGTCACACCAGAGGATGTGTGGAGCATATTGTGCATTCTTTTCATGGGGGAGATTGTGACATATGATTCACATGGGACCAGCAATAGAGATGCTCTTCGTAGAGTATTTCAGGATCAGGCCATAGTGGGTCCTAGCATTCGATGGCGGAGGATTGCAGACTCTTATTCGACACTACCAGTAGTGTTAGCTAGATTCATTGGAGGATTTTTTTGCCCTGATCGTAGGTCAAAGGGATTCCTCGTTGGCTGGGGCAGGATGCTTGAGAGCATGATGGTACATGGTACCAGATATGTGTGGGGGATGTGCATGTTAGTGCATCTATATCATGATCTATACTCAGTGGTATACTTAGATGCACGCAGTCTATCCGCATGGATGACATTGCTACAGGTGTGGGTTTGGGAGCATTTTGCCATATGTCGGCCATTTCCAGTTGCAGATAGACCAGCTGGCAAACCATATGTTTTCCGATACAGTGGTCGATTCACGCAAGCCCGGATGGGCAAATTGGAGCATTGGAGGTGATTTTTCGATGACACGGAGACAGTTATCTAGCGCCCATACCTTGACTGCGAGGAGTGGGATGAGGATGGTGCAGTGATGGGGTTTTTGTGTGATTCTATATACCTCATTGGCCAGACTCCTTTTGTTCTAGAGAGATTCTTGCTCCGTTGGGTTTACAGATAGTATGGCATTGTTCAGTGAATGCCACAGGGAGTAGCTCACTATGCCAGGCATCAGATGGATATTCTGGATTGGGGTCCCACATTATCTTATGATGTTCTTGTAGAGGGTTACAGAGCTTTACTTCCATTTCCTTGGGACATGTGGAGAGATATTTTTGAGGTAGCTGTGACAGAGGATTATGCAGCTTTCCTGGCTTTGGTCCCTCATCCTCGCATTACTATTCCCGACGAGCCAGCACCTTTACCTGTAGTGGAGGAGGTGGCTGAGGGTTCTGCTGAAAGTGGGGGTGGAGAGGATTCCTCATCCAGCCGTAGCTCAGAGAGCAGTAATGGAGATAGTAGTAACAGCAATGACAGTGATGGCGGGGGTGGAGGATACAGAGGGCTAGGGCCAGACATTCACAGTGCACCTTCTTCCAGTAGGCCTCACAAGAGGCAAGTTGTGACATTGTCGGTATGTGGGGAGCAGAGACAGATAGATGGGCTTCAGGCACAGGTACAGACGTTATAGGCATAGTTGGTACAGGCTCGAGGTATGCTTGTGCAGACTCAGACACAGATGCAGACCCAGGCACAGGTCCACACACAGGCCTTATCACAGGTATAGGGGCAGTTAGCCAGTATGCAGACATAGGTTGATACCCTGACAGCCGAGCGAGACAGTGCTCGACAGATAGCCAAGAGGGCATAGGAGATAGCAGATACCCTCCAGAGATTGGCCGATGGCACCTCTATTGGTGATTATATGAGAGAGGTTCTACGGATTGGCCAAGAGGTAGAGTTTTACCGGGGCAGTTATCATGATGCAGTGCCTGCCGAGCGTCGAGTCAGTTATGCCCCATCGAGATCTGGGCGGACTCATACACAAACAGTCAGTGAGGGAGTGACACAGCCTCCACACAGAGATCCCAGAGATCCGAGTCCTTCTGGGGGTGGTGGTGGTACAGGTACAGATCCTGTTGGGCCTGCGCATTCTGGCAGTAGCAGGTCATAGAGGCTATTGCGATCCTCACTGATGTATTTTATGATGTACCTCCTTTGTATGATGATGTATTTTTATGACTTCATTGTATACTTGACACTTGATGATATATATATGAGATGCATTTGATATGATATATTGATGGCTTCATGATTTTTATGTGATGGATGCTTTCATTTATATGATTCTATGATGATCTAATTCTAAATGTGATGATGTAATGATGTTTTATTTTAATGCAATGATGCAATGATGTATGTATGTGTAAAATATATGATAAGTGGATATATGATGTGATGTATGGATGGATAAATGATATGTGAATATATGATGTGATGTATGGATTATAAATGATGATTTATATGAATGCTTTTAAATGTGATCAAAATGTATGAAATAGATGGATGAATTCTTTTCTCTTTTTTTTTGTTATTTTCAAATGTGATGATAATAAATGATGATTTTATGATGAATGAGAAAACGTATGGATGGTAATTAATGTATGCATATGATGTTGGATACATGATAATGTAATGAATGTGTTATGGTAAGAATCAACCTGATGTACTGATGGTAGAATTTATGATGCATGATGAAATATATGAATGATGAAATGATGATGCTATATTTTTTTGATGATTTTATGTCAAGTATACTCGGTCTCTTTTGTAGATTAGATAATCATTGATTGGAATCCTTTATGCAACAAATACTCTGCAGATAATGAATGATGATGAATGCAATCTAATTTAATCATGCAATGATATGCAAAATAGATGTCATTTTCTAGTCTTTTTGTGCTTGGTATCATCATAGAGCTTTATTGGAATGTTGAAAGTGAATACAAACGTCAATGGTTGTGTTAATCCAATGACGACCTGAGTATTACTTTCATGATTTTTGATATTGCAATTGAACACAAGCATCGAGGTATAATTGAACCGAGATGACCTGAGCATTCATTGCGTAAACAGGCAAAGATTATCATTTGAGTGTGTGAATTTTGAATGTCATCGGTGATACATTTGCATAGCACATCCCCAGACAATTCACACATTTATATGATTATCGCACATACAATAGACAATAAAAATATCATTATTTTTCCTTGTTCCTCTAGTTCAATACATCATTGAGTCACTCTAAAGAAATGATAATCAAAAAGTATAATTTATCCATTGTTCACTTAGAGTATTTCATTCATTTATTAGATTCGAGATCATCCATCCTGATTTTGACATGTTTTTGGATTTTCAAGATTTTTGACCAAAGACCTAACCTACCAACCTATCTTAGGGGTCTCGGGGACTGATTTAAGATTAGCCTTGCCTACGTTACACACGCAGAGACCACGTAGTTCGACTGACACAGACCTATGTTTTTTTTTATTTTTCCTTTTCAGAGTTTCCTATTTGACATGTTTTTGGATTTTTGATAAGGATGGTTGATTCTTCTGACAATGATTGAAATTGCGTTTTGATCTTTGTTTTTGATTTTCTATCATCGGATGCAATTGATACATTTGTATTGCCCCTAGATATCCAGATGTTGCCCCCAAGCTATGGAGTTATATGTTGACCATGTGACATGACTTGATAGTGGATGTAATGATGGCCAGACGAATGATATGATATGAATTGATACTGAGCTTCAGATGAATGATCCTGACATATATCCAAATAGATGGGAAAGCTGATCTTAGAATCACTTATGGCGCCTGTTTCTAGGTTTTCACCACATGCTTTGATTACACCCTTTATATTTTGTATTTTCCCTTTTTTGTTTTATTTTCTATTTTATTTTATTTTTTTGTATTTTTGCGTTTCGCCAAGATGCCTGTTTGCCAGGTTTTCACTAAGGAAACAATTTTTCAGATTTTGCCCCGTGCACTAGGAGACTTTAAGCATAGAATTTTTTGAGATAAATACTGTTGATAGGTTCATCGAACAGATCCCCTTCTGACGTTGATAGCTGATATGCTCCTGATCCATACACTGATATGACGACAAATGGACCAAGCTAGTTAGGCTCAAATTTGCCTTTCTTTTCTCTGTCCTGCTGATTCCTAGGATTTTCCTTTAGTACCAAGTCACCAACCTGAAAGACCCTTGGTTTTACCCTGTGATTGTAACTCCTTGACATCCTTTGTTGATAAGCTATTAGATGATTTACAGCTTGTTGACAACGCTCATCCAGCAATTCCAGTTCCTGCAATCTAGATACCCTATATTCTTCATCTAAAATGATACCTCTGAGTGATACACGAAGGGATGGAATTTCAACTTCAATGGGTAATATGGCTTCTGATCCATATACCAAAGCACATGGTGTAGCTCCCATTGGTGTTCTGATCCTTGTTCTGTAGGCCCATAGTGCAGGATTGAGTTGAACATGCCAATCATGTCCAACATCGTTAACCGTCTTTTGAGAATTTTGAGTATGGTTTTGTTTGAGGCCTCTGCTTGGCCATTCCCTTGAGGATAGTACGGTGTTGAAAAATGATGTTGGATGTGAAACTTTTCACATAGCTCTTAGACATCTTGATTTTTGAAAGGTCGTCCATTATCTGTGATTATAGATTGAGGGATTCCATATCGACAGATGATGTAGTTCAAGATGAATGAGGAGATTTGTTTCCCAGTGATGGTAGTAAGAGGTATTGCCTCTATCCACTTCATGAATTATTCTATAGCCGTGATAATGAACTTGTGTCCATTAGATGAAGATGGATGTATTTTTCCTACCAGATCTAGGCCCCATTGATAGAAAGGCCATGTTGATGTAAAAGGATGCAGTTCTTGTGTCGGTGCATGAATCAAATTGCTATGAACCTGACATTTTTGGCATTTCTTGACAAATTGATATGATTCTTTTTCCATGCAAGGCCAATAATAACCCAAACGGAGGAGTTTCTTGGCTAGGGTTATTCCACTCGAGTGAGTACCACAAATACCCTCGTGAACTTCTCGTAAGGCCATTTCAGATTCATTGTGTTCTAGACATCGGAGTAGTGTACCATCAAGACCTCGACAATAAAGGACATCTGTGATTAAAGTGTGTCGGGTGGATTGATGGATAAAATTGCGTTTTTGATTCCTGGAAAGGTCAGGAGGTAGGATATCATCTTTCAGATAAGCATAGGTTTTTTCGTATATGGAGGTTTCAGTGGTTTCTAGATGACATATGGTAGCGAATTCTGATTGATAATGGGAAGGACATGATACTTGTTCTACCATAAACTCATAACAAACACGCTTCTCAGGCAATTGTAGTAATGAAGTGATCGTAGCCATAGCATTTGCAGCTTTGTTCTCCGCCCTTGGAATCTGATCAAACTTGATACTACCAAAGGATTGTTTTAGATTATCTATTTTCTGCTTGTAAGGCGTTAATTTGTCATCTTTGGTTTGATATTCATCATTGACTTGATAAATAACCAGTTGAGAGTCCCCATAGACTTGTAAATCTGTGATTTTCCATTGAATTGCAATCTTGACCCCAATAATCAATGCTTCATATTCTGCCACATTATTGGTACATTGAAACATGAGTCTGTATGATTTTGGAATTGTGTGTCCTTGGGGAGAGATGAAAAAAATCCCTGCTCCCAATCCTCGTTGTGTATACGATCCATCAAAATACAGTATCCATTGTTGGGGCATTGCTGTCATGATGTCTGCATCTGGGAATTCCATTGTCATTGGTCGATTATCCGGTTGAGGAGCTTCAGCTAGTTGTTCAACAATTGCTTGTCCCTTGATTGCCTTTCTTTTGACATATTGAATGTCAAATTCACTTAGGAGCATAACCCATTTTTCCAATCTACCTGTTAAGGCAGCTTTACTTAGTAGATACTTCAAAGGATCAATCTTTGCAATTAACCTGATTGTATGAGCCATCATGTACTGTCTCAACTTTTGAGTAGCAAACACCACTACTAAGCAAGACTTTTCTATGAATGTATAGTTTATTTCATAGCCATTTAAAGTTCTAATGATGTAGTAGATGGCATGCTCTTTTCCTTTATTATCCTCTTGTGCTAAGAGTGCCCCCAATGAGATATCAATTGTAGCAATATACAATATGAGGGGTCATCCTTCTATTGGTCGCATGAGAACTGGTGGTGACATTAGATATTGTTTGATCTGATTGAATGTCACTTCACACTTCTCATCCCACATGAAAACTATGTGTTTATGCAATAGATGATTGAAGGGATGACTTTTATCTGCTAGCTGGGAGATGAATCTTCTGATTGATTGAAGTCGTCCTAGTAGTGATTTGAGCTGGCTGATGTTTCTAGGAGGTGGCATCTCCATAATTGCTTTGACTTTTGTTGGATCCACCTCAATGCCCTTTACTGACGCAATGTATCCTAGTAGCTTTACTGACGTAACCCTGAAGACACATTTCTTAGGGTTTAACCTGACATTAAATTTCTCCATCCGTGTGAAGATTTTATCTAGGATATGCAAATGTTCTTCCCTAGTAGTAGATTTTGCTAAGATTTCATCTACATAATATTCCATGAAGGTGTGCATCATATCATGGAATATTGTCATCATTGCTCTTTGATAAGTCACTCCTGCATTCTTTAAACCAAATGGCATGACGTTCCAGTAGAAAGTTCCCCATGGACATGTAAAATCCATCTTTTCTTGATCTTTTGGAGCTATTCTTATTTGATTGTACCTAGAGAAACCGTCCATGATTCATAACATGGCATGCCCTGCCGTCAAGTCCACAATGATGTCTATATTTGGAAGTGGAAAATCATCCTTCGGGCATGCTTTATTGAGGTCCCTAAAATCTGTGCAGATTCTGATGCTATTGTCTGGTTTTGAAATAGGTACTATGTTAGATATCCATTCAACATAGTCTATAGACCTTATGAATTTAGCATCCAATAATTTTCTTAATTCTGACTTTACCATCAATGCGATGTGAGGATGCATCTTTCTTAATTTTTGTTTAACAGGCTTGATTCCTGTTGGCAAAGACAAATTATGCATAAGCAGATTGGGATCCAAACCTGGCATATCAGAATATGACCAAGCAAAGTTGATGCTTCTTGCTTTGAAGAATTGGATGAATTTCGTCCTCTCTTGATTAGTCATTGATTCTGCTAGATGTAGTACTTTTTCCTTCTCTTCTATGCCAATGTCCACCGCTTGTGTAGGTTCGACTAGAACTGATGATCGCTCATGATAGTGTTCTGGGAGAGTGTCAAATATTCCATCCTTCGGTGCCTCATAAAGGTTTTCACCGTTGGATGTGTTCTTTATTTTTACTTTTTCCAGATCTAATGTTGTCATAGAATGGTTTTCACCATTAGATCTATTTTCCCTATTGTTAATTTTGCAACTGGAAGATTTGACACCCTCCTGCTGAGTCGTATTGTTATGAGTAGTATAGATATAATTTGTATCAAGATCGGTATGACATAGGAAATGCACGATGGCATCATCATTTGCAAATTTTGGTACAGTCAAAGGTTCGATAGGTTCCCAATCAATAAGTTATGGATGGATTAATGGCATGGTATCATCGGATTGATGTAGGTCTATGGAAGTAAGGGTGAGGATAGCTATATCGTAAGAATTGTCATTTGGGATATCGAGATCCATGATGGTACCCTCTTCAAAATCATCTAGTTCACTCAAATTTTGTTCATCCTCACTAGAGTCATCGATATTTCGTGATCCCTCGATGAATGGTCTAGACCCAGAGCCTTGGCCCTCCTCACGTGTAGGTGTATATTTTTGAATCACATCGATTGGAATATCAATGACAAGTAAATCACAAGGTAATGCCCACTCATATTCATTTGAGTCTATTTCAGAACCATCTCTAAAATGAAGGATATTTTCCATAGCTGTCCTTGTTAGCTCTTGCTTCTCTTCTTCAGAGTATCCTAGTCCTGGTTTTTCTTTTTTGTGGAGAGTGAGAGGTGTGATAGGTTCTGAAATTCCCTCTTTTCTTAATCCTACAGGCCCTTGTCCTTCATAACCCATCTTTTTAAGAATAGCCTTTCCTTTTCCATACTTGTCTGTGTTGATGTTAACATTTTTGATACCGTTCTCTGATGTTGATGTTTCTTCATCCTTATAAAGCCAATCCAGGATTGCTTTATTGTCTATTTCTTCTGCTATGGTTCCGAATTTCACAAATTTTTCTTAAAGAACTGTGCTAGGCAAAGATGTTGGAGGTTTGATCATTGATGGTTGACCATATTTCCTAGGAGATGGAATTAACTGTGATAAGTTAAGCTATTGCTCCATTGAGTACTATCCCATTCCTTTATCTGTCAACTGAACTTGCTTTTGAAAGTTGTCTGATAGAGAAGTTTGTGTACCTGGAATGTTTGTTTCAACATGACTTGTTTCCTTTTCTTTTCCTTTCTTTTGTACCCACTTGGTAGTGACACTTGGACTTTGTTCGTTCTTGGATGATGATGAGCTTGAAGCTTCCCTGTTGTGAGGGACAAAGGTGTCTTGAGATACTCTCAAGGTGTCACAATGTTGTGGATGATTATAATCAGTAGCTATAGTCACCTCCTGTCCATTGACTGGAAACTTTAGGCATTGATGGTATGTAGAAGGTACAGCCTACATTTCATGAATCCAGGGTCATCCTAAAAGTATGTTGTATCTCAACTCTCTTTCCAACACTTGACATGCTATATGCTTGATCATGGGTCCCACCTGAATGGGTAATACAATTAAACCTTGGGATGATCTTTCCTCCTCATCATATGCTTTGATGATCATTTTCCTCCGAGCACCAATAGTGTCTTCAGAATATCCTAGTGCACAGACTAATTTTAGGGTGCAAATGTTCAGACCGGCTCCCCCATCTATTAGAACTCTTTTAACACGATGATTATGGATACATACTTCAATATGCAACATTGTGTTATGCGGATGGTTTAATGAGACATCATCTTGTTCATAGAATGATAGACAATGTGGGGTAGTCAGATGTCCCACAATAGCTTGGAATTGACAAACATCCAGATTTTTTGGTACGGTTGTGGCAACTAATGCTTGTTCGAGAACTTCCTTATGTGATGGTGACAACTTAAGGAGTTCCAGTATTGATATTTGTGTGGGGATGTTTTGCAATTGATCGACAATATTATAGTGAGATTCAGGTGTAACCTCACGTTGAGATCTTGCTCCTTTTAATACTACCTTGGCTTGCCCCCTAGTCACGACGTTTGCTGGTTGACGTTCTTGATTCTCTCGGGGGGTGTTTTCCATTTGATTGATAACATCATAATGTGATGGAGGTGGAACTGTATGCGTGGAGCCCATTCCTTTTAACATTACTTTGGATTGTCCCCTAGTTAGCACGTTGGCTGGTTGATGTTCTTGATTGTCTCTAATTTTTAAGACATTTATTTGATTATCAAATTTTTGCACACTTGGGAGTAAATTCAAAGGGGTAATGTTGTCGGTTTCATTTTCATCAATGTTATCAATAATTGCATGATCATGTTTGACTTCAGATAGACACAGTATTGTTATGTCATAGACATGATTGGTGGTATTTCCTTTGTTATTTGATGATGATGCACCTTTGTCATAATTTGGTAAAGGATCTTTGAAGGCCGAATGATCGTTGTTATTTTGAGGTCCTTCCACATACACTTTGTTGTTGTCCACCAAATATTGTACTGCATGTTTCAATTCCATACAATCATTTGTTTTATGACCCTTGTTATTATGATAGTTGCAATAATCAGTGTCATTCCACAATGATGGTTTGACTTTTGGATCCTAGAACCTAGCTTCCCGTGCAGTGAGAAGGCCTTTGGTAACTAGTTCCTTCATTGTTGATTCCATTGATTGACCTAAAGGTGTGAACCTTCATCGATTTGATGGTTTTTGATATGGTAGTGTTTTTGCGCGTTCGTTGTTCTGCATGGTAGTTGACTTGACTTTTTGGTCACTGTTTTGATTGTTTGAAGAAGATGCAGTCAAGTTGAAAATTGTGAATCACTTGTTGTTTCATTTGTGTTGTGATTCTTTTGCCAAATTTTTGGTTTATCATTGCTTGAGTGTTGATTGGAGTATTATTTGATTTGTCATTGCAATGTTTGATAACTCCCCGTTTCACTAATGCTTCCTCAATCTTAAGACCAATTTCTATGACTTTTTCGAAAGTGGGTGGACATTGTAATTCTAGCCTATAGCTCATTTCTTCTGTCAAGTTCTCAATGAATAATTCCATCTTTTCTTCCTTTGGAATAGATCAAGGATACCTAGCGAACAGTTGTCGCCATATTTGGAGAAAAGACAAGAATGTTTCTCCTTTTTTTTACTTTAGGTTGTAGAGATCCTTGATAGTAACATCATTTTGGATGTTGAATGAATATTGAGAGATAAACTTGTTAACAAGTTCCTCAAACGTTTTGATACCAGGTTGCAGTTTTGAGAACCATTCCATACATGCACCTCCTAAACTCCTTGGGAATAACCTCATTAAATAAGTCTCTTCTTGAGAAAACTCAAGACTCATCATTTTAAATTCTCCTATATGATCTATTGGATCTATTCATCCATTATACTTATTGTACTTTTGGAATTCGCAGTGTCTTGGAAAAGGTAGCAAACCAACTGTTGCGTCAAATGGATAAGGACAAATGTCCTGTATCGCATATCTCTTGGTAGTCCCTTGCGTCATATCTTGTATTTTTTGTTGTAATAGTTGCATTTGAGATGTTAAAGCGGCAACTGGATCTATTATTTGCGTTGGTTGTGGTATCTCAGTCTCATTTATGTTTGGTGTTTCTTTCAAACGGTTTACATCAAAATCTTTTGGAAGTTTTGCCCCCGATTTCGCCAACATCAAAAGATATTTTTCCATGTCTTGTTCTAGAATTTTTTCCATGAATATGTGAAACTTGGGATCTTGTTGAGCCGCTTGGATATCTTCCGGAGTTACTTCATTCTTATCATTGCAGTTCAGATTGTTCCAAGGATTTTCTTCTGCCATTTCTTGTGATTTTAAAATTTCTTTCTCTAAGAGTCTCTGTTTTTGGTACCTAGTTAAGATTGGCATACAAATTTTTTCCCTTTCTTCTGAAATGTTGATCTTATGTGTGGGATAGTGTCAATTTGAACCTTTTAAACAAAGTCGAATAAGATGACTGATCTTATTGATGAGACAATATTTAAAAAGTGAATTACTATACTTTGTTTCGTGATGAAGGATGATAGTATCCTGATAATGAAACTTCAGTGTAGTAATTGATTGTGTAATTGATTTTGACACTTGTAATTTGCAAGATCTTGTTTCAGTTGATAAGTTTGGAAATTTGTATAAACCTTTCTGACTTTGGTTCCTAGACAGTGATTTTGATAAAAAGAAATTTTGATTCTGATGAAAATGTTGATAAAATGATAGATTGATAGACTGGTTAAAATTTTGAACTCTCTGTTTTAAAAGCGCTAAAATAGAGACCAGAAGCGCTATTTCCCAGAAGCGCTGGAATAGAGTCCAGAAGTGCTGAAACAGGTGACCGAAGCGCTATTTTGACTGAAGTGCCGAAACAGTGCCCGAAAGCGCTGGAGAAAATAATAGAAGCGCTACTTCCCAGAAGCGTCGAAATAGAATCTAGCAGCGCTACAAAAATTGACAGAAGCGCTATTTTTCCAGAAGCACTAAAATAACAACTGGAAGCACTAAAACAGATCCCGAAAGCGCTATTTCACAAAAGCACTAGAACAGTGACCCGAAGCGTTGAGATAGGTTTTCCAGAATGCTAAAAACAAGACTTTTTAAGACTTTCTACTACAAAATTTGATCCGGTCTTGTGGCATACTGTATCAGAGATTGTGGAAGATAAGAAGGATGAATCTGTTGACTACGGTTGTGGAATTGCGTGAGAGCTCTCCTCTGGAAGAAGGCTCGTGAGTAGATTGGTTCTACTACGTAATCTAATGTGTGACCCCTAGCAAAATCGTGATAGCGGTGGATGAAAGTTCTATGTTGCAAAAGAAGTTTCTAATTTTGATATAGAAAACGTTGTTTTCTCAATTTGTTTCTATAACCAAGAGGTCTTTGGGGTTTTGTGACTTTGATTTTTCTTTTAAGAAATGTGGTGGACTTCCACTTTCCCAGCATGGATTTTCTGATTTATTTTGACTTGACATTTTCAGGATGATCTTTAAATCTGATTTAAATGAATTTGTGAAAACACGGCAAGCAATTTTGAATAAGTGTTTTAAAACTGAAAAGATTGTGTATGTTCAAAAATCATGAATGATCTTTATTGATTTTGACGGGTTGTTTTAACATTTGTACACAAATCAAATAGACTCATACTTAAGGATAAGTAGGTCATCATTATACTCATAGCCCACATCTTGCAATTACGTTGACTCACACAGCAGTGTCACCCCCTAGAGGGTGCCCATGTTTCTGTCGTTGCCAGGTGCATACTCAAAGTGACGGACGTAGATACCGAATCCCTTGAGCAAACAATCCTTGGTAATTATATGGTGAGTGTCTTGGGGGTAGATTCTTCCCTCCCCTTGCACCGTGAGTATGACAATGTATGGATACTGACTCGGCGAGTAACTACTCTATGGTTCGTAGATAGGGTTCCGTTCGGTGTGGCAAATAGATAAACTCCCTTAGGAGACCTCCCAATCTTTAGAACAAAGATTTTGGGGATGGTTATCTTGCCTACTACCGTCAAGTTGGACTTTCATCAACAACTTGCATTTTTATTATAGTGGGTTGGATAACCTGGCTTTGGTTGTTCCCACTTAGGTCATTCCCGTAGGGTGAGTACTTTTTCCCACTACGGTAGGCCCGCTAAAGGATTTAATAAAGTGTAAATGACATGAAATAAAAGTGAATCTGGCACTTTGGTCACCCTGTTAAGGGGAGAGCATAAGCCTAATCACCACAAGCACAACATTTAAGTATGTTCTATTTTAAGCCCAAAAAGAAATTTTTTTAATCTAAGTGAAGGTATTGCTTCACTGAAATCATGATGTTCTTTTTAACTTCTACTGTAAGAATGTGGTGACTATCCTAGGATTGATAGATTTTCTTTAAGAAAAACAAAAAAATGAATGTCCTAGGATTGATCAATTTTAGAAACTTTGAAGTGGCTACCCTAGATTGATCAATTTTATCTCAATTGTAAAAAGTAAATAAAATCTGGCCACGGAAGCATCGGATCCAGACTATTTTTAAAAAAGCGCTGGAATATGGCACCGAAGCACTAAAACAGTTACCTGAGGCACTAAAACCCGAAAGCGCCAAAACAGTGTACCGAAGTGCTGAAGTTTGTCTTGGAAGCGCTAAATCACCGAAGCGCCAAAGTTTGTCATAGAAGCGCTAAAACACCTGAGGCGCTCAAATAGTGACCAGAAGCACTGAAACTCTAAAAGCGTTGGAACAGGGACCGGAAGTGCCGAAAATTTTAACGAAAGTGCTAAAATAAATCATGCTGTAAACCTGCATAACACTTTCCAAAAAAAATTGAAATTTTGATAAAATTGGGGTTAATGCCCCACAGTGGGCGCCAAATTGTAAGTGTGGAATGAGGTAAATAACATAAATACACTTCTTAATAAGACATTATATCAAAGACAACTCAAATTGAATTAAATCAAAGCAGTAATCAAATGAAAGCATCATATTGTTCTCTATCCTCAAAGATTTATTAAATCACTATTGCTCTCAGATTGTTAAGCACTATGATTGTTAAAATGACTATCTGAAGAACGAAATGATACTAAAATGCAATACTAGATTATAACAATGTAAACTAGCATGTATGAAATAGATAATTGCAGCTACGAGAGGTAGCCATTGATGTGAAGCTTGATTGTTGAATTGCTTGATACTCGATGCTTGATACTTGATGCCTGGATTCCTGCAGAGTAAGAGTGCATAAACTTGATTATTTGGATCCTTTTCTTGGTTCAATGAGGCTTTATTTATAGATTTCTTGGCTGTAGAAATGCACAGGGAAAGCTTTGAAAGGCTTGGATTCAATCTGGAGATTTGAATGGTGAGAGATGGAGGAGATTGAGAGAAAGATGGAGATTGTCTCTACCCATGAAAACACCAGGCAAGAGAAGAGGAAGAAATGATGGAAGAGGATTGAGAGATCAAATTCCAAATTTGTCTCCAATTTGTCTCCAAAACTTCCCATGAAGTTTCAATCAATTAACTTGACACATTTTTGACATAAATTAGACATGGTTTAGACATAGGAAATCTAATTCATTTTTTTGAGAGAATATGGATGGAATATTCCTTGTGCAACAATTCAAATATTTTGATTTATTTAAATTAACAAAAGAAAGATAAATAATTTAATAAAACAAACTATAGGATAGTTTTTTATTAAATTAAAATAGAAGAATAATGGCAATTAATCAATAAAGTGTTTTTGTCTTTATTTAATTAATTTAGAAATGATGTGATAGATTGAAATAGGGATTTGATAATTAAATCGAACAAAGTATTTATTTTTGTTTATTTAATTAAGACGAGATTTAGAAGAAATTATGAAGAATGTGAATGTGAACTATATCAAATAAATATTTCTATTTATTCAATATTAGAGGAAATTAGGATAATTAATCAAATAATTCGTATTTAATTAATTGGATGCTCCAAACCATTTTTAGGTGTATACACCTGCAAATTTGGATTTCAACTTCTTGTCCTTCTTCTTGCCCTTCTCCTTTGGTCTACCTCGAACAACAAGAGCCTCTTTGGCCATCTCTGAAGACTTCCTCTACATCTCTTCAAATAGCAATAAGGCAACAACGCCTTCCATCTTGAAAGCAGCAGTAGTGCTTCTAATGGCCATCACAAGATGGTCCCAACTGTCAAGTAATGAACACAACAGGAGCATGCAATGATCCTCCTCCTCTATCTTTACACCTATAAAAACCAGCTAAGTAACACTCATGTTAAACGAGTTCAAATGGTCTGCAATAGATGCACCTTCTTCCATCTTCAAGGAGTACAACTTCTTCCTCCAAAAAAACTTATTTACCAGAGACTTTCCCTGATAAATATCACCAAGCTTCTTCCATAATGAAGTTGTAGACTACTCCTCATGGACGTTTAGGAGAACATAATCAGCTAGACTTAGTCTTATCAAACCTCTTGCTTTTCTATCAGCAAGATCTCAAGCTTCTTACGTGGTACTTTGTGGCTTAGTACCAGACACTGCAATCCAGAGGTCTCTATCCACAAGTAAGTCTTCTATCTTGAGTTTCCATAACTCAAAGTTACTGCCATTGAATTTTTCAATGTCTACTCTACCAGATGTACTCACCATCTCAAACAGAAACAAGTTTCAACAATGCAAGACTCCCACTGAAAGAGTATTAGCACAAAAAAATAATCTTTCCTACAAGAATAACACAACTGGCCAAGCTCTAATACCACTTGAAGGGAAAACAAGCATGGATCTAGAGACCCAATAGTGTAGAATACATTCCATTAACACTAATACAATAGAGGAGAATAGCATAAACCGATTTCAATAGCATTCTAAAACTACTTGAGATGAAAACATGCATGTAAAATAGATAACAAAAATTAGCATTCACAGATTGACACAAGATATACGTGGGAAAACCTTATCAGGTAAAAAACCCACCACACAAAGTCCAGACTATTTGTATTACAGTAACAAAAAAGTTACATACAAAAATACAGTCTTCTCTGATCAGCTCACAACAACACTACTCGAATTAACTCTCACTGTTACAATGTTCTCTCAAAACATACAGTTCAAACTTCATTCCATGCAATATATCATCGACTTCCTTAAGTCTAACATTGTATTCAATTATGTAAGTCAACTTCCGATCACAAGGTACACTCATGTCTGATCCAATCTCACCCATGATTTGCCCATACCGATCTTCCTGCATCAAGCCACCTAGGTATTAATGCCTTCACCCAAATCGGGTTCTATTTCGCCACCCTGGGTTGACCTGCACTTGCTACAATTACTCTTTTGGTCTCTGTCCAATCATCATTCAGACACTGAGCCACGTGTCTACATTCCATTTGCTATTCACTTTTGAAATCGAGTCCAACTCGATCAAACCAATCAACAAGCTCATCTGAGCTCCCCACAGTCTTTACCGTGCTACCGCCGAGCTCATCCAACCAGCTTGTGGTATGGCAGTAAGTCAATCGAGTTCATCTGAGCTCTTACTGCTCTACCACCGAGCTCATTCGACCAGCTCATGGTATGGCGGTGAGCTCGTCCAAGCTCACACCGACCATACCCATGCTACTGCTGCACTACCTGAGTCGCCTTGCGGTATAGCAGTGAGCTCATCTGAGCTGGTCCGCCTCGCCACCGAAGACACCACCGCGCTTCCGCTGCAGTCTTTGGACATGACCGCGGTGTGGCGATGACCGGTCAGTGGGACCGCTGACGGTCTTACTACGCTACCGTGGGGCCGACAGGCCACCTCGCAGTAGGGCAGTAATCATCAACCAGACCGTTGGTGGTCATACCGCGGCCACCACGGTCAGTCTCTTGACTGGCCGCGATAGGGCGGTAACCACCAGACCCAGCCGTAGGCGGTCTCACCATGCTACCGCGGTGAGTGGACCCACCGCCTACAGTAAGGCGGTAAACACTAAACCCTTCACCGTGGTACCGCTAGAATAGAAAAGGAGACTACTGCGGTATGGCGGTAAAGGTAGAACAGAGCATTTTTCATGCCAAGTATTTTATGATAGAGGTTCAAGCTGGCAATTGAGGCATCATTTCTCAACATTACTTTCTTACTTTTTATTCTTTTAAGGAAATAAATTATATAATAATGAATGGATAAAAGGATATTTATATATAATCTCTATTATTTATTATGTGGTTGTATATTTTTAAAGAAAAGTGGGTTAGTTAATATCACTCCACTATTTAAGATAATTTTTTATCTTTTTACCCTTTTAAGGAAATCTTTAAAGGTTAGAGATAAGCGAGAAAGAATTGTTTCATTTATTTATATTATTTAGAATTTAAAATAATAATATTATTTAGAGTGTATAAGTAAATGAGTATACTGTTTTTGATAAGATAAGCAACATTTACAGGGCACCGTACCCTTTACATGAAGAGCCCAAAGGGCCTAAAAGAGATAAGAAGAAAAGCAAAACTAGTGAACATACCGCAAAAACACCACAGACTAGCAACCCACCCTGACACCAAATACCAGGAGAAAAGAACACTTAGAACAACATGCAATCCTAAGTCAAAGAAAAAGGAACAACAAAGGCCATTAGCCAAAAAACTTACACCCAAAATCTAGGGCCAAGGGCCCAAAATACCTCCTGGAGAAACCAGGCAACGAACCACAAGCAACAGTTGAAGCAACCAAGACACAGATCTCCTACAAAAAATAGACCACCAAAAAAAAATTTATCATAACTGAGCCTATCAGAATCTCACCAAAAGACTTGCCTAATCCTACCAGGTCACAAAACACTTGCAATAGTCGAACCGCTACAAAAATTCCACTCATGATTAAGCCCAAGGGACTGCCAGGAAACACCAGGCCACATAACACCTATAGCAACATGTTTGCAACAAACCTCCCTCTCAATTTAGATCCAATTGCCATCTGCAGTAGCTAAACAACAACATACCTTCTGCTTGAGTTATCCATAACTGAGCCTATTAGCTTCCCATCAAAAGAGGGGTAAGAAACTCCTTTACCAACAAATAAATAAATTTCAAATCGAAACACCCAATCAGGCACCACCTCTAAGGGAGAGGACTCCACCATAAAAGGAGCACTTTCAGCGACAACTGAACCCAAGCAGACCAACCTACCACTAGTTACCCAACCACAGGAAGAAGGCAAACCAGAGACAAAGATCAAAGATGACCAAAGAAAAGCAATAGCTAGCTTGCACCATACACCCACAAGATTACCCAACCCCAAATCCACCTCAATAGGAGAGGGATCCCCTCTAAATGAGTGAATAAGATGCAAAACTTCCAATCAAGAGCCACAACTCACCAACACAAACAAAATCCACCTCAATAGGAGCCTGTTAGAGGAAAGAAAACTCTACCATCAAAATAGCCACCAAATCCACCTCAATAGGAGTGGGCTCCCCCTCAATAGAAGCAGACTCCACCTCAAAAGAATTCAGCCGAAGAACATGACAGAGGAAAGGAAGGCCATCAAATCCAAAGGCAAACCTGGCATAGGGAATATGATACAAGGAGGAAAACGCCACCCCACGAAAGACTTCCACTAGAGCACAACCATAGGACCCCCAAAACCCTCAAAAGGAGAAGAGAAAGTGGTCAGAAACATGACCCCAAGAGCATCCATACTCCAAGAAGAGCACACAAACATAGAAGCCCCATCACTGCCACCCACAAGGAGGAGAGCATACCCTCCCCACAACACAACCGCCGCACCCACCAAGAACAACAACATGGTCCTCCTGCAAAGACCCCACACCAAAAGCACAAGTTGAAAAAATACCACCAACCCCCAACAGAATAGAGGGAACAACATCACATCTAAGCCAACCACCCAGGACCACACAAAGTAGGATCCAAAGCAGAGCTAGGGGTAGGAACCAATAACCCAAATTTTTCTACCCGCAACAACCAGTGAAGACACCCTCAACAACAAACCCCAAATAGGGCAAAAAGCGGAGACACCCTGCCCAAAAATAGTAGGAGCTCTGGAAGATGAGAAAAGTGAAGGTCTGCAACCCCATCCCTAGTCATACAAAAGTAACACACCTACACCCAAATCCACAAACAACATGGACCCACCAGAGTTATCGACCCTAGCAAAGAGAGCCTCCAAACAAATTGAAGGTAAGCCAAGGTCCAAAATGAGTATATTGTTTATATAAGAGTTTTAATTCGATAATTATTGTTTGGCATTTGAAATAGATAGATACTCTTTTAATTTAGAGTTAATATAGGTAGAAGAATTTTAGAATTGGGAATTAAGAGTTTTAGTATTATTATAGGTGTTTGTTGCAAGAATACTTTCATCCTTGAATATTATTGTCTTCAATAGATAATTAAGTAAAGGAGTTCAATAGTGAAACTGAATGTTTCATAATTAGTTAGGTTATTTATTTAAAATTATCATTGTGGATAAAATTAGATAGCTCATATTGTTAAAAAAATAAAAATATTGTTGAATTAGTTATATAATAAGATGATAGTTGTGCCCTTACATTGACATAGTTATTTTCTCAAGAGCATTAATTATTAGAAATGCACTCGTATAGTTAGGAATTCAAGGTAATGAACCTTAATAGGGAAATCCCTTGTTGGTTAAGATCTAGTTTACATTTTATTATAAATATGGATAAGTGGTTAGGTAGTAGATTCTTCTAGATCAACTAAGTATATGTCTAGTATTGTTATACAAATGTTATATTGTAACATAACTTTCATTCATTATAGAATTAGGTTGTTTTATGGTCGTTTATAATCGATCAAGACATTAATGTGAAACCCACTAAAGTGGAAAGTTTTTAGTTCTTAATTTATTTATATGCTATCCATATAGTGGTTTAAGGAATAATCGGAAGAATATTATTACACAAAAGTAATTTCAATGCCTTAAGCATGTTTTCAATATAGATTCTATGTTAACCATAGATGTCTTATCCCTTACTCGATAATATGTTGTTTTCCTTTATGGTTTATGAGTTGTGAATGTCTTCATGGGCATGTTTAAATTGATTTAATTTGTTGGTTGGTGGCTTAGTGGTATAATTGTGAATGTGATAATCCTTTTGTTTTATAAGATGAATTAAATGATGTTTCATTTTGGATTGGTTCACTTTTTTATTGACTTTGAGTTATGGGAATCTGTGTTTTAAGTCTCGTCTTTGGGTAGATGTTTACGTACCTCCAGAGGCTAGGGGAAGCTGTGTGTTTGTGCATTTATTGTTGCACTTTTATCTATATTTTTATTGCCTTGAGAATATGTGTTTGGTGGTACCTCCTTGTGAACCCCAATCCTAGACCTACACAAACATCACAAACAAATACATTATTAGATCAATATGCAAGTAAGAACAAGGATTCCCCATGAAATCCATTTGCAATGCTCAAATAAGAAATAAAATGAAGAAATGAACAAAGAAAGAAATTAAATCCTATTCTAAGATGCAAACTCTTGATCTCATTGGAGAATTGGTGTCAATTTTGTGTAGAAATTGGCCCTTTCCCAACTCCTTTGTAAGCTTGATGATGGTTGATCCACTTGATCGTGAAGAACAATGTGACTCCTTGCTAAAATCTGCAATAACCTAGCTATGGTGATGGCAAATGCTCAAGAAGATGAATAGAATTGCTCTCAATTGAAGATAATAACTTTGCATTCAAATTGTGGATGAAATGAAGTATAGTAGACTTTATTGGATTGTGGATGATCAAAATGAGGAGAGAAGCCTCTCATTTATAGATGAGATTGAGGGAAGAATGAGAAAAATGGATGAATGTGGAATCATTCAACATCCAATGTTCAAGTGGCACTTATCAAGATGTGAATGGAGGAAGGTTGAACACATTTTGATGAATGTGCACAATAAATGATATGAGATTCAAATTTTAAATTTGAAAGTGACATGTTTAGAGGGAAGGGAAATAGAGTTAATGTCACTTGGCTCAAGGCCAAGGACATGTAAGAGGAATTCAATGCCTTGTTAGAAGTACCCATCCCTTTTGGAGGGATTTTTTGAATTGGAAGAATATTCCACAAAATATGCCCTTTTGAATGGAAATTGATGAATTAATAAATCAAATAAATTGATTTATTGTGCAAGTTGCAAAATCTAGAGGATTGGAGTGATTTGGATTAAATTAATCAAGGTTTGATCAATTTAATAGGAAATTAGATGATATGACAAATTTGATTCACATTTTATGATTTATTTAAATCAAAGTTGAGAGGAATAATGATTTAGACTTAATTAAATAAGAATTGATTTATTTAACTAAGGAGCATGATGTTAGATTAATCAAATAAAGATTATTTTATTTTATTTAAGGGGATGAATTTAGGCATTTAATTAAATAAAATGAATTATTTAATCAAATAGAGACATAGGGTTAATTAAATCAATTGATTAATTTAATTAATAGGAAAGAATGAGTTAATCAGATAAATAATGATTTATTCAATTAAGGGATGAAAAGTGATGACAAGCTGAGAAGGTGATTCAAGACGAAATGATGTTAGTATTCAGGATCAAGTGTGTCGATCAATTTTCAATGTCTACATTTTTCCCCTCTTTGAAGCAATGCACTTGTTATATTGGTTCAAAGAATAAACTATTGTGATCAAAGTTCAAATTTTTTTGATTTTTTTGGATGTTCCACTTCTGCCCCAATGAGAAGGATTATATTGATATATTGCCCCCTCGAGAGATCGAGCAGAAATGTTTGATTTTCTGATTGAGATCACAATAAAATGTGAGAGGAGTGGTTCTATTGATCAGAGGATGAAAGATAATTCTTTGATGTAGACAATTATGATGATGTATAGATAGTCATCGACCATGGGTAGCCTCGTGTATATTTTGATACAATACACCAATTTTGGATAGAAATGTTAGTAAAGATAGAAGAATAAGATGGATGGAAAGAGGATCCACACAAGTTCACATTATTAATGATGATGATGATTTGCTTACCAGGAGTCATAATTTTAAAAGGGCCAATTACTTTATGTTTGATAATACACATAGGTACAATGCATCAGGGTATAAAGAACCAGGATTGCATTGCACCTAGTGTGATGGACTTTGACTTGACAATCAGATAGGAGTATTCCTGTTCACACTTGACATACATAAACCTTGCTAGGATGCACCTAACAAAGCAAGTATTCGCCAAGTTATTTTACAAGAACATCCAACAAACACAACAGATAAAAAAGATAATGATCATTGCCCCATTCCTTTCTCTCTAAACCTGTTTTGATTAGGCATCATCAAGAGGTCCTTGGAATGAGCGCAATAAGATAAATCCAAAGAAAGGATAAAGTAAACAAACAAGCTAATGTTCTTCATACTGCTAGCCAAGACTAAACTATAGTGTGATACTTGATGTTGATGTCCATCGTGGGAATGATGCATCCTAGGACATGTGATTAGGGTTTGATGAGATTGATTGGATGATAAGCTATGAATACTCTGAGTTGACCAACTTGCTTGCTTATTGACCTAGACTTGAGACTTCTGACGATTAGGGTGTTCACTTTTGGAACCTGCTAGACTTGCTTCTGACTGACTCACCAAAGGATGAAGGCGATGATTGATTTATTACAAACAATGATTATTGCGGGTGAAAGAAAGATGAGACGGGTACACCATTTTGGGTTTTTTTCAAATGTTTGGATGTTTTTGAAATTTTTTTGAGGTTGTTTTGATTTTTTGAGATTTTTCAATGTTTTTGGTATTTTTGAGATTTATGACCAAGAGACTAACTTAAATACCTATCCTAGGGGTCTCGAGAGTTGATCAGAAAATTATCTTTGCCTACATTATACACATAGAGACCACGTAGTTCAACTAACAACAGACTTGACTCAATGATGAGATAGATGGGCAAACGAATTGCTAATGCGACAGATGCCTAAAGGACTGACCTAGGGTGTCTTGGGGGATGATCAAAGATCAACCTTGCCTACGTTCAAAATCAGAGATGATGTAGTTTGACCAGATGATGCCACTTTTTGATTTTGATATGATTTGGATGTTTTTGAATTTTTGGTTTTTTGAATGTTTTTGGATTTTTGATGGATATTTTGAATGTTTTTGGATTTTTGATGGATTTTTTGAATGTTTTTGGATTTTTTCTTTTTAAGGAAGATCACAAGATTATATACAAATCCAATCTGATGCAGGTACAGGAACATGCCCCCAATGTAATGCGATAGACTACTTCGATAAAGGCAGGACAAACCGACCTTCAGAATATGCCAAGTAGTACTAGGGTGGAACATGATACAAACACAAGATCAAGCTATGGTATGGATGCAAACAGATAATGGAAGGATAGATGGTATGTAATTGATAAGTGAGTGTGCGGAATAGGCCGTGAAGATCCTGGTGGATGGAGAGTGCTTTATTTACGCTTGGCACCTGTTTTCCAAGTTTTCACCAAGGTACTTATCTAGAGCACCACCGAAGTGGTTTTCACTAGAGGACGATTTTTCTCTTTACTGTTTTCTATCCTTTTTCTAATTTTTTTGGATTTTTGTATTTTTGTATTTTTTTTTTTGCCACCAAGACACCTGTTTTCCAAGTTTTCATTTGGGTGACCATTTTTCAGGACATTTTCTGATGAATTTTTTTTGTACTTTTTGGTTCTATACCTTGCAAGATTTTAGGCATAAATTTTTTTGAGATGGGAGTTGTTCATGGGCTCCTAAAGGGGTTCGCCTTCTAGTGTTGATAACTGGTAGGCTCCTGATTTATAGCTTGTCGTGATGACAAACGGTCCCAACCAGTTGGGTTCAAATTTTCCTTTGCTTTCTAGGTTTGGCATGTTCTTCTGGTTCTCCTTTAGCACAAGTTCGCCGACTTGGAAGGTGTATCTCCTGATCTTCTGGTTGTAGCTGCACTTTAGGCAATTATGATAGATTTGTAGATGGTTGAGGGCATCCATGTGCCATTCATCTAATAACTCCAGCTCATTTAACCTTGAAACCCGATATTCCTCATTTGTAATGACGTTTTGTAGTGATATCCTTAATGGTGGGATCTCAATCTCAATGGGGAGGATGGCTTCTGATCCGTAGACTAGGGAGAATGGGGTGGCACCTATTGGCATGCTGATGCTGGTGCAATAGGCCCATAAGGAAAAATTTAGCTGTAGATGCCAATCACGACCAGCGTCATTGACTATCTTCTTAAGGATTTTCAAGATAGTTTTATTAGCAACTTTTGCTTAGCCATTTCCTTGGGAATAGTACAAAGTGGAAAAGCGATGTTGGATATTGAATTTTTCACATAAATCACAAACATACTAGTTTTTGAAAGGTGTCCCATTATCTGAGATAATAGCTTGGGGGACATTGTACCGACAAATGAGGTAGTTTAGGATGAAATTGGATATTTGATTTCCCATTATGTAGGTCATGGGAATGGCTTCGACCCACTTTGTAAAGTACTTCATGGCGGTGATGATGAATTTGTGGCCATTGGATGAGGTGGGGGTGATTTTTTTGATGAGATCGAGTCCCCACTGTGAAAAGGGCCAAGGTGTAATAATACAATGAAGCTCTTGAGATGATGCATGGATAAGGTCCCCATGTTATTGACATTATAAACATTTTTTGATGAAATCATGCGCATTCTGCTCCATTGTTGGCTAGTAGTATCTGGTTCTCAGCAACTTCTTAGCCAAGGTCATACCACTCGAGTGTGATCCACAAATTCCATTGTGTACCTCAATTAAAGCAGACATGGATTCCTTAGTGTTCAAGAAATGCAACAAGGTTCCTTCAATGCTCCTACGATAAAGGGTTTCTCCTAGGATGACAAAGTGGGTGGAATTTTTGAGGAAGGCTCGTTTAAGGTTTGGGGTTATATCAACAGGAAAGACTCCTATTCTTAAGTAGGTGTAAATGTCATGATACCAGGGATCACCAGGACCAACGAGTTCACACACGAATTCAGACTCTGGTACCTCGAATGCTCGTACAAGAAGCTGCTCTACCAGGAATTCTTGCTTTGGGATGTTGTGTGGGATTTCCAAGAGTGATCCAATTGTTTTCATTGCGTCTGCTGCTCTATTGTTACTCCAGGTAACTGTTCAAATGTGATATCAATGAATGACTCTTTGAGGCTCTCGACTAACTTCTTGTATGGAGTCAGTTCTTCATCCTTTATCTGATATTCATCTTTTACCTGATTAATTACGAGTTGAGAGTCCCCATATACCTTTAAAGCCATGATCTACCATTGTACTGCAATCCTTAAGCTGATGATGAGAGCCTCATACTATGCTATTTTATTCATGCATGGAAATGATAGTTTGTAAGATTTGGGTATGCAATCTCCTTGGGGAGTTATGAATAAAATTCCTGCCCCTGATCCGTGTTGTGTGTAAGATCCATAAAAATACATCTTCCAGTGGTCTACAACACTTAGGCTAAATATTGATTTGTCTAGGAATTCTAAAACAAGTGGGTTCTCTGCATAAATAGGAGGCTCTACTAGTTGATCTGCAATTACTTGTCCCTTGATAGCCTTGTGCTCCACATATTCACTGTCGTGTTCCGTCAATATCATGACCCACTTGGTTTCATGTTTTGTGAGAGTGGCTCTAGAAAGAAGGTATTTGAGAGGATCTATCTTTGCAATCAACTTTATTTGGTGAGCCAACATGTAGTGTCTGAATTTTTGTGCTCCAAATACAACTGCTAGACAAAATTTTTTGATAGGAGTATAGTTTAGCTCGTGTCCCACCATAGTTCTATTGATATAGTATATTACTCTCTCTCTCTTCCATTTTCATCGTGTTGAGATAATAGAGCACTGAGAGCTACCATGGTTGTTGAAATGTATAGAATCAGTGGTTTTCCTAGAGTAGGTGGCAGGTTGATCCCACAAATCTGGTTTACAATTTTTGAGAGGACCTGATTTTTGCTGAAATCACATATTTTTAGAAAATATAATGATTTAAGCCTTTAAAAGTTCCATTTTAAGGATTCCAATTGAAGAGGCTTTGATCAAACCACCTTATATCAAACTCCCTTGGATAGAACCTTGCTAGTTTTAAACCATACCTATAAATGAGTCTCCTTTACACCTATCAAAATGCTAATAAAAAATCACTTTTGAATTACCTTTTGGGGGATCAAATGAATTCATTTCAAATTTATTTCAAATGATTATGGTAGTCCTCAAAATGAGCTATCCCACAAATATAATTTTAATATGTTTTGGTTTTATTATGTATGTGTTTTTTTAGTTTTATTAAACATAGGTTTTTCACCAAAAATCAAGCTCTTTGTTTTGCACTTGTGGAAAAATAGAAAATTATCAAAATAATTTATTTTTAAATATGTCTGTGTTGGATATTGATGTCCTTGATCCATTAAAAAAAAAAAAAATGAATTTCGATACATGCAGAAAAAGTTATGTTTTATATAGTCCGCCTATGTTTGAATTGCAATTGGTTTGACTTTGAAACTCTATTAAGGAAAAAATATTCAATAAATAACTATGAGACCAAATGAAAGTGCTAGATATCATAGTTAAAAATCTAAATTCAAAAAAAATAGAATTTTATCCTTCATACAAAAAAATTTATGTTGTATACAATGAGTGTCACTTTTTAAAAATGTTGTTTTCTAAAAAAAACCAATTTTCGTGGGAGATAGAAAAAGAAGTGCAATCTTATTCCAAATTTTTTGAAAAAAATAGTTTTAGAATCTACAGACAAAATGTGATGAGACTCTAGTTTGTATCATCTTCAAATTCCTCACGGTTTAGCCTCTATAGGTGCCCGAATGTGAAGATTTAGTTAAAAATAATAATTTTGGTGTCTAGTTTGACCAAAAATTGTAAACCACTATTGTGGGATCACCCGGAATTAAAACTGGTGCCGTAAGTATATATTCTTTGATTTTACTAAACGCCTGATCACACTTTTTGTCCCACTTGTATGTTACTCCTTTGTGGAGTAGATGAGAGTATGAGATTTATTTATCCACCAGTTGTGCTATGAATCTGCAGATGGATTGGAGCCTTCCCTGTAGGCCTCTAAGTTGTTTTAGTGTCCTGGCTGCTTCCATGTCGAGGATCACCTTGAATTTGGTAGGTTCCACTTCTATTCCTCTCATTGATACTATATATCCCAGGATTTTGCCTAATTTCACCCCAAAGACGCATTTCTTGGGGTTAAGTCTAACCTTGTATTTCTCCAATCTATCAAAGATGGCACTTAGAGTTGCTATGTGATCTTGTCTTTTCCTTGACTTGGCCAATATATCATCCACATAATCTTCCATAGTTTTTTGAATCATGTCGTGAAAAATTAGAGTCATGGCCCTTTGATATGTTTCTCCCGCATTCTTTAGCCCAAATGACATCATGTTCCAACAGTAGGTGCCCCATGGACATGTAAATGTTGTCTTATGCTGGTCTTCCTTTGCTATCATAATCTGGTTGTACCCTGAGAAGCCATCCATCAGTGATAGCATCTCGTGTCCAACCGTCATGTCCACTATCATATCAATGTTGGGTAGTGGAAAGTCATCCTTAGGATACACTTTATTTAGGTCTCTAAAATTAGTGCAGATACGGATCCCCCCATTTGGTTTTGAAATTGGCACAAGATTTGACACCCATTCCGGATAATCAATTGGGCATATAAAACCGGCATCTAGGATTTTTTGTAATTCCACCTTGACTAACAAGGCTATCTGAGGGTGCATCTTTCAATTTTTTTGTCTCACTAGCTTTGCCCCTGGATAGACAGCTAAGTGATGAACCACGACTTCCGGATCGAGACCCAGCATGTCAGTATAGGTCCACGTGAATTTCACCTTTCTTTCTCTTAGGAATTCTGCTAAGAGTTCTTGTTCTTCCATGAGAAGTGACTTAGCATAGAAGGTGATGTGTGGCGTTGCTTCTGTTCCCAAATTGATAGGATTGTATCGTTCTGCTAGGATTGTTGATTTCTCTTGATGAAGTGCAGTGAGGGGGAGATTGAATCCTTCATCCTCTGACGCCTCAAAGATGTTTCCACCATTGGATGCGTCCTTTATTTTTACTATTCTATGGTTAGAGAGTGCCACAATGTGTTTTTCACTCAATGACCCTAAGCTTATTCTCATTCTTTTTCTTTTGTGACTGAAGCACTCAATCGTCTCCCCGTAATATGCTTGTGTGTCCAATGTGATGTCGAATCTAGCTTTATGATCTTTGTATGGTACTATATCCCTTAGTCCCATGAATTCCGAGAGTGCCTCATTGTTTTCGAATGCGTCTAGAACCGGCGGTCCTCATTGGTCGTAATCAATGAGTTGTGGGTAGACTAGGTTTATCTTGTGGGGTTGGTGGTCTGACTCAAAATATGATGTGCTAATCATGAGTAAGGAGGAGTCTTCAAATAGAATTGGAAGGCTTGTTATGGTTTCCTCATCATCACTACTACTACAGATGTCAACGATATCAAAGGTGAAGTTATCTAATGGCAGACCTGTGGATACGAGTAACCGTAGGGCAGTTGTCGATGACTGAGGGGGATTCCCAACTGTGTTAACTGGGGGACCTCGACCACGTATGGTTATACTCGGAGGGGTACATCTGAGGCCAAGATTTCTCATTCATCTTTCTACAATGATGGGCTCTAGTCATCCATCGATGTTCCTTCCAAGGCTTTCATTTCTGTTGTAGCCCATACCAAGTATCATTTGCATTCCTCTGCTAGCTTCATCCATGGATATGGTGGGTGTGGGCCTTTCATCTTAGTATAGTGAGCTTGAAATGTCTCTTTCGTCCATATTTTCTCGACTTAGATCCCCCCAATAATGAAATCTAGAAGGGTCCTCCCTGAAAGTATGGACAAGTGTTTCAACTGGTTGGGGTTTCCCACATGACCTAGGACATTGAGGTAACTCTCCTACAACAAAATAATTCTTCTTCATTCTATAATCTCTACATCCATTGTCTTGGATCATGAGCTTGATGTCGGATATGTCGGGGATGAAGGGTGTCTCTATCGTAGAAGTGAAGGCGAGGTTAGATGGATCTATATAGGGAGTGGAGGGGCCTTCATCGTTCTTTGGTACTTGGGGAACTTTATAGAACTTGGCTTCCAAGTTCTTGCAATAGGTGAATGGCTCAGGATCACCATGTATTGTGACCTCCTCATTTTGGTATGGAAATTTCATGCAATGGTGGAATGTTGAGGCGACCGCCTTCATTCCATGGATCCATGGGCGTCCTAAGAGGATGTTGTAGGTTAAATCAAGGTCGAGGACCTGACATGTGGTTTCCATAGTAGTTGGCCCTTCTTGGATTGGGATCTTGATAGTGCCTTGAGACACTCTTTCCTGGTCATCATATGCTCTAATGGTAATACCTTTGTTTTTGTCGATGGAGTCTTCTGAGATTCCCAAGTTCTTTATAAGTTCAAGCAAACAAATATTGAGACCCGCGCCTCCATCCACCAAAACCCTTTTGACCTTTTTTCTTGTGAACCAGTACGTGAAGGTGAAGTACACGGTTGTGAGATGGCTGGGCAGGGAAGTCTTGATCAGAAAAGGTGAGGATATTTTGGGTGACGATGTTACCAACCATAGCCTGGAATTGTTTCGTATCAAGGTTAGCAGAGATAGTGGACACAAATAATGCTTCATCAAGGATTTTCCTATGGGCAGTGGAAATTTTTAGTAACTCCATGATAGAGATCTGAGCGGGGGTTCTTTTTAGCTGGTCAATGACGTTATAATCATAGGGATCAACTTTATGATTTGAGATGGGGGTCTTAAATGGATGTGATGCCCCTGCAATAGTAACCTTGCCGCCACGTGTGGTGACTCCACAATCAACGTTGGCTCCTTTGACGCTAATGACATTGACCATTTCATCTATGCATGCGATGATGTCTTCGTATATAAGGTTTGCACTGGCATACTTTTGTTTCCCTTTATTGTTCCCTTGGTTATTTCCTTAGTTGTTTCCTTGATTATTTCCTTGATTGTGATTGGGCATCAGATTCATGTATATTTTGAGATCTTGATTTCCAGTGGGTTGCTCGACATTTATGATTTTATCCTCAATGAGATCTTGGATGATGTTTTTCAATCTCATGCAATTTGCGGTTGTATGCCCTTTGATTTTATGAAAATCGCAAAGGAGGTTTTCATTGTGCCAAGGTGGTTTTGTCATGGGTTTTGCATACTGCTCAGAAGTGGAGATTTTGATGAGGTTCTCTTTAACCAACTTCTTCATTATATATTTGATTGACTCCCCAAGGGTCGTGAACTTCCGCTTGGGAGGATACTTATTTTGGGGAGGTGGTCCTCCTTGATTGTTCAGGTCATTGATTTGATTGTTCAGAGGCGAATGTTGTTGTGCTACTATATTGGTTTGCATATTATTACGGTTGTTATTTTGTGGTTGATGATGGGTTTGAATATTTTTCTTGGGATCACTGATGACAACCTTGGCATCAACCACTTCGTTGTTAGTGATATTTTTGTTCCTTGACCATGTGTGAGGTTTATCGTTATAACTCTTGTATGGGCAGTTATTCTGTTGTGCAGGAAACGTAGATGCGCCCTGTGAGGCCCAACCCCATCTACAAATTATGTGACATCTTGACATGTTCAATTATGCTAGTTTGGTGAATAAATAGATGATTTAACCCAATTCCATGTTTAATATTTGTATTTTCTTATGAACTAGTTTAAATGATTATTGTGATAAATTCTCTTTAGTAAATGAAAATGGGAAAACTGTTAAGAATGAATGTGTATAGATAATATTTATATTCTTGAACAAGTATCATATGAATAATACACTTAGATCAATATGAGATAAATAATTTTGTGTACCTAACATTGGTTTGAATCTCGCTAATAAGTTTCATGTTACTTGGAAAATGATAATAGTTAGGAACAAAGTGAGATTTTGGAAAGATTAGGAAGCAGTTCTAGAAGGATTACTAGCAAAGAACCGTCAAGGTAAATTTAAATGACGACTCTAATCAATGAGGGGTATACCTAAGGTAAGATAATTTGAGGAAAAATTATATACATTATATATCAAGTTGCATGATGAATTTTATTAGAGGAAGGAGTGTCCAAGAGTAAATTTAGTAGTGTAAATAAATTATTTAGCTAAGCTTAGGTTTTCATTATTCATGCATGCTCAAAATTTTTGTATTTCATACGGAAAGAAAATGAATATCTATGTGTATTATGATTTACTAACTATTGAATTTGATCTTATTGATATTTTGAACAGGTATTTGTTATATTTCTAACCTAACATGTATTTTGAAAAATGCATGTGAGAGTAATGTCAAGGATAAAAAACAAGGAGAAATATTTAGACCCAAGTTAAATATTTATCTTTTAAATTTTTAAATTTTGACCTTATGACCTAGGAGGCGGTTAGGGTTTTGTGCAAGCTTTAATTATGTTAGGGGATTTAATGATTGATAATTTAGTGTAAGCATGATTTGTGAAGCCCTATTAAATTAAGTTAAGTTATTAAGGGTGTAAGTATAATTAGGGTTTTGAAATCCTTAGTTAGGTCTTGAATGTCGAATTGACCTTTAAAGCAGTCTTTTTAGGGTGTTGTTTGGTCAATTTTATTGATATTAATGCAAAAATAGACCCCTAGGGCCTATACCTATGGAAGAGGTACCCTTTGGACATGTGACATTGTCCTTGGAGCATGATATAACCCTTCAAAAGTCCACTTGAAAGAGTGTGACGAATTTGAATCCTTGGGAATTGGAAGAAGTGACTTGTCACTCTCCCACCACACTCCCCAAAGTTCATCAATGAGCTTGGGAAGAGCATCAAGGATTTCACATGTGTGAAGCCACCTTGTAAGAGATTTTGGGTAGAGTGTCATTATGCATTCCCCATCTCTTCAAAAGTCTCACACATGTGTGAAAACTTGTGGGGATATGTATTGAAAGATCGAATGAGAGAGTGACAAGTGTCTCTCTCTCTCTCTCTCTCTCTCATTCAAGTGAATTCAAGTTGAATTCCTATATACTCGGATGGAAAAGAGGAAATGGATGTTACCCACTTCTCCTATTGGAGAATTTTGTTTTGAGAATTTAAAATTGGAAGAGGAAAGGAAGGGAGAGGGGAAAGAAAGCAAGGAGCTCTCACATGCAAAGGAGAGGATCAAGGAACAAATTTTGTGGAGATAAGTTATCCTTCTCATTGTTATCAAATTTCTTCAATTAAGAAAAAATATTGTTGTGTTGTTTTGGTTAAAGTTGTCAAAAACAAGTTAGGGAAGAGACCAAATCTTTATGTATGGAAAATTAGAGTGGTTTGGTGAATGGGTAGTCAAAGAAAATCATAAATAAACTATTCTTGTTAGTCTCCCTACCAAGATCATCGGTATCCATTTAATTCTTGCTCAGGGGTATGGCTAGAGCCCATGAGGCTTCATGATTCCATTAAGGTAGGGTGGTGAGCAAGCCTCGTTCTTTTGTGTTTTATTCATTATATTCTTATATATTGTTGTAATATTGAAGACAAGTGTCTTATTGTAAAATTAAAGATTATAAAGACAAAGGTATACTTTATGTTCTTATAAACTTTTTTTGTCTTCGTAATATTATTTGTAATAAAAGAAAGTCTTGTTCTTGGGCATGTATGGTAATTGTGTCCTCAAATGTTATTTGTGTCATTTTATGTACAAGTTGTAACATGAAAAGTTTATGTAAAGAGTTTTGATCTTATTGTGACATGGAGAAGAAAATATTTTGTAAATATGTATAAAATAAGTGCATGAGGATGAGAAGTGATTTTCTTTTAACATTTGAAATAAATAGTATGTAGACTTATTATAGTTCCTATGGATGAGTAACCTAAGTTCTCTTGACAAAAATTTAATTGGATATCATTTAAATGTTGATGTGGATTAAGTAAACAAATAAAAATATAAGGAAACATTTAGTTTTGTAGGTCGTTAAATATGAATAAAAGAATAATATTTGTAACGTGTTCAATGAAATTTAATCTACAATTTTTTGAGAATTATAAGTAAAACATTTGAAAACAAGTTAATACATATATTTTTGAGTAAGGAATGTAACTTTTTAGATGATGAATAAAACATTGTTTACAATAGAATCCTATCCAAGTGTTTTTCTTTAAAGACAACTAATACATGAGCATAATGGGTTATTTTGGATAAATGGAAAAATCAATCATTGAGGATTGTAAAAGATTATTTTTTAAAGTTGTAGTAAAATATTACTTTTTTTTTGACACTTTAAACAACTCCATATCTTTGGGGAAATATAATATAAATTTTCTAAATATGTACTAACCAACTAATAATTTTGATAAGAAAGCAAAAAGCAACTCATACTACATAAATCATGAGTAAGTCTTTCTAAAAAGAATTCCAAAACTATTTCTTAAATCTAACACTCAAATTTAAGAAAGATTATTGGATAAATCATTTTAGGTGAAAATAAATAATTATTATGTATATATTTCACAACTAATTCTTTTATATAAATATAAAGAGTATAATATAATATAGATATTCATCAAAATTATGGTTCTGATATTCTGGTTTATTACATATAATACAAGAGAAATATAGGTATATATTTAAACAAGACTTTAAATTTTTTTTTATTTTTTTTTTAAAAGATAAGAAAGAAAAAGACACTACAGAAATAGCAACATAAAATGAAATAAAATAAATGAACTGTTGTTCTGCAGCAACAATATATATATATATAGGAAAATCTCTTTGTGAATACAGAGGGTTCCGATCTGTAGCCTATGTTAAATAAAGACAAGTGGTAATAATAATTGTAAATATAGTTGATTTTTAAAGAATTTGTGCACATAGATAAATGACTAAACAAAAACATTACTTGTTGCCATTAGAAAGCGAGAAGCAAAACAAGACTGAGAAACAAGTAAAAATAAAATTTGTGAATGATATTCTTAACACAACTGTGGCAATGAAAAATAGAAACTATAGCTCTAAAACAATTCCTCATTTTGTATTATCTTCACAATATTTACAATTTTGTACAACAAAGTATTTTTATTCTAAATTTAACCATAGTATCAGCTTTAAATCAGCTTTGATCATTTCAAAAGAGGTTTGAGCAGCTCAATATATATCCATGAATCTATGTATTGAGATAAAATATACACTCATAAATTATCTATATCCAAGATTGAAGAGACAAAATCTGAGCATTATAATATTTTTTGTATTTAGTTTAAACAAAAATATATACATTTTTGATCTGCCTGCAACCGTAAAATACTCACCATAGACCAGCTTTGTGCTGGTGATGGGTATCGACCCTCTTTGGAACAGAGGCGTGGCAATAAAAATAAATAAAACAGTAAAATAAATAAGTAGTGTCTGGGTTAAAATCTTATGCATGCGGTTGAAAGTAGCAACACAAGCACACGTTAGGGTGACATTGTGGCCTCCATAATCTACAAGCGGTTATGTGTGAAAAGAAAAGAGGAGTAAACAAACACTAACATAAGCCAATAAACTTCCTTATGAGTACAGACTATTCTTTATGCATCTGTGTAACGATCTGTCTAAATAAAATCTCCAGCCATATATATTTTCTTCTGCAAAAATAAATGCAAATCTGTCTAAATAAAATTTCCAGCCATATATATTTTTCTTCTGCAAAAATAAATGCAACTCTGAAGATTTTACCTGCCACTGCATGTGGAACCTAGCCGCCATGTCTTGGAGGAAAATGGGCACGAAGAAAAAAAATGAGAAGGGAGGTAGGTTGATCTCCCTGCCCTAAAGTTGTTGCCATGTGGTCTTTGTACCATGAGCATAGTATATACCCAGCTTTGGCACCTCCATAAATTTTAAAATGGGCAATGACTCAAATATAATTCAAACACATAAAATTTGGATTCCATTTTCTATCCTCATGTTCTCATGTGGCTGCTTAGCTTATTTTGGCTAGCAGCCAATGTTCAACTTATTTAGGAGTTATCTGTGGAGCTGATGGCCCCATGAATGTTTTGTTTTTCTGCTTATTTTTAATCAACCAGCTTAAATTTGTATTAATAGTAATAATAATAATTTGTACAATAAAAAATTAGAAAAACAAAAACATTTGTATTAATAGTAATAATAATAATTTGTACAATAAAAAATTAGAAAAACAAAAACAAAATCAAATATTAAAAAAGAGGGAAAGAAATTTGTGGAGCCACCTGGATTTTTAAAAATATGCAGTTGTTGCTTATTTCCAGCCCCCCCTTTTTTTTCACGGTTTATTTTCAATTCCTAAATAGTAGCTGCTCCATTAAAATAGGAAAAGATTCCAAATTATCCTTTCCCAAAAATAAAATTTATGCATGGGAACACCTCTGCTGCTTAAATTTAAGCAGAAAATAGAGTTAAGCAGCCGCATGGGGACATGAGGTATAATTCATCGGCCTTACATATAATGGTAACTATTGGTAAGGAAACGTATTTAATTCGTAAATCCGTGAAAATAACTCTTATGAATAATAATATTAATATTGTTATCTATAATAATATTGATATTGAGATAAATGTAATATACTATTGTTTTAGTAATATTAATATTTATATAATGTCGAAATAACTATCATCACATTAAACAATAATAGTGAAAGAAATGTCAATATAATCACTATCGATATGGGAAATAATATTTTGATACAGATGTTGATAATACTTCAACTAATAATAATACTACTAATATAATTAAACACGATTGCATAGAAATTATAGAAAAGTTATTAAATGGGAAAACCCCATGGTCCGAAGACCAAAAAGGATGTCGATATTAGATGGAGATTTAATTTATAATAAATGGATTTATTTTGTGGCTATGAAATATCTTGTTACTGGATTTTGGGAATAATAAGATAATCAACATCCTTGATCAATTAAGGGAACTCTTACAAATCCATCAAGTAAAGAATTATAATTATATTTATTGCTCAAGGATCGTTTCACATAAGAAAAATAATATCTTCAATCAATTGCAATAATGTCACTATTTGTTAATAGGCCAAATATTAAACTATGAGGCTTACCAAGATGGCAAGAGGTGTGGAATGTTAAGTAGCAAACCTTGTTGTCAATTGTGTTGCCCATATTCAAACATGAGCATAACATTTTAGTATTAATTAGCATAATTTTTGTTTTAAAAAAAAAATTGTGGGTTTCTTGATGTAAATTTATGGGCATGACACACCCCTCACGTAGTGAGGGCTCTTTTGATATTGAGCGCCTTTGGGATCAATTGATCATATGTTGTAATGCCCTGCGTTTTTAAATAGAACGCCAAGTTTTCATATAGATTGGCTATGATAGTGAAAACTTGTTGCTCTTTTGGCATGGTCCACTTGCTCTGGTTGGCCTTGGATTGCCATTTTTGCAAGAAGGAGGCAAATAGCTCTCCTTTCCCCTATTTGAGTGTTGATAGTTCCTCCAAACTAACATCTGTACCCATGTTGAATGCATAGTTTTTGAGGAATGAGTCCACAATTTCCTAGAATGTTCTAATGCTTGTGAGTAGAAGAGATAACCATTCCATGGCGGGACTAGTTAGGCTCTGAGGGAATAGTCGCATTAGATACGTGTCATCATATGCAACTTCCATGCAATGCACTTGAAACTCCCTGATGTGATTTTTAGGGTTTCTCATCCCATTATATTTGTCGAATTTGGGGATTTCAAATCCCTTCGAGAATGGTACCATTGTAAGACTCCTATCAAAAGGATAGGGGCACAAATTTCCCAACATTCTAGTTGTTTTTTTCTGACTGAAGGTCCAACACTTGTTGCGAGAGAAGTTTGATCTGTGTTGTGACATCGTTTTGTGGATCAAGAGGTGGGATGAATGTGTTTTGAAGCGTTTGCAGTGTTTAATTGATGAGTGGGGTATTGGTGGGGGTTTGCTGTAAGCTTTGCTATGCATTTAAGGCCTACTAATATGCCTACATTTGTACCAACAATACTTGTTGTTGGTCCTGTTGTTGTTGTTCCAACAAAGCTTGTTGTTAGTTTTGTTGTTTTTGTTCCCACAAAGCTTGTTGTTGTTCTAGCTAATGTTGTGCCAAAAAATCTTATTGTTGGTCTAGCTGTTGTTGTGCCAACAAAGCTTGTTGTTTAGCTTGTTGTTGTGCCTGAAAATCTTGTAGGGCTTGTTGGTATGTCTGTTGATGGATTGCTTGTAGTTGTGCGTGGTACTGTGCTTGCATCTATTGAGACTGGTTTTGGGCTTGACCTTTTTCTTTTTGGGCTACATGTGTCGTTTGCACAGCTTGTGTAGCTTGTTGGGCTTGTGTGGCTTGTGCAGCTTGAGTGGCTTGTTGGGTGGCTAATTGCGCTTGTGCTTGTTGAACAACTAGCTGTGCAGCTTGTTGGTTTTGTTGAAGTACCCTTTGGTTGGTGGCTTTTTGAACTTCCTGAATCATGGTGATGAATGAATTCATCATATTAGCTTTTGGTGGAATCAACGGCGGATTGGGAACGGTGTTGACCGTTGTGATGAGCAGAAGGGTCGTGTTGGTGATCGAGGTTTGGGTTGCGGATGGTGTGATCGAGTTGCTTAGTCCTTGGGAAACCATTCTTTGAGAGATTTGGGGAATGGTGGATGTGTTGACCGTTGTGGTTGCTTGAGTGGTTGCCATCTGTTGTTGTGATACTGATGGAAAAATGAGGGGGTTTGATGTGATGCTTAGATTGCTTTGGTTTGGTAGATTGGTGGCAGATAGGGGGGGAAGGCCCAACCCAAAAGGTGATACAGATGCTAGAGGTAATGGAGGGAATGGTGGTGTGTTCCCTTGAAAAAGTGATGATGAGGACAGATCAATGACTCCCCCTGTCTCGAATAACCCACCCTCTCCTTGTGAAATCATGGGGAGAGAAGTTTGTGTATTCAACAGATAGATTGGCGTTGCATGAAATGAGGATGAGTCTACATGATTATGGAAAGTAAGTGGAACATATAGGTGTAATGAATTTATCGGGTGTGGTGTTGATATTTATTTCTCTGTTGTTTACAAGGCAATGCTTTTGGATTTCACAAAGCATGGCGCTTCCCTTGTTAACAACTAGCAGGGTTGAAGCAATTTTTGATATGATTTGGGGAATTTCTTGAGTGATGTTTGGGAGAGATACCGGGGCTACGCTTACAAGATGCCTTTCTATATTGGTACTCATGTCAAAGTCGGAAGGGAGTTTGGCCCCTTCTTTCATTAACGCACGCATATATAGAGAGGGATTAAGTTTCAACATGGTGTTGATGATTCTATGATTCTCAAGATTCCAAACCATTTCAATTATTTCCTCTTGCATCATTCCCAATTCATTATCGGTGATGTCCTCTACATGACCCTCCTCTTGAGGGTTTTGCAATGGCAGAGAGGAGTTGTTTGGAGGGTTGCTTGATCTTGCAAAGTTTATTTCAGGAGCTGTTTGACTTGGGTCACTTGAAGTTGATGTTTCCTTAGTGATTTTCATGTTCCTCTTGTGTTGTGATCTTGTTTGAACCATAAAATAGAGATCATTTGATCTTAATCCTAGGCACAAAAAGGAGAAGAACTAGGAAAGTATAAGGATCAAAGTGATGATGGGGATGAGATAAATGGAATATGGATGATGCGGATGAATGAAACTCTTGAAGAACCTTGGGGGAGATGCTAAAATTTTAAAGGCTTGAATTGATTTGGTTTTGATTTAAGGATAGTTTGACTAAGTGTGTTAAGCCAAACAAGATGATAATGAACTTGTAAACCCTAGGAAGTTGTGTTATCCTAGAGAAAACTTGTACAAGAGAATGATTTGACTAAGTGTGTTAAGTCAATCAAAATGATTTTTGAACTTGTAAACCTTAGGAAGTTGTGTTATCCTAGAGGTAAATTTGCTCAAGAGGATTGATAATTTGACTAAGTGTATTAAGTCAAACAAGGTGATGTTGATTTTGCATATAAGTTTAGCATGAATGATGTTTCAAAGTTTTCAAGAGTTTGTTGGTGAAATGGGATTTGATTTTGATGGTTGAGAGATGGGTGAGAGTGATTGATTTTGACCCTAGACTTGACCTAGGTAAAACTCCTTCTTATAGGACCTCGGTTTTGAAGAACATGCCATACTTCCTAAGTGAGAAAAGCAAACCTTTGAAAAATATTGGGATGTTGTTGACAATAAAACTCATACAAGTTGGGGTTGTTCTTTGAAGCTTTCTTGTAGAAGTTGTAAACCAATCTTTCTTTAACTTTGAAAAGCCTTTCAAGATGCTCCACACAAGCTTTTGGGCTAATATTTTTGAACCTTCATTTTTGGATTTTGATTTTATGGGAAATCATTTGAGAGAACACATGTGTGAGGTCCAATTGTCCTTATCTTTGCTTAATGAGTTATTTTTATCAAAAACAATTTCTTGATTATGATTTCAAACTAAATGTCTATGCCTTAATTCCTTTTCATTCCACAAGGTCCATTATGTGAAAATCAAGGTTTCAAGAGCATAGTTTCTTAGGTTGTATTTAGTGAAAACAAATGATGATTAAACCCAAGTACTTAGAAACCTCTAAGGATAGAATCCCTAGGGCAAGCAAGATCACTTAAGTTTGTCAAAGGATATTTGTTTCCTCCAAAGGGTTTGAAATTTTGAAGTCTTTTGTGAATGTTTGTTTTTAAATGTTTTGAGACCAAAGAAATTTATTTTTTGATTCCAAGAACATGTACAATCTTAGGATGAAGAGACAATATTTTGTTGGGTTCCCACTTGGATAAATCCAGCTGCGCATATTCAATGCAGATGATTAGATGCTTGAGCACATAGGCTCCCCTCTACGACACACACTTCTCATGTCATCCAAGCATCAATACCCATGAAACTCCCATGGCATACTTTTCATCTCTACAACAAAACCACATTTATATGTGGGGCGGCTTCAAAGGACATGACCTTTTGCACCAACAAAATAGTTAAAGATTTTGGCCTTTGCTATACAAGGGGTTTTAATTCGGACTTTCCATTCGTGAGGGACTATCCAGTAGGGCGAGAGACCATTGATTCCCTTCTCATCAAAATAATCCTCGTGATATTGGTATTTTTTCCAATATCCACACTTATATCTCAGTTGGAAGTCGCTTGGATTTAGCGTGTTTCCGATTGGGTCGTTCCCTTGGGTGATTATTTTTTCCCACAAGGCAGGCCCGCTAAGATAAACAAAAGCGAGCAAGCATATCTCATAGTTCAATCAACCTTCATTGAAAAACAAAGGGAGAACACTCACAAGATGTTTTGTTAAATTTTAATCCCAAAATTAAGTGTGGAGGTAATTACTTTATTCAACTTAAGATCACCAAAAGGCCTTTTTTTCTCAAGATCACTGTGAGGCACGAGAGAAGCGCATACGTCCTTTCAATGGTATTACTTTGAGTGAACAATTATAAAACAAAAATAACACTTGTTCATTTTAAGTCCACAAAGAAAAAGTGAATTATTTTTATAGCACCAAATCAAATGTGGGATTTGCCTTGTTCAATTGTTAATCCTTAAACCAAATCTAGTAAGTTGTTCTAAAATTCTTTTTAACCCCTTTGTTTGAAAATTTTGAAAGAAAAATTTGTATTGTTCTTTTTGGAGCCCAAAATAAATATAGTATTCCCTAAAGCATGAAAGATAACAAATTCTTTAAGAGAGATTGATAATTCTCTAAGAGTGTTAAACAACACTAAAGTGTTTAAAAACACTTGGTATAAGATGAGAATGATGCCATAATGTATTTCCCTAACCTACAAAATGATTAACACCAGAAGATACAGAGACAACAAACAGGTTAATAGCTCAAAAATCTGAAAACAAAAAGGAACATGTCAAAAATAAATAAAAATTAAATTTGAACTTTTTACTATCACCCAACGGCGCAATAAAGCACCACTGAAGACTGAGAGCGGTGTTAGAGTAATAAGTTATATGCTTAATTAATTTATCATACTGGTTAATTAATTAAGTCACTTATTCCTCTAGTTGCTTAAGCTAAACTTAGGCACATTAATAATTGATTAATTATTAAGTGTGCACACTAGGGTTTCATTTAGGGTTTCCCTTTTAGGGTTTCTTGATCTCCTTCATATGGATTGATCTCTTTGTAATATTTGAGATTCTCATAATGCATTACACACTTTGAGGTTTATAGATCTTGTTTGTTCGAAATGTCTTTTGCATGTGACAGGTGATTGCATGCAGGTGATCTTGGATTTTAACATGGTATTAGAGCTCCAGACCTGTCGCTGCCTATTCGTGATCTAAAGATATGGCTTCTCAGTGAGTTTCAAATGCAAGGGTTTCCACAGGCATCTTTTCTGCAAGATCTAGGGGTAGCTGATTCTTCGGCACACTATGGGTTCAAACGGACGTTGCAATCGCGTTCGCAGCGCCTCAAAACCCTAGGAATGCCTGTCGTTTGGTTGATTTTGGTGATCTTAATCTGGGAGGCAAAAAAAAATTGCCAGTGAGGCCGTACGACCTCCCTAGCACGCGTTCCAAGGCATAAATCATGAAAAAAAATTAAAAAGTGGTTCTTGGGATCCGCACCAACGCTCGCAGTGCAGAGAGGATTCCGCCACCGGGCGGCCACCCAGCAGCCACCGCCGCCGGTGGCTCCCCCACCCAGCTCCGCCAGTCAGCCCAGCCCCTGCGGGCCCCTTCGCGCGCAGCCCCGGTCATATGGACGACCGGGGCTTACCCGCCAGCCCCTGAGGGCTCCCTATCCGCAGTGCACAGTCACATGGAGAACCAGAGGCTCCGCCCAGCCCCCTGCCCTACACCCACAGTCGCATGGAAGACCAAGGGCCAAATTTTTTTTGTAGGGGGGCCGAATTTTTGCGCCGATGGCCAGATGGCCATCAAATTATTTGCAGTAAAGTGCTGACATCAGCATGACATCATCGGCCGTACGGCAGTTTGTCCCCCTAACCCTTATTTGCCTTAAAAGAGCAATTTTTTTGTTTTTGGCATAACTTGGGCATACGATATCAAAATCGGGAAAACGAGATATCCTCAAAAAGCTGGTTCCGAGTACTTTCATCTGGTGCAGTTTATTTTACAATATTTTCCTATTTTACTGCATTTATTTATGGTTGAAGCCAGATGTTTATTTTATGCTTCCAAGCTCATAACTCTTTGCCACGATCTCCGATTTTCACTATCTTTGCGATGTTGGAAAGGTATTGAGGAGCTTTATGTTGTTGTCCATGCACTTTTTTCTGTATCTATCCCAGGTTTTTTATTATTCCAGATTTGACCCGATAGGTGTTTTGGAGATTACTTGGATATTTTGACAGTTGGGAGAGTGCATCTTGCATCTTTGCACTTCGTTTTCAGTGATACATCATTCAATAATCGACTGCTGCTTCATAGATTCCAGGGTTGTTCCCGTTTGGAGTTTTCGAGTGTTCTGTGGCATCGGGTCTGCTGTCACATTATGATGATTCCGATATGGTTTCTTGTAGACAAAAGTATCTTTCCTTGCTTGCCAGATTGCGGTTCCAATGTTACTCTACAGTGTTCTTCCAGTGCTTCTTTGCAACATGTCATATCATTGTAGGGGGGTTTTGTCCCACTAGGTTTTCCTCCTCTACCTCTTTCTTGCATTTGTAAATGGGTACCTTATCAGGCCTAGTTGCCAGGACCCATCTTTGCTTGCATGCATCTTATTCTAGTGTTTTAGCTTCTTCCTAAGTTCATCTTAAGGGGGGGTGTTAGAGTAATAAGTTATATGCTTAATTAATTATATCATACTGGTTAATTAATTAAGTCACTTATTCCTCTAGTTGCTTAAGCTAAACTTAGGCACATTAATAATTGATTAATTATTAAGTGTGCACACTAGGGTTTCATTTAGGGTTTCCCTTTTAGGGTTTCTTGATCTCCTTCATAAGGATTGATCTCTTTGTAATATTTGAGATTCTCATAATGCATTACACACTTTGAGGTTTATAGATCTTGTTTGTTCTGAATGTCTTTTGCATGTGACAGGTGATTGCATGTAGGTGATCTTGGATTTTAACAAGCGGTGCTCTGCAACATGACAGAGAGCGTAATGGTGGCGCTATTTGGCCCTGTGGCGCAGTTTAGAATTTAAAAACTCGTAGTTCAATTTGGAAATTTGAATTTTGTGGGCGGGAAGACTCCAGTGGTGGAGTTTGGAGCGGTGCAATATAGCACCACTATAAATATATTGTCGTTGTATGGCGCCGCTAGACTGATAGCGGTGCAGTTTCCTGTAGACACAAAAGTTAACAAAAAACCACAATTTTTTTGAAAAAAACGTGTTGAAATCTTTGATTTTTCCCTCCTTCTGGCACCAAAATGTGAACCCCAATCCTAGACCTGCACAAACATGACAAAGAAACACATTATTATATCAATATGTAAGTAAGAAAAAGGATTCCCCATGGAATCCATTTGCAATGCTCAAATAGGAAAGAAAATGAAAAAATGAACAAAGAAAGCAATGAAATCCTATTCTAAGATGCAAACTCTTGATCTCAGGGGGGAATTGGTGCCAATTGTGTGTAGAAATTGGCCCTTTCCCAACTCCTTTGCAAGCTTGATGATGGTTGATCCACTTGATGGTGAAGAACAATGCGACTCCTTGCTAAAATATGCAATAACCTAGCTATGGTGATGGAAAATGTTCAAGAAGATGAATAGAATTTCTCTCAATTGAAGATAATAACTTTGCATTCAAATTGTGGATGAAATGAAGTATAGTAGACTTTCTTGGATTGTGGATGATCAAAATGAGGAGAGAAGCCTCTCATTTATAGATGAGATTGAGGGAAGAATGCGAAAAATGGATGAATGTGGGATCATTCAACATCCAATGGCCAAATGCCACTTGTCAAGATGTGAATGGAGGAAGGTTGAACACATTTTGATGAATGTGCACAATAAATGATATGAGATTCAAATTTTAAATTTGAAAGTGACATGTTTAGAGGGAATGGAAATGGATTTAATGTCATTTGGCTCAAGGCCAAGGACATGTAAGAGGCATTCAATGCCTTGTTGGAAGTACCCATCCCTTTTGGAGGGATTTTTTGAATTGGAAGAATATTCCACAAAATATGCCCTTTTGAATGGAAATTGATGAATTGATAAATCAAATAAATTGATTTATCGTGCAAGTTGCAAAATCTAGAGGATTGGAGCGATTTGGATTAAATTAATCAAGGTTTGATCAATTTAATAGGAAATTAGATGATGTGACAAATTTGATTCACATTTTATGATTTATTTAAATCAAAGTTGAGATGAATAATGATTTAGAATTAATTAAATAAGAATTGATTTATTTAACTAGGAGCATGATGTTAGATTAAATAAAATAAAGATTAATTTATTTAATTTAAGGGGATGACTTTAGGGATTTAATTAAATAAAATGAATTATTTAATCAAATAGAGACATAGGGTTAATTAAATCAAATTGATAAATTTAATTAACAAGAGAGAATGAGTTAATCAGATAAATAATGATTTATTCAATTAAGGGATGAAAAGTGATGACAAGTTGAGAAGGTGATAGAGGACAAAATGATGTTAGTATTCAGGATCAAGTGTGTCTATCAATTTTCAATGTCTACACTCCTTATTTCATGATTTGATATTTTTGTAGTCACGAGATGGTCATGCCTCGTGTGTAATGTTTAAGAAGAAGGTCCTTTATGTTTTGAGGATTGAGGTACACCTTTACTTGTCTTTGGTTTTGGGATAACTGTAGAGGAGAGTGGATCTTTTCTTGGGGCCAGTGTACAAGTGGTCAGCCATGAAAGAGTTTTCTTAAATAAGAAATAACCTAATTAATGTATCTTGTGGGTTGGGTTAGTTAACACATAAAAAGACTAAAAACATACACCTCACCCCTACCATTAGTTCTCTCAAAGGCTAAGGAAGGGTGGGAAGACCTGGTTGGTAAGGTCACTACCTTATCTTCGTGAAAGGTAAGTGGCTCTGCATGAGTCGCCCTCTGGGGCGACACCTTGAGATAGGATGTTTGGTTAACATAGATGGAGGCGGCTCCTAGTTTTAGGTAGTCTGGTGAATCTATGTAAGGCCATGCAATGACACTCTCCCAATGTGCCCCTTTGTTTTCTCTTGTTCTTGTTGCCTCTAGATTTGTGTTATTATGGTTGTTGTTTATGTTTTTACGTGGTCTTGATTCATGTGGTGTTATTCCTTTATGTTTTGATTTTGTGGTTGAGGGTTCTTTCTTATCGACTCCTTGCATGGGGGATGTTCCTTCGGGTTCACAAGGTTGGGTGGAAATGTGTAATGCACCCATTGGGTCCCCAAGTGGTGACAATGGTGTGGTTGCAGTTGCAGTGATATCAGAGCTTCACATGAAGAAGATTGTACCTTTAAAGAATTCAAATCTCATTATTGTACTTTTTGTATTAAGTTGTACTCTTCCCAATGTTATAAGGGAAGCAGCCTTGTAATGTAATTGTGGTTTAACGTTGTATTGTATCTGTGGAAATATGTTCAACAAATGTAACCTTGAACTTTGAAGTTGAATGTAATAATATGTTATTTATGTTTTTATTTATATATCTTGTTCTTGTTGAATGAATTCCATATCTATATTATGTTTTATTCATGCTTCTTTCATTTGCTTTAGTTGGTATCATTTATCATTTTAGTTAGTTTGGGTCCGTACAAGTAGCACACCATGTTACCCCATGGGACTAGGTTAATGATTTACATTATATTTATGTTGTTTAATTTGTTAAATGTAATTGTTGTTTTCAAAAAAAAAAAATTGTTAATGTTGTAGTTGTGTCCTTTGGGGTTTGCGTGTTAGTTTTTATGATCAGATATTTAATAATCAGAAATGCAGCACATATGATAATGAACACAACAAGATACCCTGGGAAAACCCTCCAACTTGAGGGAGAAAAATCCAACAAAAATATCTCTTATATTTTGAAGTAATAAGAGCAGAAATCTACTTACAACTCAAGCACAACACAATGTTGATTTTGATACAATGAATAATCAAACCTCTCCTAGATGCAAATACAAATGGATATGTTTATCCTTGAAATCAATCTACTGTTACAAAATAATGATTAGTTGCTCAGGCGCGAAATTCTTCTTGAATGTGAATTATGATGAATGAATTTTAATGTCTAATCATTGAAAATGATCAATCATATATACCAATTGGTGGAGAGGATGCATCCCTTCATGATGCAAAGTTGGCCTTCATATAAAATAGTGTCTCTTCAAGTCGGCCCACAAATAATATTTAGTTATTGAATATTATATTTCATTAGTGAATGAAGTGCCTCTTCATATTAAATTGATTTAAATAAATTGAATAGCCGAAAGGCTATATGAGATTTTTTGTTACAAGATGTGGCTGGAAGTGATGTCTGACGCTGCAACATCAACACTTCCTCTTAGTTAGGGAGGAATACTTCTAGTTGTGCAAGATATATCACCTCATCGTGATGTCAATCACCATGGCTACTCCCATATGTGGAAAATATCATACCACCTCATCGCACGATATCAATCATCATGGCTACTCCCATGAATGGTATATGTGCACAAGTGCCCATCACTCAATGTGATTTCATCATCTTATCATGCCATTCACCATGGCTACTCCCAAAGGGTGAAAAACACAAGTACAAAAAAATCATCACGGACTCTCTCACATGATGTTTTCATGGAGTCACACACATTACATCCACCTTGGATACTCCCAGAGGGTGGAAACAAGGCCTTGCACCTCATATCTCTCTGACAGAGAGAAATGCATTAAAGAAAATCATAGAAGATCATTGAAGTTGAGTCTCCCTCTCAGCTAGGGCTTCATTATCCACAATACCAAGCTTCTCGAAAGTACACAAACTTTACTCTAGAGAGGGGTTTGGTGAGAATGTTTGTCATTTGCTCATCAGTGCTAATGTATCTTAAATAGATTGATTTCCTCAATACCATATCTCTGATATAGTGGTATTTGATCTCAACATGTTTGGTTATGTCATGAAACACTGGATTGATAGAAAAGTTCACACAAATTTGATTATCACAATGAATGATAGTTGGCTCCAATGATTGTCCAAACAATCCTGCAAGAAGCTTTTGAAGCCACACTACTTCTCGAGCTACCACACATGCTACAATATACTCTGCCTTTATGGTGCTTAGTGCCACTGAAGACTACTTCCTACTACACCAGGAGATCATCAAAGACCCCAAAATCAAACAACATCCAGGGGTTCTCTTATGATAGGCAACACAACCTGCCCAATCAGAATCTATATAACCATGTAGCTTCAAGTCCATACAAGAAGAATATCTCAAGCCATATCCAACTATGCCACACAAGTATCTCAGGATATTATTTGCTGCAATTAGATGTATTTTCCTTGGTTCACACATGAACTGACTAAGTGCACTCATTGCATAAAAAATATTTGATCTAGTATTGAATAGATACATCAACAATCCAATCAACTTCCTGTACATAGTAGGATCCACCATATCTGAACTAGCTGCAACCTCCTTTAACTTTTGAAAATTGGTTTCCATAGGTGTAGACATGGATTTACAATCCATCATACCAAATATCTTCAAGATGTCTATTGTATACTTCCCTTGACTTAGAATGATCTCATCAGGCCTCTGCCATACTTCTAAACCAAGGAAGTAATGCATGTACTTAAGATCCTTCATTTCAAATTCAGAAACCAACTCCTTCTTGCATTTGATAATGAGGCACGTTCTTCACCAATAAGAAATAGATCATCAACATAGAGAACCAAGATCAAGGCCTCACCATTAATTACCTTGAAATATAGATTAGAATCAACATCATTCTTGGAGAAGCCCAAACTCATTAGGTATCAGTCAATCCTCTCATACCAAGCACGAGGAGCCTACTTAAGGCCATACAAAGCCTTCTTCAATCTGCAAACATGAGACTCTCTCCTATGAACCTCAAATCCATCAGTTGCTCAATGTATACCTCTTCTTCAATTACACTATTTATAAATGTTGTATTCACATCCATTTGGTGTAACTTCCATCCTTTAGTTGCTACAATGGAAATGATGGTTTTGATGGAGGTATAATGAGCAACTAGAGCAAATGTTTCCTCATAATATTTCCTCTTTCTGAGAGAATCCCCTAGCCACAAATCTAGCCTTGTACTTCTCAATGCTTCCATCAACTACATGCTTGATCTTGAAAAGCCACTTAGAAGATACAATAGATTTGCCTTCAAGTCTAGGTACAATGTCCCAAACATCATTCTTGAGGATAGATTGATATTCTTCAGCCATAGAATCTTTCCATTCTTGCTAACTTGTAGCTTCATCAACACCAAAAGGCTTAGACTCAATCATTTGACTCATCAATGCAACATAATTTGAAAACTTCTGAGGTCTTTTATTTTCTCTAAATGTTCCTCTAGGGGCTGCAAACTTCTCTACCTCCTGCATTGTTTTCCTTGCCCATAGAGGTCTCTTCCGACCAAGAACAATGTTTGTAGGCCCATCAATAGGTTCCAAAGGCTCAACTAGATCATCATCTTCTTTAAAATCAGTAGCCTCCCTCTGAATCTTAGGATGGTCAACTTCCATATCCTGAGAAGACTCTTGGTATTCATAGTCTATCTCCGTGTGAGAACCTTTAGATTTCTTGAATGCAACATCTTCTTCAAATGTAACATCCTTGATAATCTCAATCAATTTCTGACTTGGAATATAAATCATGTAGGCTTTTCAAGACTCACTGTAGCCCACAAATATTCCCTTCTTTCCAGATGGTTCCAACTTTGTTCTTTTATCTTTAAGGACATGAACATACACAAGACAACCAAATATTCTCAAATGGTTGACTTTAGGCTTCATACCTGTAAAATCTTCTTCATGAGTCATTTTCTCCAAGAAACAATGAGGGCTCCAATTTAGAACATACACAACTGTTCTAGAAGCTTCGGCCCAAAGGAAGATTTGTAGATCCTGATCATGAACGATGGCCTTAGTTGCTTCTACAATAGATATGTTCTTCCTTTCTACTACACCATTTTGTTGTGGATTGTACGGAACACAAAAGTTATGAAAGCTTCCAGAGATGTATTCTCCTCCGTTGTCAGATCTCAAAAATTTGATCCTCTTCCCGGATAATTTTTCTACTTGAGCTTTCAATTCCTTGAATCTCTCAAGTACTTCCTCATATTCTTTAGTCTTTAAGAAATAAATCCAAGTCTTTCTAGAGTAGTCATCAATGAAAATTACATAATACAAGAAACCACTCAAAGAAGTAACAGACATTGGACCACACAAATCAGAATGAATAAGATGTAGAATGTATTTAGATCTACTTTCATTACTATGAAAGGTTCTTTTAGTATTCTTACCCAATGCGCATCCTCGACAAGTACCTTCATGCTCTTGGATAAGTTTAGGAATGTCGGTGACCATCTTCTCCATGGTTGGAAGCACTCAGAAGTGAATGTGAGCAAGTATTATATGCCAAAGCTCACATGAACTTAATGTATCATGTAATAAGGCCTGTAGAGGATGAGTGGAAAGTATATAGAGGAATTCTTGTCGAACACCAATCACACAGGCTGACTTGATGTTAGATTTATTTGGCCATGCAATAACTTTTCCTTTAGAGAATGCTACTTGATATCCCTTATCTTCCAAGGCTGAAATTGAGACAAGGTTCATCTTGATGCCTAGTACAAATAGTACATCACTCAATTGCAAGGAGATGCCAAAATCTAAGTAAATAGTGGAGGTCCAAACACATTTCACAAAATAACATGCATCATCTCCAATTATGACTTGAACGCTTGAATCTTTCATCACCAAATCTAAAAGATGTTCTCTAAATCTAGTAATGTGATGAGAGGCACCACTATCAATCAATCAAGTGTTGTTGTCTGCTGGAAAATTGTTTGATAAGGAAGAATAGAATAGAAATTCCCTTGAATCCTTTTGAGGATATATCTCATCCACATTCACAAATGAAGCATGTTGTTTTGGTCTAGCAGGGTAATCCTTTCCATAGTGACCAAACTTATCACATTTGAAGCACTGTAGGTGGGAGAGATCCTTCTTCTTCTTAAATGGAGGAGCACCATTAGATCTTCTATCTTTATTCCTCTTGAAGTAGCCTTTCTTTCCTTCTCTTCCTTTCTTCTTTGAAGATTGAGCATTAAGTATATGAATCTCCTCATTGGTAGAAATCTTCCCATTTGCTCTTGCTGCTAATCTTGATTCCTCTTGAATGCAATCTGCCCCCAAGCGATCAAACCTATGTAGCTTTGATCTTACACTAATACCTTGGATATATGGTTCCCAAGATTTATGTTAATGAAATATAGCTTCGGTCAGAATATAAATAATGATTGTTGTATAGCATTATCATGATTTATATATGATCGATATTTATCATATTTCTAGATTAATAAAATAAGTAAATCGAATTTCTGAGTTTGCTTAAATTCGAAATAAATAAATGCTTAAATAAAATCGGAACTCTTTTAATCCTTATCCACCATGCATTTGAGGATGTATGTATTAAAGATAGTTAAGCCGAGTGTTAGTCGGTTGTCTATGAGACCCGCGCGCCCAAAGGGACACGTCCCTTGAGCAGACGTGTCCTCCACATGTGGAGACACGTCCTCTCAAGAGATGCATCCCTTAGAGGCATGTCTCTAAAGGTATTAATCATAGTTCCCACATTGATATGTAGACATCGAAATTTATTAATGTTCTGCAATCTGTACATTCGACTTCAAGAGAAGAAATATGGAATAGATAGATGTTGTTTGACCTGTAAGAATCGACTTTTAACCATGCTGGAATCTGATCATAATACCAACATGGTATCAGAGCCAAGTTCAAGGGATTTGATCAGATGTGTTAAAGCAAGTTCAATCAAATAGATCTTGTCTTCAGAAATTTCAGAGAACCGATAAGGATAGCATACCTGGAGAAATTTGTGTCTTCATCTAATATTAAGATTATGGCAGAATTAATGTTACAGTTTACATTGTCGGATTCTTTCCGATGGCATCACTTTCGCACTTGCACCTAAGCATTTGCCAGGTGTTATGCGTCTCTCCTTTCAGAACAATAAAAGTGATGAGAAGAGTTATGTTCATTAAAGTTGGCTTCATGTCATTCATACCAGGTCCAGATCGCAGCATTAGAGTCATCGCATTTGAGTCAAGGATTGGAAAACAAGTATTCTAAAGGCAACCGAAACTCCTATTAAGCAATTTACTGTGTTAGTCATCACCACCAGTAAGTACGCAGGTTTGTGGCAACGACGCAGCACCAGCATCTCAAGAGCCCTGTCAACCGCATACTTTCCCGAGCATCATTATATCGCATGGAGTTTAGAAGGGAAACGAATTCCGTATCCAAGTCTGTAGACTCCTTCATGCCCCTGAAATATCATTCACGTCAATGGAAGATTGCATTGTCTTTTCTGGGACCCCTTCAGAAGTTACCGGACGTATCCTTGTATCGGGTGGGGCTCTCTAGGTATTTGTGTTCTATGTTGGGAAGATCTCACTATGAAGTCAAAGTTGTTGCCAGCAGCAACAAAGCAGCCTCATCCTTAGCGACACTCACTTCAACTTTTGGATATTGCCATATCGTGATTTGATCCTAGCGCATATGGTGTTGGGAATTTATCGTAATCTATGGCAGAAAGGAGTATAAATGCACTCTTAGTTTCTGTTGGAACCATTCAAATTTTACCCAGTCACCACATCAATTCAGTTATCAGTGATTGTGGCTGAATGCGCCAGCCTGAACCAAAGTCGGGGCATCGAACATGTGATATCGATCTGCCTAATAGCACTTGGACACTCAAAAAGTAACTGCGATCTTCCTTGGAATTAGTCAGAAGTGACGCCACTGCTAAGGGCGGAGCAAAGCGCACTATGCAGATCTGAAAAGAGTTTCTGATTAGCAGAGATGAGTATTCCTTGGTTGAATCTTTGAGTTTTTCCTCTAGGCTAAATTTTAGTTTACTGAATTGTGAAAATCTGACATCATTTGCTTGGATTGTGTGTGACCAGTAAATGGTGATCACTAGGATAAGATTCTTAGAGTTAACAATTATTCATTACAAGTTGTTTCATGCTAAATTCAAAATGTGACTCTGAAATATGAGATGAACTAAAATTATGATTATGATTGATTCTCTATATGCATGATCTATGATTCTGTGTAGATTATCTTTTGTTATGCTGAGATTAGCTCTTCCAAGAAAATGGAAGAAAGACATGTGAGAATCAACGAAGATGAATGATGAATTAATTATATGGGATCACTCAAGAGATCCTGATTTCAATGAGATAAGTATTGCATGGTTGAATAGTGATCATGAATTATTATATAGTTATTAAATTCATACTATAACATTGAGATAGTATTTCTTGTCTGAGATAGTTGAGTCTCATGAACCGTTAGTAATCTCTTCTTAATGCTTTTAGGAAAGATAAAGAAATAAAAGAGATTTCTTCCAAGAAGAGCTTGATGCATCCTATAGGTTGAAAAGGGAGACACTGCGTACAACCTTGAGATTGTGTGAATGGCTGAAGACATCTCTTCGAAGAGGAAGCATTAACCTTCAGAGGGAGTTCTATGATTCAATGCTGCAAGGATAGATGCTAAATTCTTGAAGTACCTCTTCTGCAAATTGATATCAGAACTACTCATGTCCATCAACCTGGATTTAACATTGGTAAGGAGACTGATGCAAAGAAATTAGAGCCTCAGAGGGAGTCACCTCTTCACTTGTTGTAATGCATAATTCTCTGAGATAGAGAGATATGAGGTGAAAACCCTTGTTCATCTTTGAGATTGAGATGAGGCGTCATGTTGAGAGACTCTATGATGACAGGTCCCAGGATCTAACTTCAGAAGAGCCCCATGCACCCGTAGTATGGCTTAAGGGGGGGTGTTGGATATAAGCCACACCCAGACTAATGATGGGTTGGCCACAAGGGGCTAGTAGCTCATTTGGTAGAGTACTCCAACAACAAATGGAAGGTCCTAGTAAAACATATATTGAGATATCTTCAAAGTGTTAGTGTAATTAATATTTAATTACACTTGCATAACTTTACTTAGGTTGAGCTAATTTTAGATCAACATTAGGGTTGCATACTTTGCTTTTATAAAGCAAATCATCTCATTGTAACATTGAATTTCCTGAATATATCATTTTGCACATTACATGCAAAGCTCTGCTTTTTTATGTTATCTCTTTTGTGGAAGGTGTTTAGGTTTGCATGTCTGATCTAGGGTTTCTAACATGGTATCAGAGCCTTGACATGCAGCCCCTTCTCAAATTCTGGAGAAAACCATTGCAGAGTTCGTTCGGGGTTCCTCAAGGATTTCATGCCTTGAGTTCATTTATGCAGCATCTTGGATCAGATCGGGGTTCACCATTAATTTCAGAGCGCTGGAAAAAGTCAAGTTTGACTTGTATTTTGCAGATTTTGGCCATGATTTGCCAGATCTGTAAGGGTTTCAAGTTTGGTATTTTTTTGCAAGCTCTGGAGGTCGCCGTTTTTTTGAAGCATTTTGAGCAAAAACGGAGGTCACCATTGTATTCGCAGCGGCCAAAAACCCTAAGATCGCCTTTTGTTTCGTTGATTTTGGCGAAGTTGATCTGGAAGTCAAAAATTTTTTGCCAGGGAGGTCGTACGGCCTCCCCAGCACGCTTCACGAGGCACGGTTTTCAAAAAAAATTGAAAAAATGTCATTTTTGGGGAATCATGTCGGTGCCTGCAGTTTTAAGGTCCCCACTGCCGCCGTGCCACCGGGCGGCCACCCAGCAGCGGCCGCCGCCGATGGCTCCCCCTCCATCTGTCGCTTCCCTCGCCAGCCCCCGCGGGCTCTATGCAGCAAGGTTGCGGTCCTATGGGGGACCGGGCGCTATGCGCCCAGCCCCCGGCCGGCCTCCCAGACACCCGGTGGTCACATGGAGAACTAGGGGCTCTGCCCCAGCCCCTGTCCGCCAGCCCCTGGTCGCATGTAGGACCAGGGGCCGAAATTTTTTTTAGCCCCCTGGGCTACCTGCAGGCCTTATTGGCCTTTCTGGAGCACTTTCACAAAATCGAGTATAACTTTTGCGTACTTTGTCCGTTTTTTGCAAACAAGATACCATTGGAAAGCTGATTTTGGCGCTGATCTATTCAACATTTTATTTTTTCTAGATTTTGCTCCAAATTTATTTTGCAGGTCCTTGAACTCAGAACTTCTGTTTTTCACTCCGGAGGGCATATCTTTTGACTCAGTGATCCTTTTTTCGCCATTCTTGCGGCATTGGAAAGCTGGTTCAGTCCTCTACATAGATCTGAGGTTTTTTTTTTATTTTCTATTTATGCATGTTATGCATTCTCTCCATTTGCATTCATTGGGGATTGTAATAAATGAACTGATATAAAGTTCCATCAAGGGGGTTTCTTGCATAATAATCTTCATCATGTTTTGATGACAACTCGCATGGGTTGTAATCTGGTTTATTAGTTTCTTTTGGCTATATTTTGTCTTAGCTTGACACATACCAGATTAATTTTGGTTCACACTTTAGATTGAGAGCCTATGGTTAGTGATCTGCATCGGATCCATCTCAGTTTGAGGGCCACTAAATTTGTGGTTATTGTTCCCAAGTCTGTATGGTACTTTTTCCCATGGAAGAGTTTCAGTCTTAGTTTGGCATCGGCATCGAGATTCACGGCTTCTAGATTCTGTCATCATCATATCATCTACTGTTGCTTTATGGATTCCAGGGTTGTTCCAGTTTGGTGTTTTCGAGTGTTCCGTGGCATCGGGTCTGCTGTCACATTATTATGATTCTGATATGGTTTCTTGTAGACAGAAGTATCTTTCCTTGCTTGCCAGATTGCGGTTCCAGTGTTACTCCACAGTGTTCTTCCAGTGCTTCTTTGCAGCAGTCATCTCATTGTAGGGGGGGTTGTCCCACTGGGTTGTCCTTCTCTACCTCATTATTGCATTTGTACATGGGTACCTGATCAGGCCTTGTTGCCAGGACCCATTCATGCTTTTTTGCATTCATCTTAGTTTTAGGTGCATGCTTATTTTAGTCTCCCTAAGTTGCACTTATGGGGGGGTGTTAGTGTAATTAATATTTAATTACACTTGCATAACTTTACTTAGGTTGAGCTAATTTTAGGTCAACATTAGGGTTGCATACTTTGCTTTTATAAAGCAAATCATCTCATTGTAACATTGAATTTCCTGAATATATCATTTTGCACATTACATGCAAAGCTCTGCTTTTTTATGTTTTCTCTTTTGTGGAAGGTGTTTAGGTTTGCATGTCTGATCTAGGGTTTCTAACACAAAGCACTACTGGATATGATTGGGCTGGAAGTGTAACCGATCGGAAAAGCACATCAAGATGTTGCTTCAGCTTAGGATCGGCTATGATCACCTAGATTTGTAGAAAACGATCTTCAGTTGCACAGAGCTCAATGGAAGCTAAATACATTATAGCCTCTATGGGAGCAAGAGAAGCAGTTTGGTTTTGTAAATTGCTTGAGGGACTCCTTGATCTAAGCACATTGAGATCCCCTATCTATATGTAAGAGATATGGTGGAAAGGAAAGTGATCCAGTTGGAGTATATTAGTTCAAATGTTTAAACAACGGACATACTCAACAACTTCTCTCCAGAGTTAAGGTTGAACTCTTCGGGAAGAAAACTTGGTATGTAATTTGATATTATGTTTGAAATTCAAATTTGTTTGTAAGTTGTACTAATATATAAACATGTTTAATGTGTAAACTCTTTTGTCATGTGTGTGACTCCATGACCTAATGGGCCTACTCCCCCTCTCTACATTATTGAAAGGTGACGATCTTTCTAATAATGAACACTTGTATTTGACATTGTAAAGTGTCGACTCTACAATGATAAACTATCATGATAGATATCATGTGACTTGATATCTGTGGACATGTCATGATAGTATCTCTTGGACACTTTGATTGATATCATGGGACTTGATATCATCTGTAGATCATTGTGATCCTTAAGAGATAATCATGGTGGATATTTATATCCGTGGACATGCCATGAATTATGGTAGACATCATGTGACGTGATGTCAGTGCACATACCATAATGAAGATGTGTTATGAAGAATGTCATGTGACTTGACACTTTCAGAAGCATACCATATCTTCTAATATCACGAGTTAGGTGATATCACTTTTGGAAGTTATCCTCCCTAGTTAAAGAGGGAGTGTTGAATAATGAAGATGTGTTATGGAGAATGTCATGTGACTTGACACTTTCAGAAGCATACCATATCTTCTAATATCAAGAGTTAGGTGATATCACTTTTGGAGTTATCCTCCCTAGTTAAAGAGGGAGTGTTGAATAATGAAGATGTGTTATGGAGAATGTCATGTGACTTGACACTTTCAGAAGCATACCTTATCTTCTGATATCACGAGTTAGGTGATATCACGTTTACTTGATGGAATTTATCCTCCCTAGTTAAAGAGGGAGTATTGCATAATAAAGATGTGTTATGAAGAATGTCATGTGACTTGACAATATTGAGAAATCATACCATATCTTAGATATCACGTGTTAAGGTGATATCTCTACTTATTTGATTTGAATTATCTTCCCTAGCTAAGAGGGAGTGTTAATGAAATATAGCTTCGGTCAGAATATAAATAATGATTGTTGTATAGCATTATCATGATTTATATATGATCAATATTTGTCATATTTCTAGATTAATAAAATAAGTAAATCGAATTTATGAGTTTGCTTAAATTTGAAATAAATAAATGCTTAAATAAAATTGGAACTCTTTTAATCCTTATCCACCATGCATTTGAGGATGTATGTATTAAAGATAGTTAAGCCGAGTGTTAGTCGGTTGTCTATGAGACCCGCACGCCCAAAGGGACATGTCCCTTGAGCGGACGTGTCTCCACGTGTGGAGACACCTCCTCTCATGAGACGTATCCCTTAGAGGCACGTCTCTAGAGGTATTAATCATAGTTCCCACATTGATATGCAGACATCAAAATTTATTAATGTTCTGCAATCCATACATTTGACTTCAAGAGAAGAAATATGGAATAGATAGATGTTGTTTGACCTGTAAGAATCGACTTTTAACCATGCTGGAATCTGATCATAATACCAACAATTTAGGTAGACCATTAAGGGCCAACATGGCCAAATCCTTATCATCAACCATATTCCCAATGGTAGAGATCTGATCTCACAATTCAAAGATCTTCATGAAGTAGGACATGACAAAATATCCTTTTGCCATCTTGACATGATGAAGTTGTTTCTTCAAGGCAAGTGCTCTACTTGTGTTATTGAACTCATATATTTCTCTTGTTGTCTTCAACTTGGAGATAATTGGCACAAGGTGGTCCTTCACTGAATCAACCAAAATATTTTTTGCCTTGGGGCAATTCTTCCTCCATTGAGGCTTCACATTTTCATCAGATGGTTCAGGAACTTTGTCTTCCAAAAACTCAACAATCTCATTTTCTTCTAATGCAAGCATCATTCTAAACTTCCAAGATGTGAAGTTTGATGCACCCTCAAGTCTATCTTCAATCTTGAGCTCATTCATGATCTTGATGATAAGATAGATGCAATTAAAGATGAGAATAAGAATGGAGGATAACACTACTTGAAGAAATCTGATCATGATCTTTCTTATACCCTCTCTTATGCCATGTTAGTTTTTATGATCAGATATTTAATAATCACAAATGCAACACATAAGACAATGAACACAACAAGATACCCTGGGAAAACCCTCCAACTCAAGGGAGAAAAACCCAACAAATATATCTCTTATATTTTGAAGTAATAAGAGCATAAATCTGCTTACAACTCAGGCACAACACAATGCTGATTTTGATACAATGAATAATCGCACCTCTACTAGATGCAAATACAAATGGATATTTTTATCCTTGAAATCAATCTATTGTTACAAAATAATGATTTTTTGCTCAAGCGCGAACTTCTTCTTGAATGCGAATTATGATGAATGAATTTTAATGTCTAATGAATGAAAATGATCAATCATATATACCAATTGGTGGAGAGGACACATCCCTTCATGATGCAAAGTCGGCCTTCATATAAAATCATGTCTCTTCAAGTCGGCCCAAAAATAATATTTATTATCAATAACTCAATAATATATTTTATTAGTGAATGAAGCGCCTCTTCATATTTAATCAATTTCAATAATTTGAATAGTCGAAAGGCTATATGATATTTATTGTTACAAGACGTGTTTGGAAGTGATGCCTGACGCTGCAACACCAAAATTGCATGGCAGGGAATTACAACATGGTATCAGATCCTAGGTTCATACACTGGGCACTCTGGATATGTGTGAGCCCATTATGTTGACCTAGATGTTGTACTCTCGAGTTATGTTTTTTTTTCCTTTTTGGTGGTCTCGCTTGTCTCCCGAGAGTTGTCTTTAGGCATTGTTGGTCTGATGGTGTAGAAACCAGCAGAAAGGATAGGACCCTCGATGTAGTGCACAATGCACTGATATCCTTCCTACTGAGGAATGCATTATGGACATTGGTGTAGTGTGTAAATGTATGTTAAGTATGGATTTGTTGAGATTTAAACTTTGTTTTGAGTCTAATGTTTACCCTTGTTATGTGGAAGGATGGGTAGGTCAAAGTTTGAAAAGAAGAAAGGAAAGGCAAGAAAGGCTGCCAAAAAAGGGGTGGTCATCAAAGAGAATCCTACACCAGTAGTCCTACCTTGCACCCCTGATGACGAGACCTTGGCTCAGGACCTCGCTCGACTTAAGGTAGAAAAAGGGAAAAAGGTAGAAGAGCCAAAGCACACAACTAAAGGGAAGAAGCCATTCGTGATCCCGGATTGGCCAGTTGGGTGTGGACCCAACACTCTCCTATTATCCAAGGAATATAAGGAGAGCCTTCGTTCTCAACCTTTCGCTTCCAATAAAGTGGTAGTGGAGTCAGATGAGGACCCGAAGGAGTGTCCTCTTTCAGACAGTGAGTATCTCGATAGTTGTAGGAGGGATGTAGAACCTCCTCTACTGCTTAGCTGGATTGCTACTTTTATGTTATGATTATGTACCTTGATACTCTATGGTGGTGTTGATGGTGAAAATGACACAAACAACGTTAAACATAATATTTCTACTCTATTTCTCCTGAAAAAGAAAGACAACATATAGTAGCCTAACTCCCAAGGTCCTGGTAGTTGGTTCTCAACTATCTAGTGTCACTCAATTGGTCCATGCAACTGTAATGTCCAAGGGGCCTTTTGTGGTAATAAGGAATGAAAGCAACAACAGATTCATCAATCTATACTTAATCAAAGGGGGTTTAAATAAACAGAAAAAGATAGGTCAAGGCATAAATCAGTAAAACATGAATTAAATTCTCTAATATTCAAACATATGCTTTCAACAATGAATGCTCCTTCAATAGATCAAGAAAACCATAACATGATGCAATTTACAGAACAATCCATACCATTGCATGCATCTACAATGCTTAGTTTAACCATCACAATCACTCATCACAATAATTTTAAGATATAAAAAGAACAAAAATCTTCATTCGTTGCTAATAACATAGATCAACAAACATGTAACAATTCCATCCATAGACAATTTAATGAAATAATATTTGAAATCTATTTCCTTCTATTGATTCTCATCAAATAAGAAACATTTATGCTTCACCAAACTCACTGGCATACAAACAGATTATGATTCATTAACCTCATCCAGTAAAACTCAATTCCAACATAACACTATATAAAAGTGTATCTTATATTCAACTATAACTTAATAAAAACAAAGTATCCTTTCAAAGCTATAAAATTCCTATCTCCTACTATCAAGTGGCTAATTCTACTCTTATTAACCGACCTTTACAATATGGCACCCAAAAATGCATATAGGCGTGCAAAGCATAAATTTCTCTCAATCAAAATTGAGATCCACTAATCAAGGAATTGAAATCTCCTCAAAAACTTAGACTAGCTAATCTCCAGTTCCAACATTGATTTCCCTATGAAATAGGAAAGAAAGAATGGGGGGAAAGTCAGGTGCCCAAAATAGACTGCCAACTCATTCTTGTGTAGTTTGCTCCAGAATGTATTCATCATAACTGGAGAAGACCTGTTGAAGAATATCTATATCCGGCCCATCAATCCAGTTGTCCTCAAATTTAATTCTCTTCAGTTATGCGGAGGCAAAACCCTTCATGTCTTTCAATTTAGTCAGCTCCTTTCTTGCAGCCTTCACTCCTTCCCTGACATCCATCAATCTATCTAATAATAGATCCTCTCCATCATCCTCTTTTTGCATAACCTCTTGAAATCTATTGTCCCATTTCTCCTTTAATTGACTTAGAGGAAAGCCCTCTTTAACCAGCATGTCAACATTAACTAGAATAGCTACAACAACTTCTAGTTAATCAAGTTGTTCATTCAAATCCTTACTAGCATCTTGGATTTCATTCCTATGCTTGTATATAAAATCAGATCTGAACCGGATTATGCTAGAGGCTTTTTCCAAGAAGTCTGCATTGTCTTCCTCAAGAATTGACTGCTCAAGAAGGGTTGACTTTGGCAATTTATTGATATCTTTTATCTTCTGGACATATCCCCCATATTCTTCCTCCTTCCTTTCCAACGTTTCAGTATGGTTATTCATTTCTTCTATTAATTCTAATGTTGCCTTGTGGATCTCAAAATTGCTCACTAACACCTCTCCTACCTCCTGGTTAAGTTTATTTGTCCACCTATCCATCATCCCAGCCTTATTCTTTATTTGCACTAGATCATCAACCTCTCCTTTGCTGGGAAAAACTAGTGTCTCTAAGGAAAAAATTTGTTGTGATCTAGGAGTAGAAACATCCCTCAAAAAGGTATGCAGCTGATCCAACTGAGATTTGAGCTCATCCTTTCTTTGTTTGTCCTTCATCATCCTTGACTTTGTGGATGAGGCTACAACATCAATGGGGTTCATCTACTAATTTCTTGTAGGCCTTCCTAAATTGACAATGCCTAGCTGGTAATCAATGACCTGCATGTCTCCCATATCTTTATCCACTACTGGTATTGCACATTCTACAATAATTTCTCCTATGTTAGTTAGTCTTGTGGAATGAAGAATTCTAGCCCTCTTCTTGGGTCTCTCCTTTTCAATCCCCTTCATCATATCTTCCCAATTAAGAGGTTGTAGGGGAGCTATTTGTTTCTTTTCAAGATCAAGCTTCAACTAGGTAGGAGTACTCAAAGTAGTAGCCATTACTGTAGAAGAAGAGGCAGTAGTTGTAGAAGATAATGGTTGTAGTAAATTAACCCTAGGTTGAGAATCAACCTCCTATACATTTTGTTGTTCGTTTTCTGCATTCTCTTTTGCAAGGTTCTCAGCCTCTTCCCTATCTCTTTTCTCTTGTATCCTTTTATCTTCTTGCTCCTTTTTCGGTCTCTCTTCCTCCAACCTCTTCTCTTTAAGAAACTTATTTATTTCCTCTTCCAATACCTTGAGTTTTTATGATGCTGCTTAGCCAGCTCCTTAGCATCCTTACTCTTATGTAGGCATTCTTCTTCTTCTCTTTTCTTATAGGCCTCTTCAATAATTTTAAACTTGGCCTCAAGGGCCTCTCTTTCTCTTCTTTGCTTGACCTTTTCTTCTTCCAAATCATGTATCTTTTTCACCATTTCCAATCTATCATTTTCATCCTTTTTTCTGAGCTCATGCTCCTTTTTCTATTGTTGCTTGATCACTTCATCAGCTCTCTGCTTGGCCTACAACTATTTTTGTTGGAGTATTGCATCATCTTGTGCCTTTGCATCTATTTCTTTTTGCTTTGCCACAACTTCACCATGTGCCTATGCATCTGAGGCTTTCTTAGCCTCTTCAAATAATGTCCACTGATCCTCTTTCATCAACACATGCTCAGTTTCCTCTAGAGGCATCTCCTCTTGTGTCTCCTTGTCTGATAAAGTATCATCAGAATCTATTTCTATGTCATGGACCTCCAACTCCACTCCCTTTCCCTTCAAAGTCTCTGCTTCAGCATGTAGAGTCCCCTTAAGCATTTCTTCACCTTGTTTCTTTGTAGGAGGGAGTTGGGTAAATGATTCTCCCATAACTGATGTTGAGGGCATAGATCCCATTTGAACTTCTCCTTCATGTGCCTAAGGAAATTCTTGGGTCAGAGCTTCAAGCTCAAACTCCTCTATGTTAGGGGGAAAGAACTCTAAAGGTTCTTTGGGAGGCATTTTCCTCTTGGTTCTCTTATACCCTCTCCCTTTCCTAGAAGTTTGACCCCCGAGAGCTTTGGTTCTGAGTACAACCCATTGGATACTCATATCCAACACTGGTCTAGCTATTTGTTTCATATCCACTGTCTCCTCTCCATCCCAATCCACAAGGTCTAAGTTCTTGGTACCTATATTTTGTGCTTCATATACAGGATCCAAAATTAAACCATCATCTGACAGTGTTTCAGGAATGTCTACCTTAACTCCATATTCCACCATGAGTGGGATAGGCAACCTCTCATAATTTCTCTTCCTGAGGTCATATTCATTCTAGAGATCACTCTAGAAGTCCTCCAGTAGGTTGAAATGTTTATCAAATATTGAAGCAAGAAAGGCATTCATCTTTTTCCTCAGATCAAAATGCTTCTTGGTAGTATATATGCCCAAATTCAAATGCATTAACTCATTGCAAACAACCTTAGTTCCCACAAGGTGTGGGAAGCTATATTCACCCAATTGTATGGGGAACTTGTGACAACCTTTTTTATGCTTTATTCCAAACTTTGCATTAACCCCCAAAGATTGGTAAACAAACTCCATTAAGACAATTTTGTTGATGTAGTACCTAGGGAGCAAGTGTGGATGACCCTCAAACCTAGCCAACCTGAAATAAGTGAATTTGGGATATTGAATAAACCAATAACCCCACTTTGTAATGAAATCCATAGCCTCCTGGCTCAGTCTATATCTTGCATCTCCATTAAGTTGGTTAATAACTACATACAAAAACGCATCATTGACTCTTCTATAATGTAATTCTTAGATCTGCAAGGATAGTTGGTCATAATGATTCCATACTTTCTTTTTCCCATCAGCTTCTCTTAATACTCCCACTCTGTTCAACCCTGGAAAGATGTCTCTCCTTGCTACTGCATAAATGACATAAGAGGTCATAAAGAAACTCTTAGTTTCCCTCACTCTTATCATTTGATTATGTATGCTTTTTGACACAATCATAGGCCAATCAAACTGTTGCCTTCCATCCAAGATTGTTTGAATGAATGGAAACATCCATTCTTTAAAATGAAAAGCATCTCTCTTTCTGAAGACTCTAGATAACATCATTATAATATCTCCAACTTCTTTGTAGAACTCTGCCCTTTTTGGCTGATTTAAAAGCTTTGTTAGAGACTTCTTCTCAGTTCTTAACCATTTCTTATTTAAATGAGCCTTGTTGGTCTCTTTATGATTGCTATATATCTTTAAAGCTTTCACCTCATTAAGTTGTCCAAGATTCTTTGGATTACAAACACTGAACATAAATTGAAACATTTGGGGAGTCAAATCTATGATAACATTGCCTTGTGAATCAACACATTATCTAGTGGTCGTATTATAAGCTCCAACTGCTGTCATTATCAACTCAGGACATTAGATTGATAGAGGAAAGACAGTAATGTGAGCCAAACCAAACTCAACTATCCTTTGAGTTCTCCCTGTCACCTCCTCATAAAATGTCTCTAAGTACAACTCCTCATAATTAAATGGACCCAGATTTGTGTCAGTTATATCGGCCCAATTAGACTCCACCTTGCTAGCAGTGACAGTCGGCCCCTATGATTATACCTCAAGGTATAAGGGAGTTGTTCAGGTTTAACCTTTTTAAGCTTAGTTGCTGCCTTTGAAGTTTTTGCAGGCTGAATCCTCTGAGAATCCTCTCCTAATGCTCAAGACATCTTTTAGTTTCTTGCAATAAAAACCCTAGATTAGATCTATAAGTAGTATACCAAAAACATGATTACAGATCTTACCCTTCCATACATAGCGGAGGCAGAACCAAGCAGAAGACATCCTTAAAAGTCTCCTCCAAAAACACTGTCAAGGTCGGGACCAGAATAGGCATTGAGTTTGCAATAAACCATACGATGGGATTGGAGTCGGAGTCAAGATGGAAATCGGAATCAGAATCAGGATGGAAACCGATTTAGTATGATGAAGAAATTTCAAATTTATGTCTGACTCTGGTTTCGCCCGTGTTAACAACGTTTTGAAAGCATGTTTCTTATTGGAAGCGAGATCTGAGACAGAATGAAAATGGTAACCAATACTTACTACAAATCAAAGTTTAAGATAAAAAAAAACTCCGATTCCAATTCCGCTTAAAAAAATTATGACATCACTGGCAACTTCAACAGGATAACGAATGACATCATAACCTAAAGACTAGGTCATGAAAAACCGAGGGGGCTCAAAAAAAACTATACAAAACCATCCCCATATGACCGAGAGGAAACCGTAGTAACTAGGGCATCATTTTCTAACTTAAACAGAAAATGCGCAAAAAACCCTAATTTAAAAACCCTTTGACTTAAAATAATTAGGGCACAAACTTAACCCTATTCGAAACTAATCAAGTCAGTTACGTCGAAGGACCCTTAAGCAAAACCGTAAATCAAAAAAACCTATAAATGAAAAGTATCAGATGAATCATATCTCTGAAAACCAAGGGCATCACGGTACGGTCATGACTAAAACATGAAAACGACCATGACAGAAACAAACAAACAAGAAAAGACAAAAACTTAAAAAGACAAAACAAAAACAAGAAAACAAAACAAAAGAGAACATGAACAAAATGAACAACATGAACTCGAAATAAAACCAAGAGTTACAAATCCATGCAAACCACAAACGACCAAACAAAACAAAGCTCAAAACAAATGAAATGAGAACAAAAACCCTACCTTCAAATGCAATCAAATAGGCTAGCCCTCTTATGTGAATCTGCATGCAACTATCTAACTCTTGATCGAATCACATGCACAAATGCTCCACCGCAGCTCTGGTTCGTCCTTAATCTTTAAACAGTGATGATAACATCTAGTTAATCATTAATTAAGGTTAAAAATGAAGCTTCATACGTGTATGGAACCCGTAATTAATGCCATAAATGTGGCCGATCGGAGTCAGAACCACAGAGGGAACTGGAACATTACTATCGTGTGACTAAAGTAAAGTCAAACAACAAAACAAAATGGCAAGATCGGAATGAGAATGGAAGTTGATTCAGAAACTTTTTCCAAGTTTTGAGTTTGGTTCCGGTTCCACCAACAAAGAAGAAAGAGGAAAGAAAAAGCTAATAAAAACACGAAGACCAAAACAAGAAAACCTATCACCAAAATTAAGTCCAAAAGAACAAACCAAAAGGCAGAGGCGAAGGCGGAATGGGAACAAATTCGAGACTTATGAATAAACCTCGAACTTAACATCCACTCTGAATCTGGCTCTGGCAAAGACTAATGAAAAGACAATCGAGACAAGGATCAAAATGGAATCCTTAAAACAAGTTTCAAACCTGATTTTGTTCTGGTTCCGATTCCGACAGAACAACAAAAGAAAAACAAAGTGTTGGAGAAAACAAACTCCAAACTTTGTTGAAAAAGAAACGAAGGACAGAAGAACAAAAAAGGGGACCCATTTTGACCAAGGAAAAAGATGGGGTGGTTATGCAAGGCATAAGAGGTGGTTGTATCATCGTGTTGGTTTGGTTTAGTTAAAATTTCAAATTACTTGGATGATTATGCCATTGTTTTCTATAGTTTATTCTATGTTGAGATATGGAGTTATTTGTGTTTGGAATAATTTGTTTAGGTGTCATCATATGGATTTTATACTATGCATGTTATGATTAGCTATTGCCTTATGACGTTATTGTGAAATAGTTGTGATTAATCAATGTTATGGGTTTGGATGAAATTTCATTTGATTTTGATGAGTCTTTAGTGATATGGGAGGATGCATCCCGTATCCGAGAATCTTTTCCTTACTTATTTTCTGGCTTCCAGGAGTAAGCCTAATTCTAGGGGATAGGATGTAGTGTCTCTCATGTTACTGATACATTTTGATACTACTTTGTGTGTGTTTTGATTCTGTTGATTTCTAGTTATGTTATGATGCTTATTGGATATTGTGTTAGACATCTATTTCACCATGTTGTTTGGTGTGGCAGACAATCTATTTATTTGCTTATGATATTTGGACATATGTGTTGGATATTTATGCTTATGATGATGTTACTAATTATGTTATTATGATGATGTTGTGTTTAGATCTTGATTATTGTATATGATTCGGATAAAGGAGACAGTGTTGCATCGCTCATCCGTGAGCACCCTACCTCACTGCAATTCTCTTTCACCACGTGTTTGATTATGATTTACATGCATATGTATATGTTGTTCGACATTTCATGTTATGAAAGAATGCAGGTACTGAATGCCGACTCCACCTGCATTGTCAGGTCTAAGCGCGCCCTACATACCCAATGGTTTATGTGGTTAGGGAGTTGATAAGATTGTGTCAATGGTTGGGTCAGTGTTTTCTCATGTCTTATATCAGTACTTTATTCGTGTGGGTATGATTTTAATTTAAGTTATTTATTTTTATGATTTTGGTAATGTTAGTAAAGGTTGCGTTTATGGCTATGATTAATGAATAATTTTCTTAAATTAAATGTTATCCTTTGATGTGGTTAATAGGTAATTAAATCTTCATTGTTAGCAAATGGAATAATTTCTTTTAGAAAATAAGTGTGCGCATTAGCGTTACTTATTGTATTCATTAAGGGTGTTATTAATATTGCAAGATTCAAATTATCTTGAGATTATCATTTAAATTAAATAAATAAAAGTTAATAAATTATTTTATTTGTTATTTAAATTTAAGTCATTGAAATTATTTTTATGATTAATTTTATCATCAAATAATTAATTTAATATCATATTTTAAATTTAAATGTGGTGTGAATTAAAAAATTTATTTATTTAATTTTAATAATGATTATTGGTCTTTGAAAGTTAATTAAATTTAAAAGGAAATATAATGTTTTAATTTTGGGAAGAAATAGCGAGTTTAGTAATTTTTGAAGAAAATGCCTATTCAAAATTGACTAAAACTAAAATTTAAGGCAAGAGACTATTTTTGATGTTTATTGAAATTCCGAAAAAATTAGTAATGTTGAGAATTTTTCCATCTTTGGATTTTATATCCAATCTTGTCTTTTTCAAAAAATCAGAAAGAGAAAAGAAAAGTAAAATTTGTCTGCATTTTGAAAACTTGGAAGTTTTCTGAGAATTGAATTCTCTATGCTTTCTTTCAAAAATTTCTTAGAAGAATCTAGAATTAGGCTTGTGCTAGGTATTGTACTTGGAATTTTAGTATTGGAGGTTGCGGATCCCCTGATTCGTTGAAGATCGTGGTTGGCTGGACACGCACTCACAAAAATTCGTCTTCAAATCCACTGCAAGCAAAGGACCTCGGGTAGTTCTGAAATATTTGAATGTCCTCTGTAATTTTCCAGTTGATAGAAAATGATTGTATATTGTGAAATTTCATTATGTTGGCTGTGAGTTTGGAAATATTATCTATGTGAAATCATTGCTCTGCATTTGTTACTTTCAGTCTTTAGTTTTCGCTGCCCTTTGTTTTCTGTCCATTATTATTTCTCTATCAAGTTCTCTGTAAATTTTCTTTTGTCAAAGATCCTCTTCTTATTTCGACGATTGCATTTCCCCAATTTAATTCTTTTCATCTGAATGATTTCGGGTGTTGGGTTGTTCCCAATGTTTCTTGTGTTTATGCATCTGTTATATATATATATATATATATATATATATATATATATATATATATCTTTCGAGTTTTTATGCAATCAAAATTTATTGAAGGCAACATATGTTTTATTTACTGTGAATTTATTTTACTAGGGAATTGTTTTATGCTGAGTTATGGGGGAGTGGACGCCATAGGCGTACTACCCACCCCCCATTCCCTTTTGTATGGGCTGCACAATAGCCACAAGGTTGTTGTGTGCAGTCATACCAAGAGGCTGCACCCCTTACCTTGGCTACCGTGGGTTTGATTTTGGTTGTTTATATATATATGTGATCATTGTAATTATAAATGGTTTTCTTGAAATGGAAGTTTGAATATTTTATTGGGATTTTGAATTTATGTTTTAATGTTATAGTATTTTATATATATGTATATATATGTATGTATATGTATGTATATATATATGTATGTATATATATCTATGTTTTTAATTATGTATTTGATTAGCAGCAGTAACTTTAAATTATTATTCTTTTAATTCTGGCATATATACATATATATATACTTGGATAGGAATATATTATTGAAATGAGAAACCAATTTCAATTCTGAAAAAGAAATTGGAAAACAAAATTATTGTAATTAGATTCAGTTTCAATTATTATTTTATTAAATATGTATTTAGAAATGATTTTTGAAAATTAGATTTTTACAATCTTGAAAAAGCTGATTTAAAGAATAATTTGTTTGGAAAAAGAAACAAAACCAGAGAATTGACATGGTTTGAGATTAAAATATAAACTCTGATTTATAATTGTAATTATAGCTTAAGTTTAAATGTTTTAATTCTGAAGTTTATTTTGTGTTTAAATAATTGTAGAAAACGTAGTTGCCTTTATTTAATTTGTTTTTGAAACAATCCAAGAGACTTAGATTTTTTAATTTGGTAAAATTAATTTGGTGAGATAACTCATATTAGGTAATGATTATTTCCATAGATTAGATTTGAAATATTTAGTGAACTTTATGTTTTAGAATGGATTTTAAATGTTGAAAGATTTACTTGATATGCAATATGTTTAATTTTTTTTAAGTAACTAAAAAGGTGGAGATAATCATTACTAGCTTTACTTTCTTACTTTTTATTCTTTTAAGGAAATAAATTATATAATAATGAATGGATAAAATGATGTTTTTACATAAATTTCTATTATTTATTATGTGGTTGTATATTTATAAAGAAAAGTGGGTTAGTTAATATCACTCCACAATTTAAGATAAAATTTTATCTTTTTACCCTTTTAAGGAAATCTTTAAAGGTTCGAGATAAGTGAGAAAGAATTGTTTCATTTATTTATATTATTTAGAATTTTAAAGAAGAATATTATTTAGAGTGGATAATTATTGTTTGGCATTTGAAATAGATAGATACTCTTTTAATTTAGAGTTAATATAGGTGGAAGAATTTTAGAATTGGGATTTAAGAGTTTTAGTATTACTATGGGTGTTTGTTTCAAGAATACTTTCGTCCTTGAATATTATTGTCTTCAATAGATGATTAAGTAAAAGAGTTCAATAGTGAAACTAAATGTTTCATAATTAGTTAGGTTATTTATGTAAAATTATCGTGTATAAAATTAGATAGCTCATATTGTTAAAAAAAAAATATTGTTGACTTAGTTTTAATAAGATGATAGTTGTACTCTTACATTGACAATTATTTTCTCAAGAGCATTAATTATTAGAAATGCACTCTTATAGTTAGGAATTCAAGTTAATGACTCCTAATAAGGAAATCCCTTGGCAGTTAAGATCTAGTTTACATTTTATTATAAACATGGATAAGTGATTAGGTAGTAGATTCTTCTAGATCAACTAAGTATACGTCTAGTATTGTTATACAAATTTTATATTGTATCATAACTTGCATTCATTATAGAATTAGGTTGTTTTATGGTCATTCATAATCGGTCAAGACATTAATGTGAAACCCACTAAAGTGGAAAGTTCTTAGTTCTTAATTTATTTATATGCTATCCATATAGTGGTTTAAGGAATAATCAAAAGAATATTATTATACAAAAGTAATTTCAATGGCTTAAGCATGTTTTCAATATAGATTCTATGTTAACCACAGATGTCTTATCCCTTACTCGATAATATGTCAGTTTCCTTTATGGTTTATGAGTTGTGAATGTCTTCATGGGCACGTTTAAACTGATTTGATTTGTCAGTTGGTGGCTTAGTAGTATAATTGTGAATGTGATAATCCTTTTGTTTTCTAAGATGAATTAAATGATGTTTCGTTTTGGATTGGTTCACTTTTGTATTGACTTTGAGTTACAGAAATCTATGTTTTAAGTCCCGTCTTTGGGTAGATGTTTATGTACCTCTAGAGGCTAGGGGAAACCATGTGTTTGTGCATTTGTTGTTGCACTTTTATCTATCTTTTTGTTGCCTTGAGAATATGTGTTTGGTGGTACCTCCTTATTTCATGATTTGACATTTTTGTAGTCATGAGATGGTCATGCCTCATGTGCGATGTTTAAGAAGAAGGTCCTTTATGTTTTGAGGATTTAGGTAAACCTTTA
>CM021110.1:194169670-194333594 GCA_007115665.2 Sequoiadendron giganteum | reverse complement strand
ATTTTCATTTTCATCTTCATTTTCATCAACAAAATGGTTTTCATTTTCATTTTCATTTTCAACAACAAAATGGTTTTCATTTTCATTTTCAATAAAAGGATTTTCATTTTCATTTTCAACAACGAAACTATTTTTATCTTCATTTTCATTTTCAACAACAATTTGACTCAAACCTTGATCTCTACGAATATTATCGATGTCAACATTGTTATATCCAACTTCTTTTAAATCTCCTATAAACACAATTTCTATTTCATTCAAAGATGGATTTGAAGATGTACCTAGATTTGTGCCTATTGAAACATTATCCATAGCATTGAAAGGGAGGTTTGAAGACATACCGGGAGTAGTTTGTATAATTGTATTATTTTCCACATTCACCTCTTGAAAATTTGTGTCGTGTGCATCCATGGTCTCTTCAATGTTTTTATCTTCAATAGTTGTGTAATTGGATGCTTCCACATTATTCATTGATCAAATCCTCATTCTTCGATCTCTTTTTATTTTTTCCTCCTCTCTCTTTGCTTCAATTTCTTCAAGGATCAATACCTTCCTATCTTTCCTCTTATTACAACATTGTGATCCCATGAAAAAAAAATTCTAAAGTATGTACAAATGAATGTCAAAAAATTGAAAGTCTTCCTTCTTTGTTCCTCCAAACAAGTAGCAATTGAACAAAATTTCACTCAAACATTGTCCCAATGATTTCTCCTCTCAAAATTGAAATAAAATCCCAAGTTGAAGAGCCCCTACAAGACAAAATTTGATAGAAAATAGTGAAATTGTCATTGTCAGACGTACATAACAAGTTGTAGGACCGACAGTGTACTTGTTTAACAGTAAAAATAAAAAAAGGTCAAAAATAACTCAAAATCCCATTTAATAAAGGTATTTTGTTCTATAAATTTGGACCTCGTTTAGTAAATGGGATCCCAATTACTTAATGGGGTCTCGATCCCTTCTCAACAGGCAAAATACAAAATGAGATCCCATTTAGTAAACAAGATCTCAAATTGTAAAATTTGAATTTCAAGCCGAGTTTTTTCTCCTTAATCGGTTCGGGAAAAGGGTTGGGGACTCGAACCTAGGCTTTGGACCTGGTTTGACTTGCAAGTTGAAGGTCTTATCAATGTTACAAGAAAATAGTGACTTAGGGCATATGTTTGAAGACCATTTTTAAAGAAATTAAAACCCATTATAGATGAGATAGTGTAGATTCAAAATATGTAATTTTGTTTACAATTGGATTATTTTTTCTATTTTTCAATTAATTTTTGATTAAATAGGTCCATAAACTTGAATTATTAGGGGTTTTTAGTATTTCAATAACTTTTTATTAAAACATTTTTTTGAAAAACAAATTGTACGAAAGCGCACTTTAGACAATTCTTTTCAATTTGAAAAAAAATCAAAAAATGATAATTTTAGGTCATCTTATGCATGACATACACGACGATTTTTCAAAACAACAAGTATGGCCAATAAAAAATTAACAAAAAAATATTCAATAAAAAATTACAAAAAAATATGGAAAGTGTGCTTAAGTGAGTTACAAATCTTATCACAAAAGGATTTGGAAAATAATTATTATTTAGGTTAAAATATGGATGACATACACATGCATGGTATAGTAAAAAAACAGACTTTTAAATAGTGGTTTTTAGAAACGCCCATTGAAAATCAATTTGTATCATCTGGGTATATTAGAATAAATTACATATTTGGAAACTAGACTTCAAGTACTACATTTTTATGATTAGTGACTTTTTTAAGATTCCATCTCTAAGTGCTTCAAATTTTAAGGTCAAATGTCACAAATTTTGAAAATCAGGGAAAACACTTCCACTTTTTGGTCAAGAAGTGGACTCAAATTCTTGCCAACACCCTACATCTATCATCATTTTCTCAAGGATGTAGCCCCAACCAATTGAAAAGCCCCATGACCTATGATCTGGAATGATAACTCCAAATATCAACCCTCCAATCACCAAAGGGATATCATCATAGATTCCTACTCCTAGTCTCAAGTCCATCTCCCTATCATCAATGTCAAGCTCATCATCATGGAAGACTCATTGTAAGGCCTCCTCACCACTATCAATATCATACACTACACATGCACCATCAATTGGGATCCTCAAGATCTTCCATACGTTCTCTAGTATAATATTAGCCTCCCCAATTAGTCTGAAATCTAAACGAGGTTGTCTCATTATGCCACCTCTCAACAAGGGCGATTATGAAAGCCTTATGTGCATGAATCTTAGGCATGAATTCAACATGGTACAATCCAATAACACCTGAAAACTTTATCTCTAGTTCACCGAGATACAAAATCCACTACAATACCATGGGACAATGATCCTTGATAGTATAGGATCCAAAACAACCTATCATAATTCACACAACATCAATTTGTTTAAAACTTAAGAAAATACCAAAATTCATAGCTCTTTATTTCAAATATGACCTTACAAGGTTTTTTCCATTCATTTACAACCTAGAAAATCAAATGTGTCGACTTGTCTAATCACTTGCAAGTTTTTTTTAAAGTGTCGCTTTACAAATATCATTTGTGAGCCTTTTTTTAAAGGCATTGTGACATGTCGGTTATACATGAACCAAAAATCAAATGCATCACAAATTATCAAAAGTGAATCAACAAATTCAAATGTGACATGTGGGGTTTCAAACGTGTTACGACGAGTTTCAAAAGTGTTGATCCTAGATCGACACATTTGATGGACTCCCTAGACTTAACATTTAATGTGATTGAATTGATGACTATCGATGAAAGAATTTGATACATAATGACAGGAGTACTTTGACTAGCCATCGATATTGTCGTACTCTATCTGCTCAATGAATCACATGTGGTACACTAGCCATTTTTGCAGCAACTTAGCATAAAAATCTCTCATAGCTCTCAAAATTCTAAAATAGGAGGGTGCAAATGACTTGAAAATAACCCCAAGAGGTTATTTATAGACTTTCAAACCCTAGATTCCCCCCATCCCATCCATTGCATCCCATTTTATTATGACCTAAACTTCTTGATCAGTTTCCTCGCTAACCTAAACTCAATTTTCATCTTCATCTTCACTGAGCCTATCTCATTTACCTGCCATGAGTCCAACCCAAAAATGATTATTTTTTAGCTGATTTCTTGAGGGAGCAACCTACCATCCATCCATCATTCCTTCATCTGTTAGGGAATAGTGGGACATCATTATTACCAAATTTTTTCCAAATCAGCAACATGTCTTTGAAACAATGCAAAAAATACATTGTCTCAAACAAGGGGAAAATATAGACACCTAAAAATGTCTAGCACATTCTCCTAATTCATCATCTCCTATCATCATCACACATCACACATTCTTCTACATTATCATTTTTAAGTCATTATCACTTATCACCCCTTTCATTACACCTAAAATTGAACTAACCCATTTCCCTTCATTAATTTCCCTTCATTAATTAACTTTGAATTATTTAATTATTTCATCACTTTTCCCTCCATCACCTTTAATTAAATAATTTTAATTAATTAGATAATTTTCCCTCATCCACTAATTTTAATTATTTAATTAATTTTAAATATTCCTCTCATCCACATAATTAAATGATTCTTTAATTACTTAAATAAATATTATGCATTATTTCTTGTCCACCTAATTAATTTTTAATTATTTAATTAAAGACTCATGTATTCTTTCTTATCTTTATAATTAAATGATTTCTTAATTATCTAATTATCCCTCCAATATTAAATAAGTTATTTAGTTTATTTAGTTACACATTCCTTCAAAAATAAATAAAATTTATTTTATTTCCTAATAAAAGCATGCATTATCTTTATTCTTCCAAAAACCTAAATTTAGAAACTAAACTAAATTTAGTATTCTTTTCCTAAAAATAGGGAATGAACTTCGGTTCAATCGCTTCATCTTTTCATGCAAGCTCATGTGAAAATTCTTGATCTCTCATCCATCCGAGCAACTGTCGATTTGATCTTACGTATTACACCATTGATTTCACATCCTAAAAACCCATAAACCAAACATCTTTGATCATTCATGAAGCTCCTCGAATTGGCATCCAAGCTCCTATAACACATCATCAATCTTGCTTTTGCACAACTAGGATATGCTAAATTTGTGAGAAATCCACATATCATATCAAAAGACATAATCTCATACTTTTGACAATGGAGTAAACCTTGGTGATTTCAGGTGAGTAAAAAGTAGGTTAGCATAGCTTGATTTACATTCTTTATTTAATTTCATTTGATTATCATTATCACTTTATTGGTAATAGGTTTATTCATTCTTTCGATTATTGGATTAGGGTTATTGATTGTGATTTCCTATTTGCATGTGAATCCATTAATCATCTTGAAATTTCCTTGTTCATAAGGATATAGTCTATTTCTACCACATTGAGGATTCTACATGTTATATGCATGTATTAGCTCATAATATATCTCATTTTTCATGTTCCATAGAGGTTTTTAGCACTTTTTAATATATTTTAAAGAAATTTTCCTCATTTTTCCATATTATTCCTAAATATTAGACACCTTGTACTACATATGGCGATGATTTAGTCCTTACTTTTCATGATTTATTGATGGATTGTGCTAGATCTAATTTTGTTGTACCTAGTGACCATATTCTCTTTACATTTTATGGTTATTCTCCTTTTACATCTATAGAATATCCCATATGTATTTCTCTTGATACATATTTATTCAAGAAGCCCAGCGATGTGTTTTTTTATGTCCTAGGATTATCTATTTATGATGATTATCTTAGTGATGAGTTTTCTAATGATCATATTAATTATACTAATTGTGATGTTCCTTTACATTAACATGTTTTCTATTTATCTTCTCATGTTGTGTTTGATGACTCTTTAATCCATAATTGTTCTATTAGTTTTGATGAAACTTGATCCTATGGTGATTATATAGTTGATCTTTCTCATGCATAAACTATTTTATCTATATATAGTTTGTTAGCCCTTATTCCTTTAGTTTATAATTTGTTTTATGATGCTATTACAACTAATAACGATGATGTATTCTTGCTTCTTGATTATAAAATAACTAATTTAGGTCTTCATTATAATTATGTTTTTAATGTTTATATTTTAATTCCTTCAACTTATACGGTTTTGAAAATTGTGATGATTATTCTCCACTAAATAATTATTGCAAAGAAGATTGTCATTGCACCAAAAGATCGACCTATTAATGCCCAATACAACCGCCAGAGTTAATGAATCCATAGGAGGTGGTTAACCCATGTCATGAACCTGAGTATTATGCTACACAACACAAGGATACCAAGGGAACACACCTTGCAACAATACCCCCAATGTAAGAAAGGGGTTCAAACCCATGACCCAATATTTGATACCAATTGTTGCAAAGACGGTTGTCGTTGCACCAAAAGATCGACCTATTAATATCGATACAATTTACAAAGTTAATAAATTCACGGGAGGTGGTTAAGCCATTTCATAAACCCAAGTGTTGCACTACACAACACAAAGAGACCAAGGGCACACACCTTGCAACAAGAATGTTGATGATAGTCATGTTAAAAAATTTGGTATGTCTCATTTTATTTTGGATTCTATGTTTTATTGTACTTGAACATAATGTATTCATGATTGCAAAAAAATCATATAGTGAATTACTTTATTGACTCAAACATATTTACATCATAGATTTAAGAGATTTGGTAATTCAATATTCCACATGTCAATATAAAATAGACCTAATGAGATCTCTTAATACCTAATTATAAATTATCTCTTTAAATTTTATTGTATACTATTATGCATACTTTGTTCTAATCATCCTCACATGATATGAAACTTCTTATAGAAAAAATATTTATACCAAGTGAAAACATAGTAAATCATCCTAGGTACATGTGATAAGGATCTGGTGCAGGAGCACCAAGTTTCTTTCAAGCCTCCATGAGGCCATCTGTAAATAGTTGCTCTATTTTGTGTATTGGGTCTTATAATACTTTCAAGGAGCACCAAGTTGCTTTCAAGCCTCCAAGCTAAAGTTGTGCTTTATACGGCCTATTATGGACTCAAATAATGGAGTATCATATATGGATGGAAATATCTCTATTTATAGTTTCCAATTATTTTTGTCTCATTGAATTTTATTGAGTTTTGTGGAAGATATGACTATTTTGGTGAGATTGCCTATTCTAACAATATTGTGCAAAATTTATAGTTTGAAAAATGTGATGGTACAAATTGTAAAGTCTATATTTTGGATCTGAAACTAATTGGATTTTGTTTCTATATGAATTAGTTTCATTGTCTCATCAAATTTCATTCATATTTGAATAAGTTATGATCATTTTTGTGAGGGCGGGTCTGAACCCTGTCTAGGGTTTGCAGTTTTGGGAAAAATGTAATATTTTCCACCGTTGGATCTTCATAAAAATTGGAAGGGAAGTTTGTAATTATGTTATATTTAATCTCACCTAAGAGATTGGATTTTTTTTGTTTTTTTGTGGAAGTTATAAATGGTAGTTCGGTGCATTGAATTGTGAACCACCATGAGAATGTTTCCAATGTGATCTAGAATGCACTTAATCATTGTTTGAGATAAATAATTTTATGAAATTTTCCAAGTGAATGGCATGTTGAGTTGTGAATCCCTTGCTTTGCATCAGGATCGAAACCCAAAATTAAACTATTTTTACCTTCAATTAGCCTTGGAACTAAGTGCCTTTCCTAAAAAATATAAAAAATCATCGCTTTTAGATGTACATCGAGATAGATTCTTAAAATTAGATACATTATTACATGACCCCTCTTAGGACCAATAATGAAATACATAACCTCCAAATCAAAATACGATTTAAATATTTTGGTAATTAGGGTATCATTACAATATGAAATTAGTATATAGTAAACAATAAATAGTCAAATAAAAATTAAGTCATATATCCATGTGCAAGATGTTTAGTAAAAATTATGTTGAAATCATGTTGACAATTAGCTTCTTGCCTGATACTACACATCTTAAAACATGGGAAATTTTTGTGAGAAATACCTGCAAAACTCAAAAACCATTAAAAGAAATGGTTTGGTTGATAAAGGATTGCTTGTAGGTCTAGGATTATTTTGCACTGTAACCCTTACTTTATAAAATTGAGCCTCTCACTTTCATTATAATATTTTAGCTAAAGGAAAACCATAATAGTCAACCTCAACTATGGACATCCATGTATAATATTCAATCATCTTATCTTCTCATTCAAATAAGTATTGATCATAACTCTCCTTTCCTTTTTATTTGTACAATCCTTTTGTCATATCCTCAACCTATTTTATCACATTTAATTTATACAATCTCAAATGGTGCATTTAATATACTTTAATTTATGATATTATTATAGAAAAAATCAACTTGTGATAGTGTCATATCCTAGCTTCGTATCTTTTTCACTTAACAAAAAAAATCTTGATAAATTTTCCAAACTCCTATTTACAACTTATTTCCTTCAATCAACCTATGTGATATGTTGAACTAGATTTAAAATTAGTGTTCATCTTTCTTCATAATATCCACAAAAAATGAACAAAAATTCCACATAATTTGATATAATAATCATTAAGTAATCCATGCAATCTCATAATTTATTTTTAAAATAAATTAGCTGCATACACATCATTAGTTTTATTACAATCAATGAAATATGTCATGTTGAAAAAATCTATAAAATACTATGAAAACTTAATAAACTCCTCTCTAAGTTCTTAGAAATTTAAAAAAAAACACAAAATCCATACTATCATTCCATGGTCTCTCAAGTATAAGCAGTGGCTGATATAGTTCCACATTCTTACTATTTTTTTTTGGATTCTTAATAAACTATATAATTCTACATATTTTTGTATATCTATATATAATTTAAATCAATAATAATTTTCATTCACTGAAAAAACAATTATATCAATACCAAAATTTCTTTCTATTCCACTTGTGAGTTTTCTCTTATTAGATTTTCTCATAGAAATTTTAAGAATATATAATTTAATTTTTTTAAATAAAAAATCATCTTGAGTCAATAGTTATATCCACACTTACTCATACCTTAGATGATTTCCATCCCTTACTAAAATATACATTAATTTTATACAAAATTTTCAACTTCAATTCTCATTCCATCAATAAATTATCTTTCATTGAACACATCAATTATTTCATTGAATTTGGCACTTCTATGTTATATCATAAATGATTAAATCTATATAAATTCAACCCATTTGGCATATTTTTGACTAAATTTACCATGATTATTTAGTTATTGTAATGATTGGTGGTTAATATATAAAACAATTTATTCTCCACCTATATAATTGCATAAAGTTCTTGATTGAATAAAAAAATGCCTCTTAGAATAAATAAATTTCTAATTAAAGTAGGCAATAGGTATTCTTGATTTAGAACAACTCCAATTATGGTTCCACTTACATCACATTCAACTTGAAATAACTTCTCAATTCTAGTAAATCCAAAACTAGTTGGTTTTTCTATTTATTCTCTAGCAACTCAAAACTTTTATTAGCTAAAATAGTCCATTTGAATTATTTCTTATTGTCTCTCATAGTTTCAATAATAGTTGCATATATCCCACTAAAGTACCTTATAAACTTGCTAAATGATAGAAAATTATAAATTTTAAAATACTCACTAATGTAAGCCATGCTATAATAGCTCTAAGTTTTTTGGATTCATCTTTAGTGAAATAATAAAGTACAAATATACTAACTCTTCTTTCATGAAACTACCTTTCTTCACATTATCAATATTTTTTGTTCTTTTAACCTTTGCACTACCCATATAATATGCTCCAAATGTTCTCTACACACACAAAAAAGATGAGTAGAAGGAAAAGATATCCAACTCATAGTAGGTCCAGCCTCCCATAAGCTCCTCGCGAACAAGATCCTACACACACAAAAATGAGATAATGTTGGGGCTACTTTTCAGGGCTTGCCTTAGTCAAACCCTTTCTTTGGTGTTTCCACCTCCATGGACAACTAGATAGACCGCAATGTAGAAATAATGATAAATAAATTAGTAGACATGACATATATAAATGCAAATAAAATTAATATGCTAACTATAAAGATGATAATTCTATGAAATAAAGATTATCCTCCCTCCTACAAGCTTGGAGAAGCTGAGAAGATGGATGAGAGCTTCAAGGACATAAGATGATTGTAAAATTGTGGTGTAGAGCTTGAAACCTACAATAAATATAGTGTAGAGAGAATGGGAGTGAGTAAGAATGAAGTGGACGAATGAGAGTGAAGTGAGTAGAATGTGGTTCTAGTTGAATGGAATGAGAATGTAGCTTCAAAATGGAAGTTTGGAGGCAAAAGAGTCATTTGCAGATGGATTTGCAGTCATGGGGGATGTTACACTTCACGAGTGACAGGAAATGTAACATCCCAATGTCCATTGACCTAGGAATATTTCAGGGACATTTGTGTAATGCGAATGCATCTTAGTCAAATTCCCCACTAATAGAAAACAAGGGAAAAATGGGAATGAAGACTTAGGGTGATGAGATTTAGCATTATCAAATTATAAGGCTAAAGTAAGGGTAGTGTTATGGGAAATTGCATACGGGTGCAATTATACACCATAACTTTTTTCCCCCACTTTAGTGAGCATATGTATTTAAGCATGTGTGAGCTAAAGTAGAAATAGTTTGAAGAGATTATACCAAAAATGGAGAGGAAGAAAAACTTTGATACGATATACCTAACATGAAAGGGCTCCACTAGAATGCGAAGAGGACATAGGTCTTGGTCTTACAAAGCCAGTTGTAATCTCACCACAAATAGGTTAACTACAGACAAACATGTTAGGCGAAAAAGTTAAAAATTAGACATGATAAAACAATAATAGACACAAGAAAAGACAATCTGATCAAATAAATATGGCATTGATAGGTATGGATAGCATAGCTACTATCCATATGGAAATCATATATGCCTATGGCTACTGAAAACTACATCACAAGACAGTCACATAAATGATAAAACAAGTTAGTTAGTTTTCCCCCAAGCTAGATGCCAAGTTATAAGAGATCAAGATATAAGGCATTTAGGAATCCTTTTGAAATAGATTTTCATCAAGGGATTCTTTCATCAATGAATCCTTTTGAAAGAATACACATTTTTTTAAATTAAGTAGATATGGGAGCCCCCCCTTAGAATGGTGTGTTACACAGAGGAGCACATGTCATTCTAAGGAGAGAAGAGAAAGACAAGAGACATCATGACATTAGATACATGATGAGATGTATTTGTGGAATTTTTTCACACACATGATGTAACGCCCCATCGTGGAACCCGAAAAAATGTTATGACATTCACATAAACTACAGAATAATTTTTTTTAGAAAACCGGTTGCATGTGACAACAACAACCATAAATGTTTCAAGGTTCCACAACTACGCTACTATGAATAAAAACAATACAATACAATAGCCATATTATTAACTTACTCATGAGAAGTTGTGACCAGATATACAATAAGAGTTACATACAACAATTGAGATTGTGACAAATCTCAGAACAATACAAGTATTGATACAAAGCACCTCATGTACATCATGAGTGTACAATAAGGAATCATATGTAGAAAAGAAGACGTCCACACCCACGAACTCGCCAAAAGAGCTATGCTCTGCAACCATTGTGCAATCTAGATCCAGCCAAGGAAACCTGTCATGAACAAAATACCTGTAGGGGACCCAATGGAGAATCTGGCACGTTCCTCCCTACCGTGTGGAACTCAAAAGCCCACCCCCCGTGCTAGGAGACAGAGCAAGTCCTCAAGTCAAACTGGCCTCACAAAAAATCAAAAACAATAACAAGGTCGACTCACATGACAACTCAAGAACCAAACAAAGACAAACAATAAACTGCAACTGAAGACTCCCAAAGGCAACTAACAAAAAGAGAGATCGCAAAGTGTACTAGGATAAGAGTGTTATCACATATACGAGATAGGTTACCCCTGCAACCTCTTTTGGGTCTGGCCCCTAACAGAAGCCTCTCTTCCTAAGGTATAGCTCCACAAAAGATTATAACAAGAAGTAAATGAACTTCATTAAACAAGGCATAGTCAACTGATCCAATAAATGACCATGGTGACATAACATTGAGAAACTTCCACAAGCATGTACTAATATTATAAGATACAACACTTGCCCAACCAATAATACATAGACATAATGTGAGAGATCCACGTTTCCCACAAGATCCAGACAAGGTAAAATTGAACAAAGGTCACATTACCAATTGATAATCAACAATTCATGCCTTAACTTAGTAACAAGGAACAAAACCTTTGGGACACCAAAACCAAAACCCTTCCATAATCAAGAAATAACCCACATAAGGAAAGCATTTAATTAGAATTAACGAATTCTAAAAAAAGATTCTACATCATACAAGACAATCTCAATGCTTTAAATAAATTGAACTAACAAACTTAAGTATTCACATAAATGATATTCTATAGTTCACAATCTATAAAATATTAAATCACCATCTATTACGTTTATTCCAATTTTAAAACTAATTCAAAAAATCCACGATTCTAATGTCAATTCATAAAATACGTTTATAAATATTGCTACCAACTTAGTTAATACAAATAACCATTCATATAAGATATTAACCCATCAAGATTATTAGCCATGATACAAATTAAATAGAGATTACAGATAAATGTATTAATGCATCTATATAAGTGATTATAATATAGATTGCTATTATTTAGTGTTTACAAATAAATATATAAATGAATTTATATTAGTGATTTATAATAAAGATTGCTATTATTTATAACAATCCATATTATAAATCGAAGTAGTGTTAAATTTTAAATGAAAAAATATATTATAATATCAACTATACTCCAAGTCGACAGTTAGAAGTTTATAAACATTAACTAATAAACATTACCAAGCTAAATACATACATCATCCTATTAAGTCGAAGATAACTCAAGAAAAATCATTGAGATATCATCATTGAACTCGTTGCATGCAAACACATTGCAATAAGATCCACGACGCCAAGTAGGTTAAAAGATTAACAAATCTCAATTACCAGTTCACAAAATCACGACAGAGAGACTTGTCTGACACCATGCAAGGAGGGAACGCGGTGCCAGGAGCAATCATAGGAGGTTACTCGCACAACAACCGTTTAACAAGAGCAGACTTCCATGATTCCATGGCTCAGTCGACGCCATGCAACCAACACAGCTCAGAACGGACAATACAAGCACCTTCCAGTGTTGTTGTCCAGGCAAAGATAATTAAGAAATGAACTACGATAGAGAGGGGATAAGATCCAATCACCAGAGGCCGATAACAGTAAGATTAAAATTAATATAAGAGCACAGGTGGAGGAAGGAACTTGACGTTAGCACATAGTTCATCGTCAACAGCAGGGTTAGCAATAGCAACCAAAGACAACACAGTAAATTCCATGGGTGCGGATACAAATACTCATCGCCATATAGGCTCCTTCCACAGGTGGCTTAATGAAGCAAGAAGTTGGGTGACCAAATAGATGAAGGCTTATTTGTTTCCGAAATGAAACCTTTTTAAATGGTAACATAATTAAATACACCAGTTCACTGTCATATTTGTTAAATAATTCCCTACAAATGGATAATTTGTTACTGCAAACATACCATTCTAGAAATACCGATTCTCATAACTGCTAAAATTATCTCAGGTAGATGATTTTCCATATCAAATAGACCATACAATGCATGTTCTTATTGAAAGACTCCCTTCGAATAGACGACCTGCTGCATCGAGTGTACCATACAAGAATTCCCCAGACTAGTTCGCTATACATTTCAAAACAAAACTCAGTGTTTGCAAACTTCAATGCCCCAGCCATTAAGAAATTGATGGTCATTCCAAGGTTCGGTATACTACATATCAGAAGAATCTATACCAGTGAGCTCTTTCAGAAAGCTTATATGATAAGGCTCATACAATACACAGGTTACACAGAATGAGGAAAGAACAAGGCACGGCAGCGACAAGCACACAACACCAAAGAAAGACATAGATATATCACCAGACAGCGACACCAAAAAATACATCATAGCAAAGAAAAAACGCAAATAGCTAGAACCATACACATCCTAAATGCAGTCAACGGGTAAACAACGTTCGGGGATTGACAAAGGATAACAGAGGAAGATATTGTAACTACAGGTTCAGTGCATACATCAGAAATTAAAGAGATTGGCTATGATTCTACTTCTATAATTTGTAACCTCCATTAACAATACTATTTTCGTTTTCTACATTCAGGCATGATATCATCGCATTTATTCAGATTCAAACATGTTTCATTTTTCTATGGTGTAGTAGAGTTTGAAGACAAAATATTTACAGCAAAATTTGCATGTTCATAACAAATATACTTTGGGATTTAACAAGAAAAGAACCTGAAAGCGTTTCCCTGAAAATGGAGTACGAACACAACAAAACCCCATAGATTCAAACTTTCTACTTTCCACAATCAGAACACAGTCTTTAACACAATTTGCAGCTTCTATGATCAATTACTCAAAACCAAAATTTTCAGAAAATATCTTTTGAAAACAATCTTTCTGCTTCCTACTGTTTGAATATCAAAACTGTCCTTTTAAGAATGATCTTTTTCCAAATTATATCCTTTTTTCATTATTCCTACATCTCAACTTCAACTTTTTGTTTCAGCATGCAACACATGCATTAAACTCAATAGGCACAACAAATTAACAAGATATTTTAATATTTTAATTTAATTCATAATAAACTAAAAATAGCTTCTTTAATTTAATTATATTATAAAATCCATAAAGCAACATTAATATTAATTTAAACATTAAATTAATCTAAATTAACATAATATAAGCATTAAAGACTCAATCAATAACAAATGACTACAATCATGCAACGAACAAGTGACATGACATGAGGGTAACAACAGATACTCATTCTTTTCAAAATGATGGCTAAGGACAGAGGACAAGTCTATCTCCCATCGATAATTCCATTGGGTCATGGCACGCTCAGACCTGTCAAGCAGGTGGAGTCGATGCTTGTACCTGAAAGCTACGTAAAACTGCACGATTAATCCAACATGTCAAATATGAAAGCACACTGTGAAGAAGAGTCGCGACATAGTAGGGCACTCACCAATGAGTACTGCTAAATCATCTTCTTCACCGACTAACGTAAACATCTAACTAATATAGCATCATCATGAATAAAACATAACAACATCATAAAATATAGTGTATCATCAACTGAGTTTCACAACTGGTCATGTAAACTGTGACATAAAGCGTCGAAACAACATAATGTCAAACATCTAACAGCTAACAGTGTCACAAAACAACTAAAATAAAAGTTTCATCAGGAAGGTCACTACATCCTCCCCCCTAGGGTGAGGCTTACTCCTGGAAGCTTGAAAATACCCCTAGTAAAAACTCCATACAGACACACATAATCAAAGGTTCCAAAACTAAATCACTCCATACCTCAACATAAAAATAACACTAACCCAACCAAGTACATTGTCAATCCCAACAAAACAACATGGTGAAGAAACCACCATCCAAGTCTCCAAACACATATCTAAACATAATATGAATCAAATCAGAGGAAACAACACTGAAGGCACCTCCACAACCTCCTGTACCACAAGATTTTCATGAGCTCCCAAATCAGCTGCCTATCTACTTCCAGCAATTTCCACATTTGTAACTTGATGCTCTGTTTGACGACGATAAATTGTTGCACTCATTCCATGAGTCCTCTCTACATCATTACTTATAGGCTCCATAACTACCGATCTCTGACTGGTTCCAAGTGTGTTCCTCTGAGAACACTGTCTCACCAAGTGGCCCTGTTGGTCGCAATTGTAACATCCTGTACTTCTACCTGATGCAATATGTGTGCTCTGAGCTGACTGGTTGGGACGATGGAGTTGCGCTCGTATCCAACTCTGAATCCTCCTATGCATAAGACAATCACCTCAGAACCTGAAGACTATTGGGTATTCACTAACAAATGGAACACCAATCATCCAATTCTCAGACCCCAAACCTCCATAAGAACGATAGGTGGGCAGAGAACGTGCTCTCAAAATTTCCAACATATGTCCTGCTAATGCATAAATATTTCTCCTAGGGATCCTTTCCCTTTCCCAAAATACCTAACGTCTGCCATCATATCTAGAGCCAAGCCGGGTAAGAATCTCCCCAAGCGTAGAACATAACAGTGGACCTAGGTGATCCTCACGATCATTCTCATGGGAACTCAGCAAAGTAGGGTTCTGACAATCAACGCCATGATTACCTCTTCTAGGCATCCTATACACATCATCCAAGAGAGGAGTCACAACCAAAAGGCAAAATTATCTTACAAAAACTCAAAAATAAAACATCATACCCATGATTAATCATGCATATTACATATACATTCCAACAAACAACACCAGAAATCACAACATAAGGCCACACAAGGGTCCATCTGGACATCGGGAAGCAGCATACCAATCCATGATAGAAGAATCCATGAACCAAGAACATATAACCATCTCATATAGATCAAACATCAAATCAGTGGCTTGATGGTGTTAGGTCATACATAAAGTGAGACCATCCAAACAAGACCACTATGACCTATCCCTTGTTGTATAAGGTGATTAGCCTCCAAGAGATAGTCATCACACAAAGGTGAGTAGTGGATCCTAGCTGCATAACAGCCTCACATACCCCCATCATCTACGTTTCCTACGTCTACTTCCTTGTACACACTCTCCAAGTCCACCTCATATGTCCTTGGAGAGGAATCACAATACGACACATAGCCAACATTGAAAACAACAAAGATAACAAGCTTAACCACCAAGTTCATAAAGAAGAGAAAATTAAAGTTCAATTTCAACAGTAAGGCAATAAATGTGCACAATATCAACATTAAATTAAATATATAACCACTAAGGTTATAAGCAGATAAGATCACAAGTCATGGCTAAACCTTCACAATCAAGTATAAACAAAGTGTTGGCCCTCACAATTAACTAAAAAATCATCAATAACCAAAATAAAATTCACAGTCTTTAAATTGCACTGCACAACACTATGTGACTAAATACTAGCCACCAAACGAGGAAAGAGGAAACAACGTCTGACTAGAATGATAATAGCCCTAAAGTGGTGTGGAATGAGCATGCCATCCACATGACCCAAAGTATATCCAGGAATAATCAAAACATTGTCACTCTACATGGTCATACACCAGTCGGAGAAGGCACGTACTGGTCATATGCCACATGGCAATGTGTTTATGGGTCTGTGGAGGTACACACGTGCATAACACATCCCACATCGTGATACCTCATGGAGAAGACACAAGCAGGAACTCGCTCTAGCCAGAGGTATACATGGCTAGGATCTACTCATATGCTACTCGACCAACATGATCAAGGCAACCATGAGGATCCCTCTACAAGTGTTCAAGGCCCCATAACGCTTATCGCACAAGTAGGCTAACAAAGATAATCTCATAATGCGCCTTCACATGTCTAGGCACGTGGCATCGTGTAACACGACATCATCACCATCACTATGTCGAAACATGAGTGGGGTGTGGTATCGTACTACATCATATCAGAATATGAGAAAATATAGTATATCAAAGCATCATCACCAACACTATGTCGGAACATCAGTGTGGTATGGCATTGTATCTATCACATCATGTCAGAGCATGTGTAGATACTTAAAATATATAATGCAATACGATAATATTACTATGGGGCTATCGAGCTTCACCTCTCATATGGATGAGGTTAACTCAACAATGCCAAACTAGCGCCTCTACGGACGTCCAGGCATAACTAACATACCAATGATGTTGTGCTCAAATCTATGGGGATTAGGTTAACACTTATGGATCAAGTATCCTGATCCATCATAAGGGAAAGTAGTGGGTAGATTTTCCTTAGGATTGGTTGAGATGAGACGCTTTGCGTCGCAATATGCGTACGCTACACACTCCACCCAAGGAACTTGTGGCTTCTACTATCCCTTCATGGATCGAGGGGCTAGAGAACCAAAAGAAAAAGAACTACTTTTGGTTACTCTTATATATAAGTTTCAACCACGCATGGATTGGCCCTCAATCAGGTAACACACATGCAAACACACACAATGGTATGGTAAATCCCACACCAAAGTGTAACTTTTCCCCATGAATGGGTACCAAGTATCACCATCACATGGATACACAAAGAAAGTATGAGTTTTCACAACACTCAAACAAGATACAGTTACTGGTTTCTTACATTTACAGGGGTACAACTACATACCTAATTCCATAGGAACATCAATTTTCCATAACCATGAAATACATACCATAAATTTCCATCCATAACCATATATCAGGTTCCTTCACGCTACTCTTTTCCACAGAGTACATCATGCTAATGTAAAAGTCATGAACACGTGATCACTTGAAATTTCCAATAATAGATTCACAAGGATAACATAGCGAACTCAACATACCCTAAGTATCAGTGTATGAATCTGGGGCTCTGATACCAAGCTATAACGCCCTGCCGTGGAACCCAGAAAAAAGTTATGACATTCAAATAAACTACATTTTTTTTTTTTTAAACCGATCACATGTGACAACAACAACCATAAACATTTCAAGGTTCCACAACTACGCTACTATGAATAACAAAAATACAATACAATAGCCATATAATTAACTTACTCATGAGAAGTCGTGACTAGATATACAATAAGAGTTACATACAACAATTGAGATTGTGAAGAATATCATGATAATACAAGTATTGATACAAAGCACCTCATGTACATCATGAGTGTAGTACAATAAGGAATAATATGTAGAAAAGAAGATGTCCACACCCACAAACTCGCCAAAAGAGCTATGCTTTACAACCAGTGTGCAATCCAGATCCAGCCAAGTAAACCTGTCATGAACAAAATACCTGTAGGGGACCCAATGGAGAATGTGGCATGTTCCTCCCTACCATGTGGAACTCAAAAGCCCACCCCCCATGCTAGGAGACAGAACAAATCATCAAGTCAAACTGACCTCACAAAAAATCAAAAACAATAACAAGGTTGACTCACATGACAACTCAAGAACCAGACAAAGACAAACTATAAATTGCAACTGAAGACTCCCAGAGGCGACTCACAAACAAAGAGATCACAAAGTGTACTAGGATAAGAGTGTCATCACATATATGGGATAGGTTACCCCTGCAAACTCTTCTAGGTCTGGCCCCTAACGGAAGCCACTCTTCCTAAGGTTCAACTCCACAAAAGATTATAAAAAGAAGTCAATGAACTTCATTAAACAAGGCATAGTCAATTGATCCAATAAATGACCATGGTGACATAACATTATGAAAATTCTGCAAGAACGTACTCATATTATAAGATACAACACTTTCCCAACCAGTAATCCATAGACATAATGTGAGAGATCCATGTTTCCGACAAGATCCAAACACGGTAAAATTGAACAAAGAACACATTACCAATTGATAATCAACAAGTCATGCCTTAACTTAGTAACAAGGAACAAAACCTCTGGGGCACCAAAACCAAGACCCTTCCATAATCAAGAAATAACCCACATAAGGAAATATTTAATTAGAATTAACGAATTCTAAAAGAAGATTCTACATCATATAAGACAATCTCAATGCTTTAAATAAATTGAACTAACAAACTTAAGTATTCACATAAATGATATTCTATAGTTCACAATATATAAAAGATTAAATCACCATCTATTATGTTTATTCCAATTTTAGAACTAATTCAAAATATCCATGATTTTAATGTCAATTCATTAAATACATTTATAAATATTGCTACCAACTTAGTTAATACAAATAACCATTCATATAAGATATTAACCTATCAAGATTATTAGCCATGATACAAATTAAATAGAGATTACAAATAAATGTATTAATGTATCTATATAAGTGATTATAATATAGATTGCTATTATTTAGTGTTTACAAATAAATATATAAATAAATGTATATTAGTGATTTATAATAAAGATTACTATTATTTATAACAATCCATATTATAATTCGAAGTAGTGTTAAATTTTAAATGAAAAAATATATTATAATATCAACTATACTCCAAGTCAACGGTTAGAAGTTTATAAACATTAACCAATAAACATTACCAAGCTAAATACATACATCATCGTATTAAGTCAAAGATAGCTCAAGAAGAACCGATGAGATATCATCATTGAACTCATTGCATGCAAACACATTGCAAGAAGATCCACGACGCCAGGTAGGTTAAAAGATTAACAAATCTCAATTACCAGTTAACGACATCATGACAGAAAGACTCGACTGACACCATGCAAGGAGGGCACATGGTGCCAGGAGCAATAACAGGAGGTTACTCACACAACAACCATTTAACAAGAGCAGACTTCCATGATTCCATGGATTGGTCGATGCCATGCAACCAACACAGCTCAGAACGGACAATACAAGCACCTTCCAACATTGTTGTCCAGGCAAAGATAATGAAGAAATGAACTACGATAGAGAGGGGATAAGATCCAATCACCAGAGGTCGATAACAGTAAGATTAAAAGTAATATAAGAGCACGGGTGGAGGAAGGAACTTGAGGTTAGCACATAGTTCATCATCAACAATAGGGTTAGCAATAGCGACTGAAGACAACACAGTAAATTACATGGGTGCGGATACAGATACTCATCACCATATAGGCTCCTTCCACAGGTGGCTTAATGAAGCAAGAAGCCGGGTGACCAAATCGATGAAGGCTTATTTGTTTCTGGAATGAAACCTTTGTAAATGGTAACAAAATTAAATACACCAATTCACTGCCATATTTGTTAAATAATTCCCTACAAATTGATAATTTACTACTTCAAGCATACCATTCTAGAAATACCGATTCCCATAACTGCTAAAATTATCTCAGGTAGATGATTTTCCATATCAAATAGACCATACAATACACATTCTTATTGAAAGAATCCCTTCGAAAAGATGACCTGCTACATCGAGTGTCCCATACAAGAATTCCCCAGACCAGTTTGCTATACATTTCAAAACAAAACTCAGTGTTTGCAAACTTCAATGCCCCAGCCATTAAGAAATCAATGGTCATTCTAAGGTCCGGTATACTACAGATCAGAAGAATATATACCACTGAGCTCTTTTAGAAATATTATACACTAAGGCTCATACAATACATAGGTTACACAGAACGAGGAAAAAACAAGGCATGGCAGGGATGAGCACGCAACACCAAAAAATGACATAGATATATCACCAGACCACGACACCAACAAATACATCATAGCAAAGAAAAAAATGCAAATAGCTAGAACCATACACATCCTAAACATAGTCAACAGGTAAACAACATTCGGGGATTGAAAAAGGATAACAAAGGAAGATATTGTAACTACGTGTTCAGTGCATGCATCAGACATTAAAGAGATCGTCTATGATTCTACTTCTATAATTTGTAACCTCCATTAACAATACTATTTTTGTTTTCTACATTCAGGCATGATATCATTGTATTTATTCAAATTCAAACGTGTTTGATTTTTCTATGGTTTAGCAGAGTTTGAAGACGAAATCTTCACAGCAAAATTTACATGTTCATAAAAAATATACTTTGGGATTTAACAAGAAAAGAACCTGAAAGCGTTTCCCTGAAAAACGAAGGATGAACACAGCAAAATCCCGCAGATTCAAACTTTCTACTTTCCACAATCAGAACACAGTCTTTAACACAATCTGCAGCTTCTATGATCAATTCCTCAAAACCAAAATTTTCAAAAAATATCTTTTGAAAACAATCTTTCTGTTTCCTATAGTTCGAATATCAAAAATGTCTTTTTAAGAATGATCTTTTTCCAAATTATATTATTTTTCATTATTCCTACATCTCAACTTCAACTTTTTGTTTCAGCATGCAACGCATGCATTAAACTCAAAAGACACATCAGATTAACAATATATTTCAACTTAAGATCACAACTCAAAGTTCCATTTTTGAAACATAAAATTGAATAATGAAATCAATTTGCAATTAAATGCTCTTTTCAAAACAAGATATTTTAATATTTTAATTTAATTACATAATAAACTAAAAATAGCTTCTTTTATTTAATTATATCATTAAATCCATAAAGCAACATTAATATTAATTTAAACATTAGATTAATCTAAATTAACATAATATAAGCATTAAAGACTCAATCAATAACAAACATTTGCAATCATACGAAAAACAAGTGACACGACATGAGGGTAACAACAGATACTCATTCTTTTCAGAATGATGGCTAAGGACAGAGGACAAGTCCATCTCCCATTGATAATTCCATTGGGTTATGGAACACTCAAACTTGTCAAGCAAGTGGAGTCGATGCCTGTACCTGAAAGCTATGTAACATTGCATGATTAATCCAACATGTAAAATATGAAAGCACACCGTGAAGAAGAGTCACGACATAGCAGGGAACTCACTGATGAGTATTGCTAAATCATCTTCTTCACAAACTAACGCAAACATCTAACTAATATAACATCATCATGAATGAAACATAACATCATAAAATATAGTGTATCATCAACTGAGTTTCACAACTAGTCATGTAAACCATGACATAAAGCATCGAAACAACATAATGTCAAACATCTAACAGCTAACAGTGTCACAAAATAGCTAAAATAAATGTGTCATCAAGAGGGTCACTACACATGAGAGACAACACATAGAAACCGCAACATCATGAAGTAAAAAAGCAAAGATGAAGAAATCAAGAGTACAGGGGGGTCTAATTATTCAGGTTAAAACAACTTATATATATAGATAGATAAGTATAATATATATGACTATCATCACCCTCCAAATGTATTAGAATGTGAAGAAGAGTACATGAAGACAAAACACAAATAAAAATCAGGTCAACATGGAAGAGGCTTAAATGCCCCAACACTACGTCGTCCCTAACATGGAAATTCAAGATTACAACATAAAGAAGAATGATGAAACAAATAGAAAAAGGATATGATAGACTTTCTCTCATGTATCCAAGAACCTACAAGGGTATAAAAGGACCTCCAGACAAGAGAACACATATACAGACAAGCACAAGGGAACACAAACAATCACACAAATCTAATCTAAAGGTGTAGAAGAGGGTTCCGCTCTAATCTAAATCCACCAACAGGTCAGCCTACTCCCAATATAGATCATTATAAGGGGAGGGAGAATGAGCTTGGAGGGGAGGGGTAGCCAAGGTAATACCCACCATCTTTCCTACAACAAGGGTTAAGGAAGAAGGCCCCTTGAGATATTCATCACCAAGCTCTTGTGAGACCAAGGTCATCGATCTTGCAAAGTGTTGTTTCATTTACACACACCCCGTTGAAAGAAGCGATCTCCTCTTCTGTTGCTTCTCCTTCTCCGGGTGGTCATTTTGCTTCACGTCTCAGTCTTCACCTTTTTTCTTGATGAGGGTTTGGTTATTTTATAGGTTTTTCTCTTTGGAGTAGTGGTTATGACTCCTCGTTCTTGCCTTTGGTGGATTCCCACAAAGCAAAGCCTGTGGGAATTTGTTTGCAGGATTCCATATGGAAATTGGCCAATGAGCTTAACTTGTGATATTTTCCAAGCCTTATAGCCTCTCCACATGATCATTTCCGCCTGCGCATTTAATCTTACATTGAAACTTAAGCTTTTGGCATTTTTACGAGAAATTTATGTAGAGATTTCGTTGCAAAATTCTGCATGTGAAATTCCATTTGCGGAATTCCCACCTATATCCACCATATTGTATAATCACTGCATTTGTCATGCTTCTGCAAATTAAAATTTTGCATATCTATGTCATTGTATGTAATGTCGATAGATTTTGTTTGGGCTTTGACGATTACTAACTCACTGCAATAAAATTGATTCCAATAATTGATGTGTGTGGTCCCAATTCAACATACCTAAGAAACTTTGTGATACAGTAAACCTCTAGTTTGTGGGAATTTTCCATGGCCACAACTTGCTCAGTTTTCATAGCTCATTTTTATGTCTCTTTGACTACAACCTTTTGCAGTAATATCACCTATTATTTTTTCATAGCCCATCATGGTCTAAGGCATCCTATATTAGGAAAAGGATTTATGTAGGTAGGATTATTTTTATCGTAGGAATGCTCAATGTGCAGGCCTTTGAATGATCAGATTGTTTGCACTACTTTGGGTTGCTCAGATCTTTGTGCATTCTAAATGTCAATTCAAATTATCATTCATGAAGTTTGTGAGGTTATCATAAAAGGTTTGCAAGATTCTCTTTCCCGTCATGCATAACTAGGTTGAAATGAACACATTGGCATTGACCGAAAGATCACTTGCATAGCAATGATATCATCATTATATGCCAAGTAAGGTTTGATGTATGGCTCGCGATATATGTGGATCACACTATTCTCCAAAATCATAAACAACCTCGATCACATTCTCATTATTTTGTCATTTCTTTGATTATGTAGCTGGGTATGGTTGGTTTCTATGGAGAAATGGAATTTTCACTTATGAAAGCCTATGTTTTGTGGACTTTAATTTATGGCACGACTATCCTCATTCCCTACATCTCTCATTTTCGGGGAATCCATTTGTAGATTACATTGTCCTTTTGCCGATGCATTTTGGTTGAGTCGGGTACATTCTCCACATTTGTTGTTTCTCGCACAAGCATTTTTCACACTCCTTTATTTCCTATAGCACTGTTGGAAATTTAATGCTCCTGAGCCTCCTACTCATCCGTCAGACCCCCTACAGCCCTCACTAACCCATAAGGAGTCCTTTCTTGTTTTGGGGATCATCCCTACAACTCCTGACAACTCCAGAATTAAATGTGGTAGCTGATTTTGAATTTGCAATTTATGGTGGTAGGTAATTTCAAATTTTGATAGGGAATGTTGTTTAGACAAAAAGGAATGAAGAAAGATTATTTTTTCAGTCAAAAAATTGGAAGAAGTTCCCAACAGCAATAGTCCGTGTGTGAAGAACATTATGTGTGAGCTCCCAGTAGCTCTTGAATAGTAGCAGTTGTTTGTGTTTGTAAGTGAGTAGCGATTTCTCCAGGCTGAGCTCTTCATAGCTCTTGGCAGTGAGCTCCCAGGAGCTCTTAAAGTTTTTCAGTCTAGTTAAGAGCACTCCCAGCAAGTTTTTAATCCGTAGATTAAGTTTATTTTCTAAGTTTTAAGTTCTTTCTTTTTTGTATTGTAATTTCCAGCTTGTTGAATAGAAAGAAAGATTGCATGTCTCCTTGTGCTTCCGCGGTTTGATTTTATGCATTCCCAGCTGATTGGGAAACAAAATAACAATTATGTGTTTTCATTTAGTTTATAAAATTCTAACATGGTATCAGAGCCATAGGCCCCATTTCCATTGTGAGTGAGGGCATTTGTTTTTCTGTGTATTGAGTTTATTCTGTAGGAGACATGGTTGGAGATGAAGGAAAGAGTTGGCAGCAGCCACCGTCCTTTAATGGACAAAACTATGATGTTTGGGCCAAGAAAATGAAGACCATTATGGATTCAAATGAGTTATGAGATTTTTTGATAAATGGGTTTGTGGATGTCACTAACCTACTTGCATTGGCAACTCTCACAAATAACCAGAAGACCTAGTTGAAGGACCAAAGAAATAAAGATGCTAAGGCATTGAGTTTGATAGAAGTAGCCTCGATAGAGGAAATTTTTCCAGAATAGTAGTAGTTGAGTATGCAAAGGAAGCTTGGGAAATCCTCCAAACCGGCTACAAAGAGACTGAAAAAGTCAGATCTGTGAAGCTCCAGATTCTTCAAAGAGAGTTTGAGATTATTGAGATGAAAGAAAGTGAGACCATCTCAGACTTTCACACAAGGTTCTCTAGTTTAATAAATCAGTTGAGAATGAATGGAGAAATGATGGAGGAGCAAAAGATTGTTGAAAAAATCCTCAAATGTCTACCCACAAGGTATGATGCACTCGTCACTATCATTGAAGAGGCAAAGGACCTCTCTACTTTGACGATGGATGAGTTGATGGGTTCACTCCAAACCCATGAGCAACGCCTAAATAGGTCTGCTACTTCTTCCCAAGAGAAAGAATTTAAAGCTCAGTCAAATGCAAAAGGAAGGGGGAGAGTTAGAAACAACTCTCGAAGTGATCATGGCAGATCTGGACAAGGAAATGTTGGAGGAGAAAGCTCGGGATGAGCAAACAGCCAAGAGGGAGCGAGCAACTCTTAGAACAACTCTCAGAGAGGCATGAAGAACAATAGTTCGAGTGGGAGAAATGACAAGAGCAATGTTGAGTGCTATTACTATCATAAGTTTGGGCATTATGCTAGTGAGTGCTGGAAAAAGCATGACAATCAACAAAGACAAAATGCAAATGTGGTTGAAGGTAATCAGTCCACAACCTTCATCATGTGCAACATTGGTGAAGAAGGAAGCCCCGAAGTCTGGTATTTGGATAGCGGTTGCAGCAACCACATGAATGGTAATGAAAGTTTATTTTATTTCATTGATAAAAATGTTAAATCTAAGATTAGAATGGGGAACAATGTAGTTCCAATCAAGAGAAAATGATCTATTATGATCTGCACCAAGCAAGGTGAAAAGAAAGAGGTCCAGAATGTATTTTTCGCACCTAGGTTAAAGCATAACCTCATGAGTGTTGGACAGCTAATCCAAAATGGATACAAAGTGTTGATGGAGAAAGGTCAATGCATTATTTATGACAAGAATGAGAGGATGAAGGTGTTTGCAGCAGTACAAATGACAAAGAATTGGATGTTTTTGTTGAAGATTGAGATATGTTTCTCATCTCAATCTATTGTTGCACCTCTCATGAATGAAAAATGTACAACAGTACATTCATTAGCCCTCAGGAGCTTTGTTGAAGACCCCTCCAAGCTATGGCATCTTAGGTATGGACACTTAGGATTTGTTGGTCTGAGTATTTTATCCAAGAATTATCTAGTTGATGGTTTTTCAAGGATAGTAGAGCCTAATGTTAGATGTGAGACTTGTATTTTGGGCAAGCAACATAGGCAACCCTTTCAATCGAGCAACTCTACAAGGGAAAAAGCACCATTGGAGCTGGTGCACACAGATTTGGTAGGCCCTATGCAAATCACGTCTATTAGTAACAATAGATTTTTAATGACCTTCATTGATGATTTCAGCTGTAAGACATGGGTTTATTTCTTGCAGCATAAGTCTGAAGCATTTGATAAGTTTTTGTTGTTTAAGGCCTAGGCTGAAAAGGAGAGTGGACACTTCATCAAGGTCCTAAGGTTAGATGAGGAGGAGAGTATACCTCAAATCATTTTGTGATTTTTTTGCAAGAAAAATGGCATCAAGAAGGAGCTTACAGTCAGTTATACTCCACAAAAAAATGGAGTGGCTGAGAGAAAGAATAGGACCATCATGGAGATGGAAAGGAGCATGATGAAAGAAAAGGGATTCCCGACTGAATATTGGGGAGAGGCTGTAACAACAACTGTTTATTTGATTAATAGAAGTCCAACAAAGGCACTCTATGATAAAATGCCACAAGAGGCATGGATGAAACAGAAGTGGATGGTTGAGAACTTGAGAGTGTTCGGGTGTGTAGCATACACACTTGTGCCAAAAGAGAAGAGGAAGAAGTTGGATGACAAGGGTGAAAACTACGTTTTCACGGGCTACAATGAAGAGTCCAAAGCCTATAGGCTGTACAACCCGATCACCAAGAAAATCATCATTAGTAGAGACGTGGAGTTCTTAGAGGATGAGTCATGGGATGGACCGATAACTTCTGATAGCTCCCAAAGGTTCATGATGATGAAGAAAATGAATAGGAAGATCAACAAGATCCTGTAGCAGTATAAATCGTTGGCTCCCGACAACTCTTGAAGCAAACAGGCAGTTAAATAAACTCACATAATTCTATCAGAGAGAGCTCCCAACAACTCCTGACAGCTCCTAAATCTGGTCGATAGTTAGGAAGACAATCACAGTCAGCCAGAGACTTGGCAGGAGAGAGCTCTTGAAGTGAGTAGATAAAAAGGCAAGCAACTAGAGACAGCCAGAAGATCAGCTCCAGAGAGCTATTGAACTTGCCAATTCAGCAGAGCATCAGCAGTAGTGAAAGTTCAGACCCCACTCTCGCCTCCCTGATGCCAAAGAAGACCAAGAGTCTAAGGGAGATCTACCAAGATGAAAGGTATGATGAAGAGTTCGATGACAATATGAATTTTTCATTGTTTTCTCATAGTGATCCGATTTATTTTGAGGATGTTGTGAAAGGAGAAATGGTGTGAGACCATGGATGAGGAAATAGATGCAATAGAGAGGAACAACACATGGGAGCTAACTAATTTTCCTCCCAACAAGCTATTTATTGGGGTGAAATGGGTCTAAAAGACCAAGTGCAATGTTGAAGGAAGCATAGATCGCCATAAGGCACGTTTGGTTGTCAAGGGGTACAAACAACAGTTTGGGAGAGATTGTGATGAGACATGTGCCCTTGTTGCAAGGATGGAGACCGTGTGGGAAGTCATAGCAATTGCAATCCAACACAAATGGAAGGTGTTTCAAATGGACGTGAAGTCTGCCTTCCTAAATGGAGTGTTGAAAGAGGAAGTTTATGTGGAACAACCTTTTGGATATGAAGTTCCAGATCAAGAACACAAGGTGTATAGGCTCTTGAAAGCTCTTTATGGGCTAAAACAAGCTCCACATGCATGGTACAATAGGATTGGTTCATATTTGATGAGCAATGGCTTTAACAAAAGCGATGGTGAGTCCACTCTTTACATCAAGGCAACAAATGGTAATATTTTTCAATTGTTGTCTTTTATGTTGATGATTTAGCTTTTACTGGGGATGGTGATTTTAAAGAGAGTTTGAAATTATAGATTTAGGTCTCTTGAGATATTTTCTAGGCATAGAAGTAAAACAAATGCATGATGGTATATTCATCTCTCAAGAAAAATATGCAAATGAGATCTTGAAGAGATTTAGGATGCTTGAAAGCAAGCCTGCACCAACACCAACAGTCGTAGGTCTTAAGTTGAGCAAGGAATATTTCAACAACAATGTGGACCTGACCATGTATAAAATTTTGGTTGCAAGTTTGATGTACTTGACTGCAACTAGGTCAGATATAATGCATGGAGTGAGTCTTATTTCCAGATTCATGGAGACTTCAAGAGACACCCATTGGCAAGCGGGTAAAAGAATCCCGAGGTATGTGAATGACACCAAAGGATATGGCATGTTGTACACAGTAGAAAAAGAGTTTGGGTTGGTTGGATACATTGATAGTGATTGGGCAGGAAGTTTGGATGATAGGAAGAGCACATCGGACTATGTATTTCATTTGGGTTTGAGAGCCATCTCATGGTCTTCCAAGAAGAAACCTATTGTTTCCCTATCAACAACAGAAGCTGAGTATATAATAGCAAATATAGCAACATGTCACACTATTTGGCTGAAAAGAATCTTGGCAGATTTGAGAGAAGAACAAGAAGATGAAACATCAATCTTTTGTGACAATGTTTCATCGATGGCCTTGACGAAAAATCTTGTGTTTCATGGAAGAAACAAGCACATTGAAATCAAGTATCATTTCATTCGTGAATTGGTTGAAAATGGTGAAATAAAAATGAAGTTTGACAGGTCTAAGCAACAGCTAGTAGGCATATTCACCATGCCTTTGAGCAAGGACAGTTTCAAGTGCCTAAAGAGCAGATTGAGCGTTGTTGATTTGGATCAGGATTGATCTTGTTTTGTCGGCTCAAGACCAAGGGGGAGTGTTGGAAATGTAATGCTTCTAAGCCTCCTGCTCACCCGTCAGACCTCCTACAGCCCTCACCTACCCATTAGGAGACTTTTCTTGTTTTGGGGATCATCCTTGCAGCTCCTGACAACTTCAGAATTAAATGTGGTAGCTGATTTTGAATTTGCAATTTATGGTGGTAGGTAATTTAAAATTTTGAGAGGGAATTTTGTTTAGACAAAAAAGAATGAAGGAAGATTATTCTATCAGGCAGAAAATTGGAAGAAGTTTCCAGCAGCAACAGTTTGTATGTGAAGAACATTTTGTGTGAGCTCTCAGTAGCTCCTGAACAACAACAATTGTTTGTGTTTGTAAGTGAGAAGTGATTGTTCCAGGTCGAGCTCTGCGTAGCTCTTGACAGTGAGCTCCCAGAAGCTCCTAAAGTTTGTCAGTCTGATTGAGCAGCGCTCCCAGCAAGTTTGTAATCCGTAGATTAAGTTTATTTTCTGAGTTTTAAGTTCTTTCCTTTCCATATTGTAATTTCTAGCTTGTTGAATAGAAAGCAAGATTGCATGTCTCCTTATGCTTCTGTGGTTTGATTTTGTATATTCCTAGTTGATTGGGAAACATAACATCAGTTCTATTTTTGTATTTAGTTTATAAAATTCCAACAAGCACATATTTAATAGTTTTATTGTTCCAATGGTTGATGAAGCATGAATAAATTGAAGGTGATAACTAATTATTATGATTTAGATCCAGCACACATGTCCTTTTGGATATTCTATTTTGTGAGAGGATTGTGTCAAGATTTGAAAAACAAATGCAAAACATAGAGTTGTTGCTCTGATTTCCAGTCAAGCTGGAAATACCCAAATCTTAAATGTGGAAACACAAGGGAGACATGCAACTTGATTCTTTATTAATCAAACTAGAAATGACAAAACAAAAAACAAACTAAAACAAAAACTATTACAACTTTCTGGGAGCAATCAGAAGCTGCTCAACAAGACTTGTAATGATCAGGAGCTATCAACAGCTCTCTGTCAAGAGCTACGCAGAGCTCTACCTGGAATAATCACTGCTCTTACAAATAACAAACAGCTGTTGCTGTTCAGGAGCTACTGGGAGCTCAGAGAGAATGTTCTTCTCACAATCTGTTGTTGTAATCTTCTTCTCTGACTTCTTCTCTCAACTTTTTTCCAACTGTCAGAATAATCTGCCTTCTATCCATTTTATCTAAAACAAATATTCCCCCTCAAAATTTTGAAATCACCTACCATAGTAAATGCTGAATTCAAAATCAACTACCTTAATAAATTCTAGAGCTGTCAGGAGCTGCAAGGAGGACCCCCAAAATAGAAGAGCTTGTGACGGATAGGTGAAGGCTGCAGGGCACTGATGGATGAGCAGAGGCTCAGGAAAAACATTAAATTCCAACAGATTGCTTGTGCAGGGATTCTTATCCTCGATGTCACTCTTCGTATTCCTCGTTGTTCTTCATTTGTGCAAGGCTTTCATATCTCTATGGTGTGCAACATGTTAATTTAGAATATTGCAAATGAACGGAATACATCACATTTGTCTTGATTTGTCTATGTTACTGCGAATATGGAGTTTTAGGCGATTAGTATGTAGACCCAGGGGCTGGTGGTGGAATGATCTTTTCATCAATCCAGGCAGTAGCAAGAATTTGAAGGGAGATCATGTTATTCAATGAGTGCAGAAGCCTTAGGTTTCTTGATCCCCTATGTGAGATTCATAGTAGGTCAAATGAGCAATAATAGGGATTGCAGATGTGGGTTGTAGTTGAGACTTTTTCCAATGGGTTGATCCTTGTGAGATTGTTTTGAATCTCATAGTTGTGATTTAATTTATAGGATTCTTTTGCATGTTTCATAATTGTATTTGATTGATATAAAATAATATTATGGATTCATTTCATTTGTCTTGTCGACTAGGCATAGGGCAGGAATATCACTCACAGGCATTCTTTATGGTGTGGCTATCTTTGATCCCTGCATTTCTCATTTGCGGGAAGGTTCGTTGTGGGTTCTATAAGCTTTCATGCTAGCAGGGTTTTCTAGCTCAGCTAATCCTCATCCCCGCACTTGTATATTCTATGCAAATTTTATACCTACAATGCATTTGTATCATATTCTTTCAAGGTTGCGCATGTTAGGGTTTTTAAAAAACATCCTAGATTATTGAGGCTATGGTTAATTGGCATCATGCTATAAAGACTTCGAGCTTCCCCTCTAAAATTGAGAGTCATTATGAGTTGTAGTCTCTTGCATCTATATATTACAACATGATTGATGCCAGGCCTTTGGGCGGGACCTTACGTTCCTTATGATTGATTGAGTTATTGACTCTATGGATTTCTTTGTTGATAATTTGAATTTGATTGTTGCTTAAGGGAGGCTTGTTATCAAGGAGATTATTCATCTTGGCTCGTGAATTATTGTGTTTCCAGTGAGTTATTATTATTGAATTGAGCCTATGATTGTTAAGGAAGGATTTTGAGTAACTGTGGATATTTCATATAGGTTCGAGCATTCTACTGATGTGGAACATTGCTTATTGTTTCAAATTTTTGCAAAAAAGGTGCAAGAAATTTTATTACAAAGATATCCAATTTGATTTATTTGATCAATATATAACCTTAAGACGAAACACTTCATCATGTGTGCTCTTTGTCTCCATGTGATAAAGACATTATGGGATTCCTTGTGCGGGAATCCATGTTCCCAATGCCACCTCATATCATCCCTGCATACATTCATTCCCGCACACTGATATGTTTCGCAAGGGGGTTGTGGCACAGTAGGAGTGGTGTGTAAATTCACATTATTTGATTGTGGGGATTTATTACCAAGGCTGAGGAATGTGGAATCCCCACAATTTCATTTGTGGAATTCCATTGCAAGAGTATGACATGATCACAAAGGATCATTTTGACTCATGAATTTTGAGAAGCAACTATAATATAGGGATGATCCAAGAATTATTTAAAATTGTGGTACTCTTGAGAATTCAGGTTGATCAATTAACATGACATGAAATCTAAGGGTCTCATAAAAAATTGCATTTAATAAGGTTATTATAAAGAATGGTATTATTATCATTTATTTATGGTAATAAATATTTGAATGATTTAAATATTAATGAATATTTGTGTGGGCATTATAGTTTTAATGGTTTTTTTAATAATATTATTCTATGTAGGTCTATTTTACAAGATGGAGTAGAGTTTGAGGATGTACTTGCCTTACATATGATCCTACATAAGAAGTCGGTCTAGAGCTTTATGTTACCAAAGGAAGTCAGAACCTGGAATTAAAGCATAACTTTAATAATTAATAATCTACATGAGAATCCATGCCAAGTTATGAGAATTGGAAAGTGCCTTAAATATCAACAGAGGGATTATTCGCATTTATCCAAAAGGAATGTTCATCGAAATCAAAAATGGGGATGTTTTATTTCTCCTAGAGTCAAATATAACAAGATTAATTGATTTGATGCAAATGAGGCATATGTCCCAGAATTCAATGTACCTTCAAATATTAAATGTTGATGTAATCTGGGCACTTGAATTGGATTTAATCATGTCCATTGATTTAAAATGTAACTCCTATAAAGGCCTATGGTTGCTCATTTGTAAGGGGTAGGAAAAAGTAGTAGGAGAGAGGAGAGAAGGCTGGAAATTGTCAAGAAAAATGTTGGAGAAATTAATTTAGTTAGATCATTGACTTGGTGAATTTATAAGTTAAGTTTGAAGGTGATATTGTTTCTTGTTTCTTCTTCTCAGATGTTAGTTTTAGTTCATTTGAAATGATGGTGAAATGTCAAGGATGTTCGCTAAATCTGTTGCTCATACCATTTGAGATTTGTTGATTATAAATCATGGTGCATGGTTAGTCTAAGCTAATTATCACAATAGTTCAATTGTGAGTGTGTGTTCATTTCATGCCAATAACTGGGTGTATGAATATTCATGGTTGAAAATATTTCTCTTTCCTTTAAATATTGTTCTATTCTTGTGGTGTTGTAGGTTTGACCTTGATTAAGTAGGAATAGGTTTTATTGGGATTTGTCAGTCTACAACACCAACCATTATTATGATTGATCTTAGGTTTTTAGAATTAGATCTCTTTAAAACCCTTAATCTTTTGATTTTTTATATTTCTGGTTTAGTTCATAATCAAAACAACATGACAAATTTGCCACATTTGATGAGTTACAGTTATTTTCAGATTGTATATTTGAAACTACAACTAGGGTTGTAACCAGTCTTCAAAAGTTGCAAACCCTTAGTCTTATATCTTCCAACCTTTGTTGAACCATAAATGCCCCTTGTGATACTGTCTAATCACATCAAACTATTGAGTTTTCTTTTCAAGTCAAGACCTAAAAGATGAAGCCTTGGGGTGATATTTTGAAGATTTTCTATAAAAAAATTCCTTTCAAGAGAGATAGAACACTTGTGTTTTATCTGTGTTGTGCAATGCAAAAAACTCATCAACAGAATTGGCACTAAAAGGAGGACTAAGCATAAGAAAAAAATGTTGGAATTCAAATGAGCTTACATGTTATAAATCTAGTATATCATAGATCTCTTCATATGTAGAAAATTTAAAAAATCAAAAAAATTGAAAATCTAAAAATTTGAGTTGAAATGGGTAAGTAGCAATTTCACATTTCTTGTTGTAAAGACAGTCTGCATGTTGATATTTCTCAGTTTTAGAAGGTTTTATGGAAATTTATACCCCAAGAGTGTTTCCTATTATGCTTTGACAAACTAGTGTTGAATACATGAGACCATTCAGCACAATGAAATGATTTTTTTTGACATTTCTAACAAGGTTGGATATGGTTGTGGAAAATAAAATGTTCTTTTGGGATGTGCCTAGGCCCAAAATACACTTGATATTGGATAAATTTATTTTGCAGATGATGATATTACAACACTAGATGGAGTATTGAAAGGATACACAATGTTTTTTATGAGGTTCATACAAGATCAATTCAATCTTGGGAATAAGATATGTCTGGAGGACTTGTTGCTACCATGTTGGTGCAGGGTACACAATGCCTCTCATTCAGAATTCACATGTTCACTTTTCCAAGCAATGGTCAAATAAATTAAGGAACAAGTGGAACAATCCAACACAAAGTTCCCTATAAAATTTGTGATGGCAACGACAGAGAAAGAACAATGTGATCCAACTTTAGTTGATGGCTAGTTATACTATAGCAATGGTACAATGGATGCATCGCTTGGCAAGGATATACCCAAGATGAAATGGACATCAATTATTAATCAAGAGTCTTTCCCTTCATTGGATGATTCATACATATTGGAAGATCAATTTCATGATGCATACTCCAGGGGACCTTCTGGATCAACAATAAAAGAGTTTAGTCCTCTTGATGTAGAGGAAGCATTTTTTATTTTTTTGAATTTGAAAACAAGTTGCATAATTGTGATGATGTAGGGAAAGTTGATGATTCCACAATTGATAGTAGTGACATTACATTACCTGAGCCTTAGGTAGCTAAAGTAGTTGAATTGCTATATGAAAAGGGGAATATTGTTACACCATGCTGCAGAAATCAACATGAGGAAATGCAACCAATAAATGAATATCCCGATGTACAACAACATGAGGATGCCAAGAATCTTTCCGATAAGTCTTGTCAAGTATTCACACATGAGCTACAAGTAGGAGTTCAAAAGGAGGAAATATTAGCAATTTTCATCATGAGTGATGTACCACTCCAGTCACAACCCACAACAGGGAGTTCTCTTGCCTTGCTAGATTAAGATTTTCTGTTACATTCAAACTATTTTAGCAAGATAGATTCATGCATGTAATGTTTTTATGACCCAAAATCTTAGCAAAATAAGGTTGACCTACATGAAATTATAGAAGATATTGAAATGTTTTTTGAGGACAATGATCAGGTAGATAGATAGAATGTGGATGGTCAGCACATTGTTGTGGATTTTCTTGAAGGGTAGTCAATTGAAGTTGATTCTGAAGATACTCTTGAAGAAATACCTGTAGATTCATCGGCCCAACCTTATGTATATGAAGAACCAAGTAAATTTTTCATGAAATTATCAAATTCAGCCTTTCACATAGTATACTGCCTAAATCAATCTAATTGTGACTTGTAGATTTGTGATACAAGGGGAATGTTGCGCCACGAGTTATGTCCTCCGGAAGATGAGAGTATAAGATCAAATACCATACATGTTGTGAATAGCCAAGTGTTATTGCTTATGCAAGAAAATACCCTATTTATATATCTCTTTGCTCCTATCAATTATCATGCTTATCATTTTGATTATGGGGATGTAGGAAAAAAAAAATCTTATGGATTAACTAGGGGCCTAATGAATTTCCTCAATTGTTGGTTTTTCCTGACTATATCATTGAGTTTGAGAGTCATGATATTGAAATCATTTTTTTTGAATTCAAGGATGAATTCACACAACTTAGGACTATAACTATCACCTTATTGTTTTTCCATGCATTGAGGAATAATATAGGTGTGGGTGTTAGTTCATCTCGTTTGAACATAATTCATTTGGAATCTCTTTATATAGAGTCTGATTTGAATAAATGTAGTTTTCTTTGGTTTTTCTTTCCTTCTTTGGTTAGTTTAGGTTTAGCTTTTGCTTACTTTTCTTGGTCTGTTCTGGGGTCCTCTTGTTTTCTTCTAAGGATGCTTTGCAGGCACAACAACAATTTAATTATCTGGGAATGTTCTGAATATTTCTTTGAGAAAAATTAATCATGTTTCTATGGAGATTGTAGACACTAAAAATTGTCCTAGGCCTACAACTTCTAAATTCTCCATCATTTCCCCTTTCATCATTGATAATTAAATAATTTTCTAAAGTCATAAGTCTTCTATTAATTAAATCATTTTAATTATTTAATTAATTCATTTCTATCATTATTCCTTCTTGATTAATTAAATAAATTTTATTTATTTAATTACGTCACTAATTAAGTCCCCTTCTTTCTAAAATTAAATAAATTCTTATTTATTTAATTTTTTATCCACTTTCCACTATAATTAAATAATTATTTTAATTTTTTAATTATTCATTAGCATTTTCTCTCTTAAATTAAAAAAAAAATATTTGTTTAATTTGGTCCACTCTCTTGAATTAAATCATTATTTAATTCAAAATAATTCATTCTTTGTCACATTCTTCTATAGTTAAATAATTATTCTAATTATTTAATTATTTATCGTCCACCTAGATTACATATTTTTTATTATTTCATTTCTCCTATCACCTCTTTATTCGTGCCAATCTTATCTTCCACATAAGTCCTTATCTATCCATGTCTCAATTAACCTCCACCCTTGATTAAATTATTTATAATTTAATCTTGACCGTCAATCCTTATCATTTTACTTAACCTAGTCCATACCTCATCTTTCATTGTTGGTCATTTATTATTGACTTTTAATCTTATCCCTTCATCCATAATTGTCTTTTTCTATAAAAGACTTGTGTCCTTGTCATTCTAAGATCTAGTTCATAAGCAAGTACATGTTTCTAGTGTGAGACAACAATCTTCAATATTTTGCTTTGTCATTGTCATTAGGCCTATTTGTATACTCAAAATCTAAGGGCAATTATTATATTCAAGCAAAATGTAGAAGTGTAATGAAGATGAATCAATGGTGGCATGAAGGCCTGGTAATATTGTTTTATGTTTTATGTCTTTATGCTCATTTGTGCTTCATTGTTTATTAGGGTTTGATTTATTTGATTTACATGCATTATTACCTAACCTTGATAATATTAATCTTGATATACAAAAATCAGCACCAAAGACTTTGAGTTATGGATCTTCATTTATCTCTTAATTTCTCTAGAGAATTTCCCCAATAGAGTCACCATTTAGTGTGTCATTTGCAAAAACACCCTGCTGAAAGCAAGGAACCCCTCTTTTGCTACTTCGTTTTCTCTGGTGGTCGTTTTGTTTTGCCTCTTGATCTTTGCTTTTGCTCTTGATGAGGTTTTGGCTATTTGTTGGGTTTTTCTCTTTGGAGTAGTGGTTATGAGTCCTCATTCCTTCCCTTGGTGGATTCTCATAAAGTGAAGCCTGTGAGAATCCATTTGTGAGATTTCATATGGAAATTGGCCAACAAGCTTAACTTTGATATTTTGTGGGCCTTGTAGTCTCTCCACATGATCATTTCTACCTATGCATTTAAGCTTCCATTGAAACTTAAGTTTTCATCATTTTGCAAGAAATTTGTGTGGAGATCCCATTGTGGAATTCCTCACATGGAATTCCCACTTGCATCTTCCATATTTCCTAATCATGCATTCGTCATGCTTTTGCAAATTAAACTTTTGCATATCTATGTTGTTGCATTTAATGTCGATAGTTTTTTCTTGGGCTTTGATGATTACCAATTTGCTACAGTAAAATTGATTCCAATAATTGATGTGCATGGTCCCAATTGAATGTAGTTGAGAAAATTATGTGATACATAAAACCTCTAGTTTGCAAGATTTTTCCATGGCCACAACTTGCTCAATTTTTTCAGCTCAGTTTTATGTCTCTTTGATTGCAACCTTTTGCGATAATATCACCTGTTATTTTTGCACATCCCATCAAGGTCTAGGGCATCATATATTAGGTGAAGGCTTTACGTAGGCATGATTATTTTTAGTGTAGGAATGCTCATTGTGGGGGCCTTTGAATGATCATATTGTTTTCATTAATTTAGGTTGCTCTGCTCTTTGTGCATTATAAATGTCAATTTGAAGATCATTCATGAAGTCTGTGAGGTTATCGTAAAAGGTCTGCAAGATTCTCTTTCTCTTCATGCATAACTAGGTTGAAATAAATAGATTGGCATCATCTAAAAGATCATTTACATAGCAATGATATCATCATTATACGCCAAGTAAGGTTCGATGTATGGCTCGTGATACATGTGGATCATATTGTTCTCCAAAATCATAAACGATCCTAGACACGTTCTCATTATTTTGTCATTTCTTCGATTGTAAGGCTATGTATGATTTGTTTCTATGGAGAAATCAAATTTTCACTTACAGTAGCATACGATTTGTGGACTTTACTTCATGGCCCAACTATCCTCATTCCCCGCATCTCTCATTTGTGGGGAATCCATTTATGGATTCCATGTGTCTTTTTTTTCTGGTGCATTTTGGTCGAGTTGGGTGCATTCTCCATATTTGTTGTTTCCCGCACTCAAGAATTTTTCACACTCCTTTATTTCTTGTAGCACATATTTCACAGTTTTATTGTTCCAATGGTTGGTGATGCATGAATATATTGAAGGTGGTCATTAAGTATTGTGATTTATATCCAACATGCACATCCTTTTGGAGATTCTATTTTATGGGAGGATTGCTTATGTGAGGATTCTTAAGCTCGACGTGTGCCACTCTCTGTATTCCCTGTTGTTCTTCAATTGTGCAAGGCTTTCATATATTTGTGGTGTGCAACATGTTAATTTAGAATCTTGCAAATGAATGGAATGCATTGCATTTTATCTTGATTTATTTATGTTTTGTTGTGAATATGGAGTTTTAGGTGATTAGTATGCAAACCCAGGGATGGTGGTGGAATGATCTTTTCACCAATCCGAGCATTAGCAAGAATTCAATGGGAGCCCATGTGATTCGATGAGGAGTGTGCAAGCCTCATGTTTCTTGATCCCCTAAGTGAGATTCATAGCAGGTCAAAGCGAACAATAACAAGGATTGTGGATATCAATTGTAGTTGAAACTTTTGCCAATGGGCTAATTCCTACAAGATTGTTTCAAATCTGATAGTTGTGATATAATTTAAAAGATTCCTCTATGGGTTTCATAATTGTATTTGATCGATATAAAACAAGATTTTGGATTCATTTCATTTATCTTGCAGACTGGGCATAGGGCAGGAATATCAACTCGCAGGCATTCTTTGTGGCGTGGCTATCTTCAATCCCCGCATTTCTCATTTACGAGAATTTTTGTTGTGGATTCCATAAACTTTAACGTCGAGCTAATCCTCATCCCCACACTTATATATTCTTCATATATTTTATACCCGCAATGCAATTGCATCATACTCTTTTAGGGTTGTGCATGTTGGTTTTTTAAAAACATCTTAGATTGTTGAGGTTGTGGTTAATAGGCATTATGCTACAAAGCCTTCGAGCTTCCCCTTTAAAATGGAGATTCATTATGAGTTGTAGTCTCTATCAAAGATTTTGAATGCACAAAGCAAACATAGAGAGCTACTGCTTTGATTTCCAGTCAAGCTAGAAATATCCAAATTGTAGAATAACAAAAAAGAACACAATGGAGACACAAAATTGGGCATGCAATTTTTTTTTTCTATTAACCATAAAACAACGATTACAAAATGCTTTCAAACTGGAAACAACAAACTACAAAATACTTATTACAACTTTTTGGGAGTGAACAGTTACTCAACCAAATCATAGACAATCAAGAGCTACTCAGAGCTCTCTATTCCTATTCGATTAGAACTATTTGCTATTCCTGGTAAACATTGAGCGACCAGGAGAAATCTTGTTCACTGTAAACACTCTACAAAATATTTTGAGAACATTCCCTATTGTTGCTGCAAATTTTCTTCTTGCTGCTAATCTCTTGTTTTTGCAAAAACTGACTAACATTCAACCTTCTGACTAGGAAAACATTCCCTCTATTTGTCTCATTCAAAAAATCCCTCTCAAATTTAAAATTACCTACCAGCATTAATTGGGAATTCAAAAATTCCTACTACATTCAATTCTAAGCAGTCAGGAGCTTCAGGGATGAAGATATCAAAAACTACCATTGAAATAATAGCTCCTAATAAGGTAATGGTAGGCTCAAGGGCAATAAATATTTCCAACACTTCCCCTTTGTCCTGAACCAACAAAATAGGATCAAACCTGATCCAAATCAATAATGCCCAAACTGCTCCTTAGGCACTCAAAATTGTCCTTGCTCAATGGCTTGGAATATGTCTACTAGCTACTACTCAAACCTGCAAAATTTCATTTTGATTTCACCATTTTCAACTAACTCTCTAATAAAATGATACCCGATTTCAATGTACTTGCTTCTTCCATGAAACACAGGATTTTCTTTTCAAGGCTATCGATGAAACATTGTCACAAAATATCATTTTTCCATCCTCTTGTTCTTCTGTCAAATCTGCCAAGATTCTTCTCAGCCAAATAGCCTGACATGTTGGTGCATTTATTGCTATATACTCAACTTCTATTGTTGATAGGAAAACTATAGGTCACTTCTTGGAAGCCCATGAGATAGCACCCGAACCCAAATGAAATAGATAGTTTGATGTGCTCTTCCTATCATCCAAACTTCCTACCCAATCACTGTCAGTGTATCCAACAAGCCCATACTCTTTTACAGATGTGTACAACATGCCATATCCTTTGGTGCCATTCACATACCTCAGGATTATCTTACTCGCTTTCCAATGGATGTCTCTTGGAGTCTCAATAAATCTGAAAATAAGACTCACTCCATGCATTATATCCGGCCTAGTTGCAATCAAGTACATCAAACTTCCAACCAAACTTTTATACATGGTCGAATCCACATTGTTGTTGCAATCTTCCTTGCTCAACTTTAGACCTATGGCTATTCGTGTTGGGTCAGGCTTGCTTTCAAGCATCCTAAATCTCTTCAAGATCTCATTTGCATATTTTTCTTGAGAGATAAATATACCATCTTGTATTTGTTTTACTTCTATGCCTAGAAAATAACTCAAGAGACCTAAATCTGCCATTTCGAACTCTCTTTTCATGGCCTCTTTAAAAATTACAAAGAGTAAATCATCATCCTCAGTAAAAACAAGATCATCTACATACAAAACAACAATCAAAATATTACCATTTGTTGCCTTGATGTAAAGAGTGGGCTCACCATTGCTTTTGCTAACGCCATTGCCCATCAAGTATGATTCAATCTTGTTGTGTCATGCTCATGGAGCTTGCTTCAACCCATAAAGATCTTTCTTTAGCCTATACACCTTATGTTTTTCACCTAGAACTTCATATCCAAATGGTTGCTCCACATAAAATTCCTCTTTCAACACTCCATTTAGGAAAGAATACTTCATGTCTATTTGAAACACCTTCCATTTGTGTTGGGTTGCAATTTCTATTACTGCCCGCACAGTTTTCATCCTTTCAATAGGCGCATACGTCTCATCATAATATCTCCCAAACTGCTATTTGTACCCCTTGACCACCAAACATGTCTTATGTCAATCTATGCTTCCTTTGGCATTACACTTGGTCTTGTAAACCCATTTCACCCCAATAACTTGCTTGATGGGAGGAAAATTAGTTAGCTCACATGTGTCATTTCTCTCTATTGCATCTATCTCCTCATACATGGTCTCACACCATTTATCCTCTTTCACAGCTTCTTCAAAAAATCATATCACTATGAGAAAACAATGCAAAATTCATGTTCTCATCTTCATCATACCTTTCATATTGGTAAATCTCTCTTAGACTCTTGGTATTCTTTGGCATTACGAATGTGAGAGTGGGGTCTGAACTTCCACTATTGTTGTTGCTTTGCTAAACAAGTTGGTTCTGGTGCGATCGGGAGCGATTGAGAGTTATCGGGAGCTCTTTGTGACCCATTATTCGGTTGTTTGTGGCTGCTTTCCTTTCTGTCTATTTTGATCAGGAGCGATCAGGAGCGATCGGGAGCTTGTCCAAAATTATCAGGAGTGTTGATGGTGTTTTCTGCACAACAACTCAGATAGAATATGATATCCTATCTCTCTTGAAAGGAAAATCTAAATGAACAATTTTGGAAGCGTACGTTCATCAGATGTAGCAATACAATAATGCTTTCAATCCTAAAACTAACCCAGATTCAAAATAAACAGCAAAAGAGACAAGGGTTTCAAAGAGATCCTAATGCTAACACCTAAGATCAATCACAACAATGATGAATGTTGCAAATGGATAGATCCCCAATAAAACCAATCTTTGTTTGATCAAGGACAAGCCCACAACTCAACAAAAATGGTGCAATCTTCTAAGGAATTCAAGATTTTCAAACTATGAGCATTCATCCACATACCCAGTAAATGGCGCAATGTAAACAAGTATCCATAGTTGAACTTAGCACAAAACAAGGCCCAAACTAACTTTACACAGCAACTTACAATTAGAAAATTGCTAAAAGTATGGACCGGAGATCAATCAACATCATTAACATTTCACCATTGACATGAAAGAACTGAAAAAACTAGCATCTAACATCTAACACTGAGAATTGAGAGAAAAAAATGATAAATTGTCAAAGGTAAATACAAGGTTTGCCAAATCAACAACTCAGTTGCATTACTTCTCTAGCATTAGATAACAATTTTCAGTCTCTCTCTCCTCTCCTACAGCTAATTTCTGAAATCTACTTGCCAATTCTGGCCTTCTACAACTTCTAATCAGTTCTTCTAACCCAGTCTAACTCCTTTACAAATGAGAAGGCACTGACCTTTTATAGAAAATTATATTTTGAATCAATGGCAATGATTTAATTCATCCAATGACATAAATTCAACTTCTAGAAGCATCCAGTTGTTACATTTAATTTGGGAGCTCATGGTACATCATCATCCAATCAGTTGCATTCAGTTGCATTATGGCCTAATGACATTAATTTTGACAAAATCCTCATTGGAGAATAAATACAGCTTCACATGTCTTTCCTTGTTAAATGCACCTCTCTAATTGGTATACAGTTGGTGGCATGGATTCTTATGTAGGCCTCACTTTAATATTTGAGTTGAAGTTTTCTTGATTTCCCTCTTGGCACGAATCCATATGCAAGTCCCCCTTTTTTTATTTATTTAATCCTGAAAAACATATATCATCATTAGTAGCTCACATGTCAAAATCCAATCCAAATTAAATTTAAATACAATTTTTCCCCTTTTAAAAAAAAACCTTACATTTTTTTATGGAAGTTTTCAATTTTTGAAAAATTTCCTTTTTTGGAAAATTCCTTCAAGCCCTCAAAATCCCAAAATTTTGTGTTTTCTGCACAACAACTCATACAGAATATGATATCTTATCTCTCTTGAAAGGTAAATCTCTATGGGAAAAGAGATAACCCCAAGGTCTCTAATGTCAGGTCTTGACAATGCAAATAAAATAACTCAGAGATAATGTGAAAATATTGGTAATCACAAAGGGACCTTACTACAAGCAAATACTGGACTTAGATTTATTAGATCTAGCAATATGGTGATACTTCAGATCTCGAATATAACCCAATTAATCAAAGAAATAACAAAAGAGATAAGGGTTTCAAAGATAATTCTAAGACTAATACTAACCCTAAGATTAACGATGCAAAAGATGAAATGCTCGAAATGGACCAATCCCTCATAAATTGACTCCTGTTCAACCCAGAGAAATCTGCAATCTTACAAAAATAGTGCAATCTCCTAAGGTGTTAAATATTTTCAAACTATGAATATTCATTCAAGGCAACCCTATTTCAATTGAAATGAACAAGCATTCATAATTGAACTAAACACAGTTTTAAGTCTAGGCTAACTTTGCAAAGCAGCTAACAATCAGCTAACTGCAAAAGATATGGACTAGAGATTGCTGCAAACACTTCAAGCATAAAACCCTAAACATAATCAAATCATCTAACATCAAATAAAAAAAGGGAAAGATAAAGATAAGAGTGAGGTTGCACAAGTTGACACCCAACTGAGCCTATTCCAAGGCAAGATGGAAACCCCTCCCTTTTTTATTTATGTTCATATCTTTGGAGAGAATCTGCATAATTGTATGTTGGATTCAGGAGCATCTACAAATTTTATGCCTTTGGTTGTCTGTAAAGCATTAGGTATTACCCCTATTGCTTCTCAAAAAAAGGTCACTCAATTAGACAAGATGAAGGTAAGTGTAGTAGGAGAGCTGAACATGATCCCCACATAGGTTGCATCAGATCCGAGGGTGCAGCAAGTGATCAACATTCAGGTTGTTGATATTCCTGACACCTATGGTTTGATTTTGGGTCAGGATTTCACTAAGGCATTAAATGGGTATACATCTACAAACCATTCTCACATGTGGCTACCATGGAAAGGATTCTCAAATCAAATTAGGATTGAAAGGGAGCCCAAAATGAAGTATGTAATCACTGAGTACCAGAATACTTCAAATGAGATATTAATATCAAAGGTCAGCATGGGGAACTATGTGTTGGCTACATCAGTCTTAGATACAGAAGAGGTCTTTATGTGGCAGGGCCCCTTTTATGAATCTACGTCAGAATTTGATGGGTCTGAGGAAATTTTTATGAGGCAAGATGAGTTGATCAATGATCCTGAAATACTAAGTGAGCAAATAGATGAAACGAATGACCAAAAGGATAGGCAGCTCATTTTGTTGCATAACTTCCAAGAGTTCATCCAGAGGTGTATGGAGAATCAGATCCAGTTGGGTAGAATTATGAATTTTGAAGAATTATTTCTTCCTAATTGGTGTCGAGTCCACAATGCCCCCACTCGGAGTTGGAATTCCATGTATGTCATACTATTGAGAAGAAGGTACAAAAGTGCATTAACCCAACCCCAATTGTTAGGCTAAATATACAGGGAGAATGAAATAATGACAAGGGTAAAATTATAATGCTTCCTAAAGAGCCTCCTATCTGTAGTAAAATAAAAGATGATTCAAAGAAATCAAGGACTGATGGCTATTGGACATTAAGATTTGATGGATCCAAATCTAAGCAAGGTGTTGGAGTAGGGTTTGAACTGATCAGTCCTAAAGGCAAGAGCTATTTTGCTTCTCATAGACTATAATTCCAATGTACTAATAATGTGGTTGAATATGAGGTTTTAATCCATGGGTTGTTAATGGCATCAAGATAGAAAGTTAAGATATTACAAGTTTTTGGGGATTCTGAGTTGGTAGTCAGGCGGGTGATGAAACATTATTCATGTCATGATAGGAGGATGGCTAATTATAGACATAGAGAGTGGGATCTTATTGAGGGATTTGATGCTTTCAACATCCAGTTGATTCCTCGAAGTAAGAACCAAGTTGTAGATTCTCTGGCACAAACGGCTAGTACATTGCAACCCTTGTAACTTTCAAGATTGAAGAAGTTTATTGTGGAGCTCACTCCAGTACCTTTGGTACCTGAAAGTGTTACCAATTTCTAGGTATTTGAAGATGATAAGCATATTCTTGATTTTATTACAAGCTATGATGTGTTTGCTTCTCAAGTAATTGATGAGATAGAGCCTCAAGAGGCAGAAATGGACTTGGGAGGGGTCATCAACCTGAAGACCAACACTATCCCAAGAGGTATGGTGCAAGCGGAACGAATTTTTGATTGGATAAGATAAAAGACCAGGAACAACAAGTAAAAAGGGAATCTCTCAGTAGTCAATTTGAAACTTACAACATGGGGACACAGGATGATGTAAATAACATTTTTATTGGTAAGGTATGTACTCTTGAAGAAAGGAGAGGGATTATTGATACTATACACACATATCGAGATGTGATAGCCTGGAGCTATGAGGACTTAAAAACATACGATACTTCAATCATTACACACACCATTCCCTTGAAGTCAAATGTCAAACCATTCAGACAAAGACAAAGACCAATTAATGCTCTGTTAGAATCCATCATTCAGAAAGAAGTACAGAAGCTACTTTCAGCACGAATTATATTTCTGGTGAGGCATTCAACTTGGGTTGTGAATCTGGTTCCTGTAAGGAAAAAGAATGGAGAGATCAGACTATGTGTGGACTTTAGGAATCTTAACAGAGCATCAGAAAAAGATAATTATCCGGTTCCTTCACTGGATGAGGTACTTAAATTTATCAATGGATCTCAGATGATGTCTTTTCTAAATGGGTATTCTGGATACAACCAAGTCATGGTACAATATGAAGACAGACATAAAACTACCTTCACTACGAAATGGGGAACTTTTGCTTATAGAAGAATGCATTTTGGGTTGATCAATCCTGGAGCTACATTCCAGAGGGCAATGGATATTGCTTTTAAGGAAATAATTGGTAGGTGCATCATTATTTATATGGATGATATGATAGTCTTCTCTAAGAAGCGAGGTAATCACATAGCAGATTTATGCAAAGTATTCCAAAGGTGCTGAGAGTTTGGCATCTCACTTAACCCAAAGAAGTGAATTTTGGGGGTTACAGAAGGGAAACTGCTAGGATATATTATTTCAAAATAGGGTATCGCCATTGATCCTAAATGAATAGAGGCTATTTTGAAGATTCAGCCTCCTGCAAGAAAAAAGGAAATGAAGTCATTCTTTGGGAAGATCAACTTCGTCAGAAATTTCATCGTTGGATTTGCGGAGATAGTAAAGCCCTTGAATGCTATGCTGAAACAACAGGCCAAAGTGGAATAGGGTGCAAAATCCAAGGATGCATTCACAAAAATTAAGAAAGCTATTGTTGAGTTTCCAGTGTTTGTGAGTCTGGATTATGCCAAACCTTTTTACATATATTCATTTTATTTTGATCACTCCTGTGCTAGAATGTTAACCCAAAATTATGATCAAGGTGATGAGCATCCTATAGCCTTCATGAGTACCCCTTTAAAGGACGCAGAGTTGAGATATCACAATGTATAAAAGCAGGCCTATGCTTTGTTCAAAGCAGTGAAAAAATTCATTAAACTATATTCTGAGGAATAAGGTTTTTTCCATAGTGCTTGATCCTACGGTAAAGTTGTTGCTAATGCAGAATGAGCTAGGTGAACGAAGAGCTAAATGGGTAACTATGTTGTAGGAATATGACATTGAGATTAAATCCATGAAATTAGTGAGGGGGCAAGGACTGACAAAGACAATGGCTGAGATAGGTCCTGACCTCACAACTCAACATTATCATCTCCAAGAGGTATCTTCAGGTGACTGGTATGATGAAATCATTTATTATCTATTGAACCAGTGATGTCCTGATCACCTTAGTATAGTTCAAAGGCAGGACTCGCGCTTGAAGAGTGGTAGTTTTATGATGAAAGGGGGTGTCCTATATAAGAAAAATCATGAGGGAGTGTATTTAAGATGTCTGGGGAAGGAAGAAGCTACCAAAGTGATGATGGAAATCCATGAAAGATATGGCACAAGCCATGGTTTTGCATCATCCACTACCAATCAGATCCTAAGGGTAGGCTACTATTGGCCTACCCTATTTAAGGATGCACACAACCACGTGAGGACTTGTCATGTATGTCAAACGGAAACAAGGAAAAACACACAACCCTTCCACTTCAGTCGGTCATAGAGGTGAAACCATCTGCACAGTGGGGAATGGACTTTATAGGTCCAATTAACCCACCTTCTTTTGTGGGTCACCAGTATATTCTAACCATATAACTGATTATTTTACTAGATGGACTAAAGCTCTTGCATGTAAGTAATGTACTTATGATGTGGTAATCAATTTTTTTAATTCAGGTATTATTAATCGTTTTGGTTGTCCATTGTCTTTGGTTTGTGATAATGGCCCTACATTTGCATCACTGAAACTTTCTAATTGGGCTTTTGATCATGGAATCGTCATGAAATTTTCATCCAATTACTACTCTCAGGGTAATGGTCTAGTTGAGTCTTCCAATAAGAACCTTTTTTCAGTCATTTGTAAGTTACTAGAGCAGAATCCTAAGGATTGGCACACCCGGCTTAGATTTTCTCTCTGGGCAGACCATACCAGACAAAAGGCATCCATAGGAACCTCTCCTTATCACCTAGTGTATGGTTTGGAACCTGTATTCCCCATCTAGTTGAAGATCCCTACCTTGCAATTCATTAATGAATACTATGATGAGGAGGATAAGCGTGAAGTCCGTTTGGCTGAGTTGTTACACCTTGAAGAGAAGAGAGATGAGGCCCTAGAAAACTTTTCCAAACACCAAGGCATAGTGAAACGATGGTTTGACAGGAGAGCTAAGGCGAAATCCTTTAGAATCTTTGACTTAGTTATCTACTAGGATAAAGCCCATGACCGTAAGGGAGAGCATGGCAAATTTGAAAAACTCTGGCTTGGCCCTTATCAGATTTTAGAAATTCTGGGAGATAATGCTTTTCGCCTAAACACCCTCACTAGTGAGGATATCCTGTTGCCTGTCAATGGGCAGTATCTGAAGCATTACTTCCAATCTTGAGTTGTTTGCAGCTCTCTCTTGTACATAGTTAGATTAGGTTTTTTTTTGCTTTGCTTAGCTTGTTTGTTGTTTTGGTTTGGGTATTATGGGTTTCTTTTCTTTTGTTTTGCTTTGTTTTGGTTAGCGTAGGTTTGCTTCAGTTGGTTTTTCTTTCCACTTTATTTTTTTCTTTTGGTTTCTGGCTTTCTGGGGGGTTGTTACATATGCATAACGAGTTGCTTGCCTAAGGGTTGTTCTAGACATTTCTTTTACAAACTCTAGTCATTTTTTTGGAGTCAAGTGGTGGAATTCCTTTATCTAATGTCCCTTGTACTTAGAATTAGAGACTTGTTTTGGTTGAACTTTGGAATATATTTAGGTCTCACATTTTCACATAAATTTTAAAGATTTTGGAATTGCATACGGTTCCTGTGTAATTTGGCCAGGTGAAAAATATTATACTCTACTTCAATGCCACTGTGTTCCTCATCCCTGAGTGTGAGTTTCATTGCTTACAAGGTGAAAGGAAGGTTTATGAAAAATGTTAAAAGAAAAAGAAAGAGAGAAAAGAGAAAGTATTGAAAATCAAAATAAATCTTCACCTTATCAGGGGTATCCTAGTATCTCTATCGGGGCTATAGACACCTGGCTGGCAGTAGAGCTATGCTTGGGAGGGTCAAAGTGATAACTTCATCAGGGCTATGGATGCCTGACTGGCAGCGAGGCTCTATCCAGGTTGCTTTTGAAGTTAGAACTTTTATGTAGCCCAGTCAGACTTGCTTTGGTTCCTGTTGCACCTAAGGAATGGGAAATGAATGCAAACACACACACTTGGACCCTAGTACAGGAAAAGGTATCTTGGCTTGTGATTTCTGAAACTTTGTTCATAGGTATCCTGATGTAAGTGTTGAAACTAGAGATTCTGATTTCTTCATTCCAATTTGTTCTTGAAATTCTTTGGAGCATTTCCCTAGCAGAGTCGCCATTTGTTGTGCACCTTTTTCACACACGCCCCACTGAAAGTAGGGACTCTCTTTCTTTCTCTTTTTGGTTTTGTTCTTGGTCTTTTGTCCCTTTTGTTTTTGAGGATTCGCTTGCTTGGACATGTGCTTGGATGTTTATCTTTCTTGCGTGGATGATCCCCCTATAATATATATTGAAAACCTTAAGTTTTGGAATCATTCCGGGTTTTTCACTGCTCTCAGGAAAATCCACTCCTGGCAAAATTCCCTGGTTTCCTGGAAAAGCCGGTGACGGTTTCTTTTCACTGTGATCTAGAGATTTTGGTCTTTCATGGAATTTCGTTGTGACCGGATTCTCCAAGGGTCCATTGCCTTGTCGAATTCTTGGGTTTTGGTTTGACCTGTCTTGTTGACTGCATTCATGCTTGATTGTATGATTTCTGCAGCGGGTATTAAATCGTTTCTTTTGGGATTTTTATGCCATTGGAATTTTATCACTTGCTCTCTATTGGTCTAGAGTGCTTGATCCTGGGTGTTGTTGTTGGATTGTGCGTTTTGCGATTGAAATTGATTGTTGCGATTGGGTTTTCTGGAAGCCATTTGCACTATGCTCGGACTTCAAGGTTTCTTGCCAACTTCTATTGTTTCGACTTTCTCTGTCCTCATGGTATGTACATGATGCTTTCTCTCCTTTAATGAATGAATTGAATTACTTCATGATTTGTGTGTATGCGCTGTGAGTCAGAATGTTGATATGGTAAGGTTTGGCGATTGATGCTAGGGTTTCTAGTTTTCATTTGGTGCCCCTTCATGTGGTCCGTGTTGCCTTTCTTTTGCTTGTTGAATGTGTGTGCTTCTTTGTCGTTTTGGGTGTGCTTGGGGTTTGATTTCCTACGTGTTTGGGCATTGAATATCTTGAAGCTAGGGGTTATCCCATTCTATTTTTGTGTCAATCCCAAGTGAGTTTCTGAGCTTGTCTTTCGATTTCATCATGCGGTAGCTTGCTTGTATGGGCCATAGCGAACCTTCTGTAAACCTTGGAAAAAAATGAGTTGATTCCAAGCTTATCCTGCGTGCTCATGGCATAATTTTAGGGCTTTGTGCCTAGGGAATCACCAGTCCCTCTCGATTTACCTTAGGGTGAGTTTTGAATTCAAAGATGATCTGTAGGAGGTTTAAATCGAGCTGGTCTCAAGCTACTGATTCTCAAATTTGTGATTGTTCGATCAATTTGAGTGAGGTCGAGAGAAAATGTGGATATTCAGGTTTTCAAAGTCTTCGTGGAATTCCTTATCTGCCAAAATTCCTCGACTTTTTGTTTTCTCTTTGTTTTCCTAAAATATGCAGTGATCCAGATTTTTGCTTGCCTCGTGAATTTCCCCGATTTGTTCGTCGCCTTGTCAAATTGTTGAAACTAGGCTTAAATTGTGAAGATTACATTAGCTTTGCTAGAATCCGTGCCTTCGAGATTTTACCGAAAGTTCTTTGTTCCTTCATTTTTCTGGAATTTCTAAACTGTTGCTATTTTCACCGATTTCCGTCTAAGGCGGATTTTCTCGAAGTTTCACTAAAATGAAGAATCAAGAGATTGCATGAAATTTTGCTTAATGATTATGCATTTGATGATTGACTTGGACTTATTTTAAGATGTATCATGTTGTTTCTTGGTTAATAACAGTCAATTAAATGATTATTGGATGCTTTTGTGCTTATTTCGCTAAAATCCGCCTGGTTGGGAATTTCTTGAAATTCCTCTCTGGCTTGGATTCCGCGGGAGGGCTAGAAACCTGAACTTTGAGATGGTTAATTTTTTATGGGGTTTTTGAGCATGTTTCTTATCATGGGACTTGTATTGAATATGAATTTTTCATTTGTGATTAATTAACTTGTGTTCCATGTGATCTTTATTATCGTTTCTTTGTCGAATTCAGGCTGAGTTATGTAGGGCAATGACAAGTGGAACCAAGGGTAGAGTGATGGATCCAAGTGTAGAGGGGTCTTCTATTTCTGACGTAGAAATAATCAAGATGGATATCAAAAGAAGAATTCTAGAGAGCAAGTTGTCCTCCATCTGTTCAGGGGTCATTGATACAAATGTTGGATTTTGGGATTATGAAGAAGATATATAAACAAAGAAGGCAGATTGAGGACACCTTGACTGAAATCTACAATAAGTGTATTTCCTTTTTTGAAGTGATGAAAGGGAGAAATAAATTTGTGCCAAAGCATCTTAGCCTGGAGCAGTTGAGAAAATGGTGGTGAGATATGTATTCTCCAGTCAATGAGGGCCCTATCACTGAACATCAGTTGGATGATGCAACAACTTACATTGCAGTTATTGAAAGATATCAAATAAGTAAGGTAGATTGGGATAAAGTGGTGAAACAATCAAGAGATGATATCAAGTCCCTTGAGAGGAGAGCTAGGGTTTTACCTATGCCACCTATTCTCGACTTGGACAAGGTATTTTTTATGGTGTAGGATAATGTGGAGCATGCCAAGGACAAAGGGGGAAGTAGTTAATGCAATGCTACATTGGAATTTGTGTTTCCCCATTATTTTTCCTCTTCCTTCGCATGCATTGGACCGAGCTTTGTTGGAGACCCCAGGCCGACATGGATGAAATTGGTGCATATTGCACATTTCATGTTATTTTCAAATTTCTCTTGGCCGACCTGTTGTGTGGTCGTTTATTATTGTAAACCCTAATTGGGCCGACATATCTTGGGGATTTCTATAAGTTTGACGTTATGCCTCATTTGTAAGGAGTTTGTTAGATAATTTTACATTGGAGCGAATTGTGATAAGAGAAAGAATTAGAGTTAGAATTTAGTTTATCTTTTCAAGCAAGTGTTGTAACAGAAGACTGGAATTGTTGCCACTTGTATGATTTAATACAAGTAAAGACATTGTGATTTGGTGCCTTTCTTGTGTTGAGTTTTATCTAGCATGGTTCTTGATATTCTATCTTTGAAATTGCTTAAGTTTATTTGATTTTAGATGATTGGATGATGTTTAGGGTTTTATGCTTGAAGTGTTTGCAGCAATCTCTAGTCCATAATTGTTGTAGTTAGCTAATTGTTAGCTTCTTTGCAAAGTTATCCTAGACTTAAAACCATGCTTAGTTCAATTATGAATGCTTGTTCATTTCAATTGCAATAGGGTTGTCTTGAATGAATATTCATAGTTTGAAAATCTTTAACACCTTAGAAGATTGCACTATTTCTGTAAGATTGCAAATTTATCTGGGTTGAACAGGAGTCAATTTATGAGGGATTGGTCCATTTCAAGCATTTCATCTTTTGCATTGTTAATCTTAGGATTAGAATTAGTCTTATAATTATCTCTGAAACCCTTATCTCTTTTGTTATTTCTTTGATTACTTGGGTTATATTCGAGATCTGAAATATCACCATATTACTAGATCTGGTAAATCTAAGTCCAATATTTACCCATAGTACGGTCCCTTTGTGATTACTAGCATTTTCACATTATCTCTGAGTTGTTTTATTTGCATTGTCAAGACCCAACATTAGAGACCTTGAGGTTATCTTTTTTCTCATAGAGATTTACCTTTCAAGAGAGATAGGATATCATATTATGTCTAAGTTGTTGCTGTGCAGAAAACACCATCAACAAGGAGCTACTGCAAGCTCTGCTGAATCATCATGCTGCACTTCCTATTCCTTTCCTTCAACATCAGGAGTGATCAGGAGTGATCGTGCCATCCCATGACTGATTTTCTAAAAACTCCACATCTCTGTTGATAACAATTTTCTTGGTGACTGGGTTGTACAACCTATAGACTTTGGACTCTTCACTATAGCCTGTAAAATGCACTTCTTGCCCTTGTCATCCAATTTCTGCCTCTTTTCTTTAGGCACATGAGCATATGCTACACAACCAAACACTCTTAAGTGTTCAACCATCCATCTGCATTTTGTCCATGCCTCTTGAGGGACTTTGTCACGGACCACCTTTGTTGGACTTCTATTTATCAGATATACAACAGTTGCTACAACCTCTCCCCAATATTCAGTTGGGAGTCCCTTTTCTTTCATCATGCTCCTTGCCATTTCCACGATGGTAATATTCTTCCTTTCAGCTACTCCATTTTGTTGCGGAGTATAACTGGTTGTAAGCTCCTTTTTTATGCCATTTTTCCTACAAAAATTCACAAAACAATTGGAGATATACTCTCCTCCTCGATCTAACCTTAGGATCTTGATGAAATTTCCACTCTCTTTTTCAGCTTGGGCCTTAAACAACAAAAACTTATCAAAAGCTTTAGACTTATGCTGCAAGAAATAAACCCATGTCTTACGGCTGAAATCATCAATAAAGGTCATAAAAAATCTGCTATTACCAATAGATGTGATTTGCATAGGGCCTACCAAATCCATATGCACCAACTCCAATGGTGTTCTTTCCCTTGTAGAGTTGCTCAATTGAAAGGGTTGCTTATGTTGCTTTCCCAAAATGCAAGCCTCACATATAACATGAGTCTCTGCTATACTTGGAAAACCATCCATCATTTTGTTCTTGGACAAAAGACTCAAACTAGCATAGCCTAAGTGTCCATACCTGAGATGCCATAGCTTAGAGGGGTCTTCAATGGTGCTCTTGAGGGCTGTTTGCTACACTGTTGTACATTTTCCATTCATGAGAGGTGCAATAATGGACTGAGATGAGAAGCACATCTCAATCTTCAACATAAACATCTGGTTCTTGTCATTGCAACTGTTGCAAACACCTTTGTCCTCTCATTCTTGTCATAAATGACACATTGGCCCTTCTCTATTAGCACTTTGTATCCATTTTGGATCAGTTGTCCAACACTCATGAGGTTATGCTTTAACCTTGGAGAAAAAAATACGTTTTGGACCTCCTTCTTCTCACCTTGTTTGGTGCAGATCATGATAGATCATTTTCCCTTGATTGGAACTATTCCATTGTTCCCCATTTTAATTTCACACTTAACATTTTTATCAATGAAAGAGAATAGACTTTCATTACCACTCATGTGGTTGCTGCAATCGTTGTCCAAATACCAGACCTCGAGGCTGCCTTCTTCACCAATTTTGAACATGATGAAGGCTATGGACTTATTGCCTTCAACCACATTCGAATCAGCCACATTTGCATTATGTTTTTGCTGATTACCGTGCTTTTTCCAACACTCACTAGCATAATGACCAAATTTATGACAATAGTAGCATTCAATTTTTCTCTTTTCATTTCTCCCACTCGAACTGTTGTTCTTCATGCCTCTTCGGGAGTTGTTTTGAGATTTGCTTTCTCCCTCTTGGCTACTTGCTCATCTCGAGCTTTCTCCTCCAACATTTCCCTATTTGAATCTGCCTCTACCACATTGATAGCCATTTCTACCTCTCCTCCTGCCTCTTGCATTTGATTGAGCTTTAAAATATTTCTCTTAGGAAGAAGTAGCAGACCTTTTTAGGCGTTGCTCATGGGTTTGAAGAGAACCCATGAACTCATCCACTGTCAAAGTAGAGAGGTTTTTCTCCTCTTCAATAGAAATGACGAGTGCATCATACCTCGTGAGTAGACACCTAAGGATTTTTCTCCACAATATTTTTCTCCTCCATCATTTCTCCATTCATTCTCAACTGAATTAATGAACCCGAGAATCTTGTGTAAAAATCTGAGATGGTTTTACTTTCTTTCATCTCAATAATCTTGAACTCTCTTCGAAGTAACTGGAGCTTCATGGATTTGACTTTTTCAGTCCCTTTGTAGCCAGTTTGGAGGATTTCTCAAGCTTCTTTTGCATACACAATTTCTGCTATTCTAGGGGAAATGGCCTATGTCAAGGTTGCTTCTATCAAATTTAATTCCTTAGCATCCTTCTTTCTTTGCTCCTTTAACTGGGTCTTCTGGTTATTTGTGGGAGCTGCAAATGTAGCTGGGTTAGTGATGTCCATGAACCCATTTATCAAGAAATCCCACAAATCATTTGCAACCATAATGGTCTTCATCTTCTTTGCCCAAACATCATAGTTTTGTCAATTAAAGGACGGTGGTTGTTGCCAACTCTTTCCTTCATCTCTAGCCATGTCTCCTGTAGAAAAAAAAACTTAAACACCCAAAAAAAAAATGCCCTAAGTCACAAGGAAATGAGGCCTACAGCTCTGATACCATATCAAAGATTTTGAATGCACAAAGAAAACACACAGAGTTGCTACTCTATTTTCTAGTCAAGCTAGAAATACCCAAATTGTGGAATAACAAAAAAGAATACAGTGGAGACACACATAACTGGGAATGCAATATTTTATTTTTCTATTAACCAAAAAGCAATGATTACAAAATGTTTTCAAACTAGAAACAACAAACCACAAAATACCTATTACAACTTTCTGAGAGCGAACAGTTACTCAACTAGATCATAGACAATCAAGAGCTACTTAGAGCTCTCTATTCCTATTTGACTGGAACTATCTGTTGTTCTTGGTAAATACTGAGCGATCAGGAGCAATCCTGCTCACTACAAACACTACAAAATATTCTGATAGCATTCCCTATTGCTCAGCAACTTTTCTTCTTGCTGCTAATCTCTTGTTGCTGCAAAAATTGACTAACATTCAACCTTTTGACTGGGAAAACATTCCCTCTATTTTTCTCATTCAAAAAGTACCTCTCAAATTCGAAATTACCTACCAGCATTAATTGGGAATTCAAAAATTCCTACTACATTCAATTCCAGGTAGTTAGGAGCTTTAGGTATGAAGATCCCAAAAAATGCCATTGAAAAAATAACTCCTAACAGGTAGGTAAGGCAACGACAGGCTCAGGGGTAATAAATATTTCCAACAGTCTCAGGCATCTATTTATTACAATATGATTGATGCCAGGCCTTTAGGTGGGACCTTATGTGCCTTATGGTTGATTAATTTATTGGCTCTATGGGTTTCTTTGTTGATAAGCTAAATTTGATTGTTTCTTAAGAGAGGCTTGTTATAAAGGAGATTCTTCATCTTGGCTCATGAATTATTGTGTTTCCAACAATTTATTTTTCATTGAATTGAGCCTAGGAGTGATAAGGAATGAGTTATATTTCGCATGTGTTTGAGCATGTTGCTAATGTGGAACATAGTTTATTGTTTCAATTTTTTGCAACAAAGGTGCAAGCAATTTTATTACAAAGATCTCCACTTTGGTTTACATGATTAATTTATAACCTTAAGACAAAACACTTCATCACACGTGCTCTTCGTCTCCATGTGGAAAATACCTTGCAGGATTCCTTGTGCAGGAATTCATATTCCTAACACCACCTCATATCATCCCCACATACATTCATTCTCGCACGGTGATAGGTTTCGCAAGGGGGTGGTAGCATGGTAGGAGTGGTGCGTACATTCACACTATTTGATTGCGAGGATTTATTACCAAAGTCAAGTAATGTGGAATTCTTGCAATTTTATTTGTGGAATTCTATTGCAAGAGTATGGCACTATACAAAAGGACCATTTTGACTCATGAATTTTGAGAAGCAATTATAATATAGGGATGATCCAAGAATTATTTAAAATTGTGGTAATCTTGGGAATTCAGGTTGATCAATTAACATGACATGACTCATAAGGGTATCATAAAAAAATGCATTTAGTAAGGTTATTATTAAGAATGGTATTATTATCATTTACTTATGGGAATAAGTATTTAAATGATTTAAATATTAATGAATATTTATGTGGGCATTATAGTTTTAATGGTTTTTTTTTGCAATATTGTTCTATACAGTTCTATTTTACAAGATGGACTAGAGTTAGAGTTTGAGGATGTACCTGTCTTATAGATGAGCCTACATAATAAGTTGTGCTAGAGATTTATGTTACCAAAGGAGTTTAGAACCTAGAATTAAAGTACAAATTTAATATTTAATAATCTACATGAGAATTTGTGCCAAGTTATGATAGCTGGAAAGTTCCTTAAAGATCAAAAGGGGGATTATTCTTATTTCTCCAAAAGGGGTGTTCTCCAAATCCAAGAAAGGGGATGTTTTATTTTTCCTAGGGTCAAATATAACAAGATTAATTGATTGGATGCAAATGAGGCACATGTGCCAGAATTTAATGTACCTTGAAATATTTAAAGTTGATGTAATACAGGCCCTTGAATTGGATTTAATCATAGCCATTGATTTGAAATGTAACTCCTATTAAAGGCCTACGCTTGCTCATTTGTAAGGGGTAGGGAAAATTAGAAGTAGGAGAGAGGAGAGAACAGTGGAAATTGTCAAGAAAAATGTTAGAGAAATTAATATAATTAGATCATTGACTTGGTGAATTTATGTGTTAAGTTTGAAGGTGTTATGATTTCTTGTTTCTTCTTCACAAATGTTAGTTTTAGTTCATTTGTAATGATGGTGAAATCTCAAGGATGTTCGATAAATCTGTTTCTCATATCATTTGATATTTGTTGATTGTAAATCACAGTGTGTGGCTAGTCTAGGATCCAATCATCGCAGTAGTTCATCTGTGAGTGTTTGTTCATGTCATGCCAGTAATTGGGTGTATGTATGAATATTCATGGTCTAAAAATATTTCTCTTTCCTTTGAAGATTGTACCATTCTTGTGGCATTGTAGGTTTCTCCTTGATTAAGAAGGAATAGGTTTTATCAAGATTTGTTAGTTTGCAGCACCGACCATTATTATGATTGATATTAGGTTTTTAAAATTAGATATCTTTAAAAACCTTAATATTTTGATTGTTTTTTATATATCTGGGTTATTTTAGAATCAAAACAACATGAAAAAATTGCCACATTTGATGAGTTACAGACATTTTTAGATTTCAAACCTGAAACTACATCTAGGGTTTTAACCAGTCTTCAAACTTTACAAACCCTCAATTTTATATCTTCCAACCTGTTGAACCATAAATACCCCTTGTGATACCAACAAATCACATAAAACTATTGATTTGTCTTTGTAAGTCAAGACTTGACATCTGAAGCCTTGGGGTGATTTTTTGAAGATTTTTTGCAAAAAAAATCCTTTCAAGAGAGATAGAACACTTGTGTTTTATCTATGTTGTGCAGTGCAAAAACACTCATCAATACAAAGATTGAGGACAAAGTCAAGATGTCCTCCAATGAGTTGAACATGCACTTTTTAGGAGTGTCATGTGTCAACTAAGTGGGAGGAGGACAAGACACGTGAGAGTCATTGTTGACCTTGGGAAAAGGGGCAGTGACAAACACCAGGGATGCAAGGGTTTCCTTTGTCACAAGGACAACGCAAGCCAAAGAAAAACATGACTCAAGAAAAGATGAAAATTTCTTATGACCATCCCTTGAAGTGATGTCATCCTCGAACTTGCATTTCAGTAGAGGATGCAGAATCCCAACAAATGAAGTGAAAGAAGGAAACAAAGCCACAAAGGACACCACCTTTGTAAAAGGCATGTCCACGAGCTACAAGAAAGGAGAAATTTTAGGGGAAGGAGTTAGAAGGGGAGGCTTCGTCGAGGGAATGGTGAACACTTGCACTCTTTTGGAGTGAGTTTCATCAAGATTCATCATTGAAGCCTAAAGAAGAACTGAGGTGATGGGAATTGAGGCAGAGGAAAAGGCAAAAGTAGAAGGAACCAAAAAAGAAAAACCAGAGATAGAAACAACAACCTCCTCCCTACTCTTCTGCAAAGCATCATGCTCCTTAGCCAAATCCTTTCATCGATGCTTACACTCACACACAGGTCAGTTATGTCGATTGTGAGCACTAGAAGACACAACCTAAGAACAGGCCAGGGGCTCTTTCTCTACAATAGGAATAACCTCTGCAACCACTGTCGATGCAAGGATGGATTTCTCAGGAGGAGTAGGAGGAGCAAGAGATGCAAAAGAAAAAATAGAGACATGTGTCTCAACGACAAGCCTCTTTCCTCTCCTTTCTTTGAGACTAGGTGGAGGAATAGGTGGAGGCCAAAACATAGGAACAACCCCACATGAATGTTTCCCCTTTCCATATAGGGTGGGTTGAGGCATCATGGGTAAAATAAGAAGCTAAAAGAATGGAGGCTTCAACTTCTGCAACATGGGCACCTTAGCTTTTTTTGTGCTAAGCACAATAACAAGAATAGAAGATGCCACCAAGGGTTGGGAAGAGGAAGTTGAAGGTGCAGAAGAAGAACTAGAAGGGGAAGGCCCAAGGGCAAGAGCAATCTTTTCCTTCCCTTTTGGAGGGGCAAAAGATGAAGCATGATGATGTGCATTCAGGAAAGCCTTCAAAGAAATAGCATAAAGAGATGAGGGAAAACCACCCTTCGATGTCGAGTCCCCAGTCTTGTATATGCAATGAGCTCTATAAAAAAGATCTCCCCTAGGAGGGAGAAGTAGAGGTCCAACTAGGGCAGGACAAAAGTGGTCAAGGGAGAAGCCCCCACGTGATACCAATGGTTTGTATCTTGTATCCTGGACAGTTTGCATGGTACCCTCATGGGGAAACTTGAAACATTTGTGGACTACGAAAGTGACAACATTCATGGAGACTAGCCATGGGATGCCTAGCCTTGCTATACATAAGTCAGACTCTAGAATCACAACAAACGAGACGTCCACAGTCTTAGGTCCTACTAGGACCAACAAAGAAATAGTGCCAATAGGCACAATAGAAAACCTATCATGTGTGCGAAGGGTAGATTGTGACTCCACATATTTATCCTTATGTAAGTTATTTATAAAAAAGGTCTCTTTTGTAATGTCGTTCACATGGATTTCAAAGGATCAACCATAACACCCATTATGATGTTACCATTGATACAAGCGGGAACATGAAGCAGAGAGAGCTCCTTGTTTAGGGGCAGATCGTGTGAAGTGAATAAAATGTCAAGGAAAACATTCACACACTCTATAGGAGGAATGTGAGTGAATGAGACTACATTCACATATTCAGATGGGGAAAAATCAGAAGATGATGGAGTAACCAAATTAGCAGAATGTGATGGGAAAGGATCTATGTATATCTATAGCTGGTTATTCAAGTTCGCTATAGATTTGTTAGAGTTTTATTTTCTACCATTGAAGTGAATACTCTTGTCATCGATGTGGTCCTGAATCACATGATGCAAGCGAACACATCTTTCAGTGTCATGTCCAAAGACTGTGGTGTTGACAAACTTCTGAGAGTCATACCACTGAAGATACGTCTCGGCAAGTGGTTGAATCTCTGTTATTTTAACTTTCAACAATTTTTGTATGACACTATTATAAGATTCTAAATCTTTGGTTAATGTTTTATTACATCCTGTAGCATTTTTATCTATTGGAACAAAGACCATGTTTTCCACAACCTTGTTCTTTTTAGAGATGAACACCACTGATTGGCCATCCTAATGGGAGCGTGAGGATGAATCCATGTACTGAAAAACCATTTGATGGTACTCTCACAAGACAACACACAGATGCACAAAAGATGGATATTTCATTAAAATAAAATTTTCTTGCAGTGAAGGAAGCAAGCTCTCGATAAGCACTCTTTGAACATTAGAATCAAGCAAAGGATAATAAATTTGAGCAAATATAGCCTGATACCAAGTTATGAAATCAATTAACTTTTCATGAGTTCCCTACTTGTATTGGACGAGATTATTGAATGTGACCTTTGGACCGATGTTGGCCTGGATTTGTTGGAGAAACTAATTAACTAGATGATCGAAGGAGAAAATGGAATTATCCGGCAAGGCACAATACCATTCCAAAGCGGCATCTTTAAGAGAATGCGGGAATAGTTTGGCCAAAAGTGCATCATTATGGATGAAATCAGTACACATGGCAGATCCCCATGGCCATTGTACTTTTCAAAGTTTGAAATCTCCACTCCCTGAGGGATTGGAATGTTTAGAATAAAAATAGAAAGAGGACTATGATGAAAAAAAGGTTGAAACATAGGTTGGGAGGTGGAGTTGGCCAATTTCGCTAGTTAATTCTGTATATGTGCCATGTTTTGTAAAAGAGCATTGAGAACAGGATCAACAGGTGAGGTGTGACCAATGGGACCACCAACACCCGCACTAGCAGAGCCCCCAACACCAGCGCCAACAGAGGAACCGACACTATCACCGGAAGAGGCGCCACCACTAGCACTAGAGATAGGGATTCCATGAGCTTAAGATTTTAGAATAACTAAACCCCAAAGGTACTTTATTTACTTTAATAGTCTGAATCTACTCAAGTACGGTGTTGGTGTTAGTAAAGGGTCCCAACATCGACAATACCACAAAGAATCTTTGGACCCCTTTGATCTTTAGTTAACAAATATTTCAGATTTTCTAACCATGGGAGCCACCTAGGAAAATGTATTATCTCCTGCCAAGAATCTCACAAGCTCTATGAGTCTCAACTCCAAGGAGTAAATATGCTCTCAAGGGACCCTGAGATCAACTTCATCTTCCAAAGAGGAGGCAGGGGTTGAGGGTGAGGTAGGAGGGGTAGGAACATGAGTTGTAGCTTCATTAGCAGGAGGAGTGTATCTAGCAGAGAGTCCCATAGTGAACTCATCAAAAGTCAGGCCAAAACAGGTAGGACTAAACCTCCTAGATCCCATGTCTAGATTTTGATAACTTCTTCTAACAAAGTGGTTGGAGATAGTTGACTAGGTCATAAAGCTCATGAAAAATGTCACAATGCACTATCAACTATACGTCCTAATCACTTGAGAATATTTTTTTTTAAATAAGGATGAAGAGAGAAGGACAGTTCATTTCGGGTTCACCAAAATGTGTAGGACCTGGGATTCGCTACTCCCAAGTCCCAAGATAAACAGGGTCTAAAGGGAGCGAATTTTCCTCAGTCACCTCAATGAAAAATCTCAAAATATGGGGTGGAAAATGAAGGAAAATATAGACTATGTTTTTGGGTTTTTGGGGTGGAGGTCTTCAGGAATCAGGTAAACAGACCATAGAGGTCTCGAGAAATAGATTTCCAGACCCTTGGCTAGAGGATGTCAACATGGGAGATGAATGATAGTGTGGCATGCTATTGTCTCAGGGACACGCTAGCATCTTATACAGACAAAGATTAGAATCTGTAACCAAAAATAGTCAGGGCCTGCTGACAACCCAAATGCTAGAATCCGACAATTTTATGTAACTAGACAGAATACTGGAAATGGATAAAATATAAAGTACAACATGAAGAGTACTTTTAAATGACAAATAACCTAACTATGAAAAAAATGATGAGTAGAAGGAAAATCTATCCAACTCACAGTAGGTCAAGCTTCCCACAATCTCCTCACAAACAAGATTCTACACACATAGAAATGAGAAAATGTTGGGGCTAATTTTTGGGGCTTGCCTTAGTCAAACCCCCACTTTGGTGTTTCCACCTCCATAGACACCCAGATAGACCACAATGTAGAAATAATGATAAAGTAGTAGATAAGACATATAGAAATGCAAAGACAATCAATATGCTAACTATAAAGACGATAATGCTATGAAATAAATATTACCCTCCCTCCAAGTTTTGTGAAGTCGAGGGGAGGGATGAGAGCTTCAAGGATGCAAGGTGATTGTGCAAGAGTGATGTAGAGCTTGAAACCTAGAAGAAAAATGGTGTAGAGAAAATGGGAGTGAGCAAGAATGAAGTGGAAGAATGAGAGTGAAGTAGTAGAATGTGGTTCAATTTGAATGGAATGAGAATGTAGGTTCAAAATGGAATTTTGGAGGCAAAAGTGTCATTTTTCAACGAGTCTGCAGTCATAGGGGCATTACACTTCACGGGTGATAGGAAATGCAATGCCCCAATGTCCACTAACTCGAGAATATGTCAGGGATGTTCACGTGGCACAAAAGTGTCCTATTCAAAACTCTCCTACCGACAAAAAATGACAAGGTACAGACGAGAATGAAGGCTTAGGACTACGAGATTTAGCATTATCAACTTATAAGGCTAAAGTAAGGGTAATGTTATGGGAAAATGCATACGAGTGGAATTTTATGCCATAACAATATATATATATATATATATATATAGAGAGAGAGAGAGAGAGAGATTAAAAAATATATATATTTATTATTTGTAAATTATTTATTTATTAATAAAAAATTGTAAATTTTTCTACTATTTTATGCGATTAATTGTTCAAATATATTAATATTATATAATAATTGTGTCATCAACCCCAAAGTTTGAAAAAAGGCTCATCTCCAAAACATTGGCTCCTCATTCTAAAACTCCATGGAAAACTAGAAAAAGGTCAATTGCAACCAAATCATACAAAGTCTCACCAAAGGGAGAACATAATGTGATGGAAAAGTCTTTGTTTGTCAAATTCAAAGCAATGTGGGATAGTTGAACATTGATATTACAAAAAAAATTAGTTATTTCCAAAAATGTAGTTCCCCTTCCCAAATACCACCAAAGAAGATTTGACTTTCTAATTGTTTGTATTTTCATAAAAAATATGGGGAAAAGTGATTTTTTTTTTTCAATCCAAACTAAGAGGAAAATCTACTTTTCCCTTCTAGCACAACCCAAAAATGGTTTTTTTAATATTTTAATTTTTAAAACTAAAGTGGAGATTTAGGGACAACCACCAACAATAGAATCAAGGGGCAACACATCAAGAGCATTACCTATTGCAATATATGGTAAGGACCATTCCCAAGGTAGGCTCAAGGGTAGAACCCCAATCACCAAACCAAAATTAAGGCCTTCAAGATAACAAGAACCTTCACTACAAGTTTCATTAACATGATGTTATCATTAAATCCTTTTAGCCACTCAACAATCAATTCATACCACTAAGATCCTAATAGCTAGAGATGAAAAACATTATTCTTAAAGGAAAAAATTAGGGTTTTATAAAGGGTCTACAAATTTTATTTGGTGGTTGAGTATGTTCCAACCTACAAAAACTTAATGTTCATACTTTTTTTGCTTCCTAGTAAGGCCATAGTCATTATGTTTCAACCAAAATTGACTTGTAATTTCCTAGGTCAATTTGCAAGGTCATCTGTGTCAAATCTTAACTCTTCAAACAAGTAGTCTTTGTAAATTGATTAAAGTTGTAGGATTTTTTACTAAGATAATTTGGTTTTGAAGAGAACATAAACCATGTACATCAAATAGAACAACTCAAAGCATACACAACAAAATTGCATATGGAACAAAATCACAACTACAACTGAGCTACCAAGCATAAACCGACACAACTACAACCAATTTGTAAATCACAAAAGAGTACACAAGGATCCAACCTAAAAAATTTCAAACCCAACCCAATTCAACTACACACCCTTCACTCTAGTGTGCACTTGGGAGATAAATTTGGCATGAACTTTCTATTGCCTTTGAAAAATTGTTCAAGAGATGTTATCATCCAAGTCCCCCTCAAAGATCCCATTCATGGAAACTACACAAACAAAGGACTATCTAGTCAAAATTCCAATCATCCATCAACTGCCACAATGCAGGACAATGTTGCATCAAGGTCAATGGTATAATGAGAGTCAAGGAAATGAAGAAGTAACCAAATCGGAATCTTATTGAGATTCACTGATAGGAACCAAAGGAGAGGAACTATCCAAAGTCATATCTATCACATGAGAAAACCCCTCAATAACAAGACTCGCCATAGGGGGAAAGAGAAGAGACCCAACATCCTAATAAGACTTGTCATCTTGATAGGAACCATTCGCTAGAGAGTCAAAAGCATTCATAGTCAAATGATGTTCATGGGCCTCCACCACATAATCATGCCCTTGGTCTAAGAGAGTGGGCAATTAGAAGCTAGGTGGTCAATCACATAACATATACATTTGAAGAGGAGAGTCTAAAGGTTAATAAATTGAGTCTAAGGCATCCCCCACCATCAAAATAATACCCCAAGTGAAGAGCCCCAGAGATATTGATGTCCACTAGAATCTGAGAAAATGTAAAGTGACCTATGTAAGTGATAGTAGAGTCAGTATTCAACAAACAACCAATTGCATTGCCAATGGCCTCATAATAAGAGTCCTCTCAGAACTTGAGTGAAAGATTTGGAATCCAAACCCATATTAGTCTAATATTGAGATGTTCAGATAGGTGGTTGAAGGAGATAAAGCAAGGCTTAATCAAGAGCGAGTTTTCTCCCTACATCCATAACCTCTCATCAAGTACCAAATCCATTTCCTTAGAAAAGGAAAAAGTCACTATGAAGAAGCCCTTGGCATAAGGAAAAATGATCGATCTTTCCATCAATGAGAGGCTTCTGAGACTTCAAAACCTAATTATGTAATTAGGAAGAGAATGCAAAAAATTGTTGAATATGCAAACCAAGCCTCATCAAAGATAATTCTTTTTTTTCAGAAATGTCCTATCCATAAACCACCACAAGAGAGGATTGTGAACAATGAAGGGGTTGTATTTTCTCATGCTACAAAGGGTGGGTAGGAACCCAAAATCCAACTATGGTCATATATGATTTCTAGTGACTTGGCCATGAAGCACTACTCACACCACCATTAGCACGACAAATAGGAGAGACCCCAATCGCTAGAACCTACAACCTAACTCCACCACTGTCCTTGGAGACCAAACCACTATCGTCAAGGGAATGGAGGTTGAGAAAACCAACACCATCACAATTAGAGAGAAAAAAAATGATTGCAAGAGGCAACGATGACTTGGGAACCCTATTGGCATCCAAGACCAGAGGAGATGCAGTTGTCAAGCTTGCACTAATGCTAATGAACAACCCAAGAGAATTTCAACATGGCAAGAGTTGTAGGAATAATGTTTTTAAACCGAGCATTAGGGTTTCAAAACAAGTTGCAAGCACCATAAAGCTATATTGGTGAGGAAGAGATGGATGTAAACTAAGATACATATTTTCCTTCACTTTGTTTCAAGTTAAAAAAGAATAATCTAAGCTCAAATGGAAATTGACAAAGCCACTCAAATCTTATGTTAGGTTTATAAAGAAGTGGCTAATGAGAGATTAGTGCATGCTAATGATGGCTCAATGATCCATAATTTTCCCTAGCATTCAAAACCTTGGTTTAAGTGAGTTAATGTTCCACCTCATAATATCATGAAAATGGCAAAGTGCTTTGCGATCTTCACCCTAGCATAGATAACACGGTATTCTGTCATGGAAAACTAGCAACATGTGATGAAAACTACACCTTCCATAAGTGGATATAGTTCTACCCATAACTATAAAAGTGGTATAAGATTCCACTTTCCAATGAGGAGTGGCAAAAGCATCTAAAAGTTCCACCCAAAGGGTAAATGTTGATTAGGTGTCTATTATCTCCTCTCAATTTGATTGCCATAAAGTTCCACCTAGGATGCAGGGGGAAATTGGTGCAAATAATTAAAAACTCAATTGTTTCTAAGGTGGAAACATTATAGAATTATTCTACCAAAAAGGAAATATGGCATTCAGATATGAAACCTCCACCTAATTTTGTAAGACATGACTAAACCACACTTTTGTAATAGCTTTGCCACTTAGATTCTCTGCTCAACACTTTAAAACATGGCAGAAGTGAAGGTGTGCATTCAACATGGCCTAGCCACTAGAAACCTCTATCCAATCTAAGAAAATGTGGCCAGTGTGTCTTAAGCATCTACCCAAGTGGGTAAAACCATTCAAGAACACTACCTAAGTAATTTAAGTGGCATAAGTAGCCTTCAAGCATGTATAAAGGAGAAACATGCATCTTTTAGTGAAAAGAGTGACGTGTACAAGCACTTGGGACTATTCTATGATTTAAGAGTCATGTATGACTAAAGGTAGCACCTAAGTGTTGAAGTCAAAGAATATAAAAGGCGTGGATGTCATGATAGTGCACCTCAATAAGATTACAGGCTCCTCTATCAACAAAAAGTGATGTTTTAAATAATATATGATGATAGTTCCACATTTAAGCATGATGGTAGGCTATATATTTTCATTGTACTCTTGATCTCAAGAATTTTTCATTCACTAAGTCAACACAAGGAGGGTTTACATGGAAAACTGATAAAAGCATTTTTTGCTAAAAACGGATTGTGTTTGATAGGTGTTTGCAATCAGAGGAAAATGTTTCAAATATTGGTGAGTAAAAACAATATGTCATAAAGGGGAAAGTTCCCAACGCACAAGCACACTAAAAATGTATCGTGTTCCTACTCCTAGACTACATTTTACCTTTTCTCCTAGGTCGCATCTTGCCTCTAGGTACTCTTGGGTCTATGGATGTCCCTGGTTTGATTTCCCTTATTGAGGAAATCTTTCCACATAACTTCCCTCCTTTGGTGCCACACTCCTTACCCATTGATTCTACTCCTGTGGTGACTAGTGGAGCACCTCTTATTGATCCAAGCGGCTCTACCTGCTCCTCCTCTCTTGTGCTTGTTGTTAATAATTCATATGCTAAAGCTACTCAATTTAGTTTTTTTAAGGAGGATCTCACCTTCCATCAAGATCAACTTTCCCTTCTTAGCAAGAGAAACCTTGCAATGCTCTTCTTCTTCCTCTATTGTTATTTGTGGTCAAGAGATTTTAGATAATAAAGAACACTATAAATGTCATGTTCTCATTTGTAGATGCAATGGTTTTGGCCTTCTTTCCCTAATTTGAAAGAATGGGTTATGGATGCTTGGAGACTCCTCATGGAGCACAAGATTGAACAATATCCCTATGCGCGGGTTTTTTGGTGGCGTCCTTCAAATCAGATCAGGTGATGATAGGATGAGAGTGTTGGAGGGTAGGGTTTGGTTGTGGGGAAATAACTCCCTTTCTCTCAAACCTTGGTTTCCATCCTTCAACCCTTTTATAGAATCCTTAACTATTTTGCATATTTGGGTTAGACTTCCAAATCTTCCTCTTCGGTTTTGGGAAATTTCTTGTTTTGAATCTATCAGCAATGCTCTAGGTCATTTTTTACAAGAGAATGCTACGTCAATTAATTATGACCATACTATGTCTGCATTCTTATGGACATTGACAACTCTAAGGATCTACCTAGGAATATTGTCTTGCTTGTTAGGGACAAATCATGGGCTCAAACACTTGACTATGAGGGTCTCTCCTTTCATTGTAGGATATGCTTTGCTATCAAATACCTTGCTTTGGATCACCCTAGCTCTTAATGTAAGAAAGGTGAGATGACTTGGTGGAAAATTCCCAACTTGAGCATTTGACAATTGGTGATTTTTCTCTTTGAAGATGAGGCATTAGAGGACTTGGCCCCAAGGGTTGTAGTGACTTCTACAATTCCTAACAAGGTGTCTTTGTTGGGCCCTATTTTGACTAAGCCACCTTTGGACAGTTTCAAATCAACAAATCTGCATCTTGGCCATCTATAATTTTCATCCAACATTTGAAACCTTGGTTTAAGTGGGTTAATGTTTTGCTTGGTAATATCATATAAAAGTGGAAAAGTAATTTGAGATTCTACTCTTTCATGGATAACATGAAGAAAGATCTTCCTAAATATTTATCTCAAACTCATGTTAGATTGTTGGGTGAGAGGCCAATTACAAAAAGGTCTAGTATATATAAGTAGGATCACCAAGGTCCTAGCTTTATCCTTTGTTTATAATTGTTTTTAGCATCTTGACTACAATTGCACCTCATTCTTCTTAGTCTAGTTGAGTGGTTTGGTTTGTCTCGTTGCTCATGGTTCATGTTTCATCTACCTTTTGGATTTTTTATTTTACAAGAGTTTGAGTCCATTCAATCCCACTTATCAATATCAAAAAAAATGAAGATCCACTTAAGTCATGAAAAACTAGCGTGGGGTGAAAACTCTACCTAACATAAGTGGATAAAAGTTTTGCTTCAAACAATAAAAATTGCATAAATGAATGTAAATTCTACTTGGCAATAAATAAGGTTGGATGAAAAGAATCTAAAATTTATACCAAAATTGGCTTAAGTGTCTATTATCTCCTAAATTAAGTGCCATAAAGTTCTACCCAACGTCCAAGGGAAAAGTGGCACACATTTAAAAATTTTGCATGTTTGTGAGGTGGCAACATGGTATAATTATTCTGCCTAAAAGGAAAGATGGCATCAAGTGATGAAAATACTACCTGAGTTTATAAGACATGACTAAAGCACACTTTTTGTAGTGGATGTGCCCCTTAGAATCTACCTAGCACTTTAAAACATGGAAAAAGTGAAAAAGTTGTGCCCTCATGATGGCTTAACCATTAGAAAGCTCCACCAAGTTTAAGAAAATGTGGAAAATGTGTCTTAGAAACCTCCACCTAGGGAATTCAAGTGGCATATGTAGCATTTAGGCACATTGAGAAACATTAAAAAAAAAAAATGAAAAAAGTGCCTTGTATAAGCACTCGGATTATTTGATTGTTTAAGTGTCTTGTATGACCAAAGGTAGCGTGTGAGTGCTATAGTTGATGAACATTAAACACATGGATTCAATAATAGTGCACCTCAATAGAATTCTAGCCTCCTATAACAACAATAAATGATGTTTTCCAAGATGAATGATAGCAATTATGTGCTTTAATATGATGGCATGCTATACATTTTTACCATGTTGATTTCAAGCATTTACCATAGGTTGGTACAATCAAAACAACAATAGTTTGAGTGGAAATCTCTTGATAGAAGGGTGCCTTATTGAAAAGGGGTCATGTTTAATAGGTGGTTACAATGAGAGGAAAAAGTTTTAGATTTCCAACCTCTCTAAGTTGTAGAAAGCAATATTTAGATTGTTTATGGTTGCATCTCTCTATGCTTGGATGATGGCAACATCTAAATATTTTTCTATAAACTTGTTTTCATACATTTATTAGAAAATTAGCATTCAAGTGCAATGTTGATGGTAGTTATGTTGGGTTATAGTTTGTCGATAAGCCCCAAGAAGCAATACTCACTTCGAAAAATTGGCTTAATAACGCCTTGTGATGATCATGATTTCAGTATTATTCAAATAGATCAATAGGTTTCGATGCACAATGTTTTCAAAATCATAATGGAGACTTATGCATAAAAAGTTGCTATATTTAATCACAACCATTTCTAACAATGGCCATTTCTATTGTTCTATTTTTGGGTAAAAATGAAGGCTCTTTTTAGGTCTTTTAATTTAGTTTCATTTTATTATTTGTTTAAAATATATTTCCTTTAAATTTTCTTTATTTCACTCTTTCTTTCGCTTGTAGGGTCTTCTTTTAAACTTTGTTTCTTTAGGATAATTAATTGTTATGTTCAAATCCTTAAAATCATATTCATGGTTGTTAGTTTTCATATCAGAAATGTAAACAAGCAAAAAATGTAACACATGAAACAATGAACACAACATTTTACCCTGGGAAAACCCTCCTACTCGAGGGAGAAAAACCCAACAAATAATATTCTCTTATAAATCAAATGAATAAGTGCAGAAAACTACATACAAAATCAGGCCCTAGAAAGGCTGAGTCTCATACAATGAGAAATAGCACTTCTCCTTGAAGCGAACCTTAACTGCACTAATGAAAACACTTCATCTTGAATGAAATATATTGCTTGAAAGTTCGACCTGTTGTTGATGGAATATGCAAACTGCTGCTGAAGATATTTGAATTGGAGTGAAATTGATTGCTTGATCAAATGAGAGGACTTCATCCTCTTTATATACAAAGTTGGGTGGCCTCCTCTCTAGGTTGGCCCTTAGAAAAATATAATTTATTTATGAAGCAAAGATCGACCTGCCTTTAATTAAGAGAAAATAGCTCTTGAAGCTATAAAACACTAACACTCCCTCTTAGCCAGGGAGGTATTTTCCATATATCCTCGTCATGGAGTCTCTCAACATGATGCTCACAATGCCTACACCCATTTTTGGAAAACCACATCGTTGTCTCGGAGATGTACAAGAGTTCATTATGGAGTCTCTCAACATGATTTCCACAATGGCTACACCCATTTGTGGAAAACACATCTCAGTCTTAGAGATGTACAAGGGTTCATCATGGAGTCTCTCAATGTGATGTCATCATGGAGTCTCTCAACATGACATCCACAATGGCTACTCCCATGTGTGGAAAGAAACACATCTCAGTCTCAGAGATGTACAAGGGTTCATCACGGGGTCTCTCAATGTGATGTCGTCATGGAGTCTCTCAACATGACGTCCACAATGGCGACTCCCATGTGTGGAAAGAAACACATCTCAGTCTCATAGATGTACAAGGGTTCATCACAGAGTCTCTCAATGTGATGTCTTCATGAAGTCTCTCAACATGACATCCACAATGGCTACTCCCATGTGCGGAAAGAAACGCATCTCAGTCTCAGAGATGTACAAGGGTTCATCATGGAGTCTCTCAACGTGATATCGTCATGGAGTCTCTCCACATGATGTCTCATCTCAGCCTCAGAGATGAACAAGGGCTTGCACCTCATATTTCTGTCTCAGAGAAATATACACTACAATAAATCTTCATGATGATGTCTCTCTCTGAAGCTCCAAGTACTTGCACCAACCTCCTAACCTCCTCGTCCAAGATTGTCTGCAATGCTTTCCTTAGAGGAATGATTTCCAATGCACACCTCTGGCATTACTGACTTGCAAGAGTTCAGGATTATCCTTCTTGACCTCATCCTAGATCACCCTATTTTGAATAGGTTTGCAGAGCTACCAATGTCAAATCCAGATTGATTGTCTTGTGCAATTTTGTTCTCTACAGCTGAAGAGGTCTTCCAAGGACTTTAGCACTTGGCCTTGCAACACTACAACTACTTAGTTGACACCTTCACTTCTTCTCAGTGTCACATAACTCCCTCTTGATCCCTGCCTCAAAGATTGCAAAGAAATCCTCTAGAAGTGAACTCCCCTTCATTGACTGATCTCAAAACCTTAATCCTTTTCACGGACATGCTCTCAACTCATGCCTTGAATTCTCAAAATTTAACTCCCTTTGAATGTCATTTCCTCCTCTTCGAAGTATCTGATCGCAATGAAAATCTATATAGGTTCTTCGTTGTTTAGTGTCTTCATCTTTCTCAATCTTATTTGTTGATGCAAATTATTCATCCAAGGCTGACCCAACCTTGTGCCCTCGAGAGATGTCTCTAGTGAAGAATAATGGGAGTTATGCGCCACCAACTCAGTCCCAAGGATGCAAGCTATGTCTCCATGTTTCTTCATTTCTCTAGCTGGCATGAATTCCTTACAGGATGCCTCAAGTTCTTCCTCCCTTTGAATTCCTTATGAAATCTCGGATATTTAATCCATCATCCTTTTTCTCCTTGATCCATCCTACATTTTAAGGAGATTTAATAATAGTTCATACAAATCAAACTACAAATGAAGCATGTAGTCATATAGAAAATATCATTAGATAGATCAATTGAAGGAATAATAGAACTTATCTTTGTCGATTCTGATATATCTTTCTTTTGACTTCACTCAATTTCTGCTCTTGGAAATGCTAATCACAACACTACAGATTACAAAGACAATCTGCTCAACTCAGTTTTCTCAGACACATTATGCAGCCAACATATTGATTATAGAACCAGACATCTCACTGAATCAAGATACCATCACAGTCCATGCACATAGGGAATGGTATCGATGCGACCGATCAATCACAACCTTTGGGCACCAAAGTGATTACTAGGTATGTAATAACCTTGAATACCACATATACATTCCTATAGAACCTACTTCAAACAGCTCCAATCTTCATTCAAAATACCAAACAAAATTATAGTTCTCAAAGCCACACTCAGAAATCTTCACAACTATAGCACGAATGGTATCTCCAAAATTTTTCATGTCAGTGATCACCACTCAAAAGAAACCATGACCTCTCCTAAAAAATTGCACGACTCAACCATAATCAATATAAAATAGTTGCCCCCAAATAACCAATGTCATATCCTCTTTGTACAACTCAGCAAAATTTAGGAGAAAGAATAGAAATTGAATTTCAGCCCAGAAGAATGTGATTTCATTTTATTCAAAGGTATAAAACATTAAAATACTTATCTAGCAATTCATCCAACAATGAAGATTTGTACTGTCATTAAGTGCTCAATCGGAATTCACAATATACTAGACAACATCGATAGACACCACATCCACGGGAGATAGTGCGGGCATGACCAATTTCACAACTTCTCATCATAGTCGACCAACGACATCCATCATTGTCATCCTCGAGCTCTTTCTCTAGACTAGCGATTAACACCCGAACATGATCTTGTGAGTCTGTCGTGCCATTATTGAGGAGAGTCTTCATGCATGAGCCTGAGTAGGGAACATTCCAGCTTTCATCTTGTGCAACATCGAAGGCTACCAATGGTATGTGTACTATTCTCATTCCACTTGATACCAGACCTCCTTGATAATTACCTACATCATCAGGATCCGCCACGATATCCTCAGATATATATATATATATATATATATATATATATATATATATATATTGATTTCTTGAAGAATTGTGACAACACATAGTATCGATATCCTCCATAAAACTCCCATCTTCAACTTCAATTATATCTTGTCTTTAATGCCATTCGATTACTCTGAGAAAGATCGAATCCTCAGAGCTTGACGTTTAGTTCTCCTTCCGACTCATTCAAGTGATATCATCACGAGATTCTTGATTTCACAAACACGACAATGAGTTGTGATGGTGATTGCTGATAACTCCCAATCAACAAGTCGATTGTGAAATATAATTCTGAGTGCCTATGTGCTAAAATCAAAATACTGGTTAGCAGATATACAAATACCTCCTCCAATTATTTGAGGCTTGTCAGAAACCTTCCAAAATAGCGTCCATGAGAGAATAGTTCAATATCAAAATACAAATTGAATTCCTCGGCACCGATGATAATCTCCGACTACAGAGTCCAACGTCTATAAAATTAGCACCTCAATCATCAATAACACCTGTAATAACATTATGGGAATGATGCCAACATTAACTGTGAACCTTCGAAGGTCAATCAATATAATCGCATGATATCAAATCCTCTATTTGTTGTTTCTCTCAACATAAGGATCAACTCTTGATAGCGGATGTAAGAAATCTCTAGTAATAATGATGTCTTCAAAGAATATCAGTTCATCAACAACAATGAACGACTTTCCCAATCACAAATACTTCTGCATCAAACGTGAGACCCAGTCAGATGAATATATCCCACTAACAGTTTCAAAAGAAACTCCAGCCAATGATTATGAATATAGAAGGCGCACACCACCGCTGATAGAAGCAGCATATCCCATTTCTTTACATCTTCAATGATTATTTATGCCCAACAATATAACGAATGACTTATGAATATATACTCCTGATGCCTCCAAATTACCACCGAGCATATAGCAGGGCCAACAAGATAGACTTTTCATCTCTTCACCAATCACCTTGGTGAATCGATCACATGTGCAACTATGAACTTCGTAATCACAGAGTATATCAAACTCCTTCATACTACTTAAAAAAATCTGATCACATCTCTTCTAAACCCCGCTCTGATACCATATTAGTTTTCAAATAAAAAATGTAAACAAGCATAAAATGCAACACATGAAATAATGAACACAACATTTTATTCTAGGAAAACCCTCCTACTCGAGGGAGAAAAACCCGACAAATAATATTCTATTATAAATCAGATGAATAAGTGCAGAAAACTGCATACAAAATCAGGCCCTAGAAAGGTTGAGTCTCATACAATGAGAAATAGCACTTCTCCTTGAAGCGAACCTTAACTGCACTAATGATAACACTTCATCTTGAATGAAATCTGTTGCTTGAAAGTTCGACCTGCTGCTGATGGAAGATGTGAATTGTTGTTGAAGATATTCGAATTGGAGTGAAATTGATTGCTTGATCAAATGAGAGGACTTCATCCTCTTTATATACAAAGTTGGGTGGCCTCCTCTATAGGTCGACTCTTAGAAAATTATAATTTATTTATGAAGCAAAGGCTGACCTGCCTTTAATTAAGAGAAAATAGCTCCCAAAGCTATAAAACACTAACAATGGTAACCTATAAATAAGTTCCTTGGGCACAAGTTATTCTTAATAGTAGTTGAAATGAAGTTTATGCAAAATTATCATTTACATATTTAATTCGAGTTTTTATGAGTTTGTGTCAAATTTTAAGTGGATTAAAATAAAGAGCGATGTTAAGATTTATATCAACAATATTATTCACTTAATAAACTATGCACTTGTTTTCATACTCACATTAGAAAATTGAAGAAAATGGCTTAATAAGATCTTGTGATGATTGTGATTTCAATATTATTTAGATAGATCAACAGTTTTTGATGGGCAATGTTTTCAAAATCACAATGGAGACATGCATCAAAAATTGCTATGTTTAGTAGAAGAAGGAGAAAAGGAAATATGGTCCACAATTTTAGGAACACTCCTAGCGCTAACAAGAATTTTTTGAAAAATTCCTCTCGTTTTGTAATTTTTTGAGGCTGCAATGGAGTCCAATAGATGGATTCTCATTTTTAGCAGGGGTTTAATGGTGTTTGGCGGTCTTGTGATCAGGCATTTGATCCTTTTCCACCCCGACGCTTCGGGAAATCGCTTGTTCGAGATATACAACCTTCATTTGATATTTGTTTATCAGATTCAAAAGCCAATGGTAAAGCTACTTCTCCTAGCAGGCTTTGGTCTGAGGTAGTTGTTGACTCTTGCACTCCGGCTTCTTTCCCTAATAATATTCTCATTAAATTTGGAGCTTCCTTCAATCCAAAATCCTCTTTCTCGAGTCCTGCCACTTTCCCTAACAACATATTTGTTTCTTGCCAAAAAAATTATGTTCCAAAGTGATATGGTTGTTCTCCCTTGACTTTTCCTAATAATATTAACATTAATCAGAGGGTTTGATTGGATCAAAAGGTTAAAGGTGTTGTCGAGTTTGTGTACAGTGGACAAATGCACATAACTCTCGTTCTAAGGGGAGTGTTAATGTTTCAGGATACAATGGAAAGGTTTAGGTTCCTAAACAATCAAGGAAACAGAGTAGAGTTTCAGATGATCAAGTTATTGTTACTCTTAAGGATACAATGTTGCAGCTACAAATCAAGGATCTCAAGGAGGTGGCACTCATTTGTAAGTTTTGGAAATTCTTTCCAAATCTTGCTTTTTTGCAATAGTGGATTTTTCAAACTTGGGAGGGATCTAACCAGGTTTTCTTCTTAGATAAGGGGGAAGGGTTTTTCGTGGTTTTATTTTCTGATAAAGATTCTAGGAATGTTGTTTATAGAAAAAAGTCTTGGATTTGTGAGGGCCATGGTCCATTTACTTCTTTATGGACTCCAAATTTTAGTCCCTCTTAGTCTATGGTCAAGTTCATTTCTTTTTGGGTTCAGTTAGAAGGGTTGTCGCTTGAGTATAGAGATTCTCATATTATTGAAACTCTAGGTAATCGGTTAGGCATTTATCTTCATCAAGATTTGCAGTTCTTTTCCAACCCTTCGTTGCCAGTTGGGTTTTGCCTTCTTATTGGTGTCACAAGAAATCTTTCAGCAATAGTCAACATCAAATCAAGTTCTGGGTTGTGGAAACAAAAGGTGGTTTTTGAGGACCCACAAAAAAATATTTTCATTGTCATTTGTTGGTTCATCATTCAAGTAAGTGTGAGGTGGAGTCGGTAGTGAACATGGAAGAGGTAGGTGATTCAAGCCCAAAGGTTCTTTTTCTTCACTAAATGATAAACCAATTGTTTCCTTTTCTACTCCTGCTAAGGATTTTGTGCAAAATGTTGAATTACCCATTTTGTCTAAGGAATTGGATATCAACTTTAAGTGGGATCAGAGTTTTAATGCATTAAGCACAAAGATTATGTATAAAGGATCTACTAGCAATGTGTTACATCAACTTGGGGTTTCAAAAGTTTCAGTCTTGAAATCAGTTGGGCGTCTTCATTTTGGTTCTTTGTCAGAGATCTATCTAGGTGAAGCTAGGTTTTTGCCACTCTTATTCTGACAAAGTAGAATGTGTTCATGGCAGATCTCTTTTAGATCTAGCAAGTAAGGTTAGGCCTTCAAATCTTGATGGTTTTAACAATTTAGGGAATTTTATGAGGTTTACATGTACACACAATAAGTCTATTTTTGTTTCTTTCGCATCTGGTTGGGATAAGCTTTTGTTGTCTCTCATTAACATTTTTCTTCATTCTCTTAATCTTTTGGTCCCTGAGATCAAGATTGTTAGTTTTCAACAACTGGATCAATGTGCTTCAATGTTATTTTTGGGTTTTTTAATCAATGTGAAGAAATGTTCAATGGTTTTGACAGTCAAGAGGAAGAGGGTAGTAACAACATGCAACCTCAACAAGTTTTAGAAGGCTCTATTTATTCACATCCTTTTGATTTGCCTTCTGATGTGGAGTTTGAGAAATTTGTTGATGAAGCTTTATTTTCTATAGGTGAACAGTTGATAGATGATATTGCTTCTGAGGTATTTGGGGAAGGGGAAGTGTCAGATGTTTTAGGTTCATTATCAATTTCTTAGTCCTTGTTGTCTCCTTCTACAAGTAAAAAATCTTCTGCCAAGAGGGCAGAAATCTTTAGCTACTAAGTTGCAAGAGGAAATTGCTGCAGGAATCCAGTCTACACTGGATGGCAAAATGGGTGGAGGTGAAAAGCAAAAAAGGCCAAGGAGAGCATGCCGCTCTCCTAGGATGCAATGAGGATAATATCTTGGAATGTTAGAGGCATAAATGCCCCTAACAAAAGGGCCCAAGTCAAGCAACAATTGGATGCTTGTAGGGCAAATGAAGTAGTTCTTCAAGAAACTAAAATTTCATATGAGGCTTTTGGATCTATTAGTAAGAAGTGGAACAAGTGGAATTCTTTTCATTCGCCATCTCAAGGAGCTTCAAGAGGTCTGGTCACATTATGGAATGCTAAGTCAATAAGTATTTGCAAGGTTCCTTGTGAGCATAATTGGAAATAAATGAAAATTACTCACTTTGATTTATCTTTTTGGTTGTTGAATGTATATGGTCCAAATAGTTTAGTAGGCAAGAAGTTGTTGTGGGATAAACTAAAAGAAAATTTGGATCTTTTGGGGCAAGACAAAGTTGTTCTTTCAAGTGATTTCAATGCAATAACATGTTTATTAGAGAAAAAAGGTGGTTTATGTCCTAAAAAGGATATGGAAGACTTTGCTCCTTTTATACAAGATAAGGCTCTGGTTGATATAATTCCACCAAATGGGAGGTTTACATGGACAAATAGGAGGAAAGATTTTAATCAAATTGCAGAAAGGTTAGATAGGATTCTAACTTCTTAGAACTGGATAGTAAGTGAATATGATTTAACATAAGAAATTTTGCCTTTTGCTACCTTAGATCATTTTGCAATTTCTTTAGATTTGACTCAAAAAAAAGTAAAGTCAAAGTTTCAATAAGTTTGAGGCTATGTGGTTTAGGCATCCACAACTTATTAATTTGTTAAAGCAATGGTGGTTGAATGCACCTTTTTGTCAAGGTTCTAGAATGTTTCAGCTGAGTAAGAAGTTGGATCATATTAAGTAGCATTTAAAACTTTGGAATCAACAAGTGTTTAAGAATATTTTTGTGTAGAAAGATCTGGTTTACAAAAGGCTTTCAGAGGTAAATGAAAGCCTTATTACTAATGGCCTAGATAATGTTCTATTTGACGAGCAAAGACAATTGCAAGAGGAATGGAAGGAATTTCTTTTGAGAGAGGAAGTCTACTGGTGGCAGAAATCAAGAGAATTGTGGTTAAAAGATGGGGATAGGAATACAAAATTCTTTCATATTTCAGCTCAAATCAAGAAATTAAAAACTACTATTTTCTCAATTCATGATAGTGTGTCAGGTGTTTTGCTAACAAAGGAGGAAGATATACAAAGTGTAGGCGTCAATTTTTTTTCATCTTTGCTTTCTGCTAATAAGGTTGATGATGTACAATTGGTAAGGGAAAAAGAAGAACTTCTTCAGAATATCCCAAAGTTTGTTTCTCAGGAAGATAATGATAGGTTGTTGGCTCCTTTTTCAATAAAAGAAGTTAAGTAGTATTTTCCATGCCACCTAATAAAGCCCTAGGCCCTGATGGTTTTACTACCATCTTTTATCAGAAATGTTGGGATTTCATTGGGGTTGATATTCTAACTACTTTGGACGAGTCAAGAAAATCAGGTGGCACATGTTAAAGAAGTTCAATGTAACTAATATTGCAATCATTCCAAAGTTAGCTTCTCCAAATACATTCTCAAACTTTTGGCCTATTTCACTTTGCAACACTATTTATAGGTTTTTTACAAATGGCGTTTATTTACAGTTACATCCTCTTGTTTCTTCAATCATATCTGAAGAGCAGGGTGGTTTTGTTCCTAGCAAAGAGATAGCAGAAGGTGCAATTGTTGCTCATTAAGTTTTGCACTCCATTGATGTAAATAAAATGTTTACCATGATAATAAAACTGGATATGCAAAAAGCATATGATAGGGTTGATTGGTCCTTTTTGAAGCAGATGTTATTGAAATTTAGCTTTTCTTCTAAGTGGTGCAAGTGGATTATGTCGTGTTTGTCAGGTGCCAAGTTCTCAGTGTTGTTAAATGGTTCAACAGTTGGCTTTTTTGGATCAACTCAAGGGGTACGGCAAGGTGATCCACTTTCACGATTTTTGTTCATTATTTAAGCGGAAGCTTTGAGTAGGTCAATCCATAAAGCTCATGAGCAGCGAATTATTCAGGGAATTTGTATTCCAAATACAAATATAACAGCAACACATTCCCTTTTTGCTGATGATACATTGCTTTTTGGCAAATTTGTAGTATCAAAAGCTTTGCACATAAAGTCGGTCTTGGATAAATATACTTGTGCTTCGGGACAAAGAATAAATGAGGGAAATCAAAAGTATATGTGTTCAATACAAAATTTGTTATCGAGAAATGGATTGTGAAGCTATTAGATTTTGAACAAGCACAACTTCCTTGCAAATATCTTGGTATTCCTTTCTTTGCAGGCCAAAATAAGATATCTTATTGGCAAAAGATTATACAAAGCATACACACAAAAATATTATCTTGGAAAGGGAGATGCTTATCTTTATCATGGAGAATTTTGATGGTGAAAATTGTGTTATCCACGATTCTAAATTATTTGTCAATTTTAAAAGCTCCTAAATCAATTATAGTTCAAATTCAAAAGCTGATTAGAAACTTTCTATGGACTGGTAATTTGGATAGTAAGAAAAAAATACCTTTAATCTCTTTGGAAGCAATGTGCTTGGAGAAATTAAGAGGAGCAGGGCTTCACAATATGGTGGAAAGAAATTTGGCATTAGATGCTAAAATGGTATGGCGCATGTACATGAAGCCCCAGTTGAAATGGTGCAAGCTCATGCAACATAAGTACTTGGGATAATTTTAATTCGTCAAGAATTCTTACAATTTCAAATCCACTTGTAGGGTCTACAATATGGAATTTTTAGTTTCATGTAGGAAAATCATTGTTCTGCATTTAACATGGTAAGTGAATAATGGGAATGAGGCGCATTTCTGGAAGGATTTTTGGAATCGATACCCAATTATAAATTCACTTCATGCCTTTCAAAGTACATGAATCTTGTAGTCAGAAAGATGGGGGACAAGGGTTATGGAGTACATTCACCAAGTAGATGCTCTCACTAGTAAAGTACAATGGAAGCATTTTTCAAAGCTACCAATAAACAATGAACATAAGAGGTTATTACAATCTATTCGTCAGGGTCAAGTTGTTTTCCAATCAGCTGGTAATGATAGGATAATATGGGCAAAGTCAAAATCAAGGTCTTATACAGTAAAGGAGGGCTATAAGTCAATATCACAAGCTAGTTCACATGTAGTGGTACAAAGACCATATAAATTTTGTTGGAAAATGATTTTGCCTGAAGTTGGTTGTTTTTCATGGTTAGCCATCAAAAACAAAATTCTCACAAGTGATAAGCTTGCAAAACTAGGGATAGTCGTGCCTTTTAAATGTGTTTTGTGTAATCTAGAATTTGAAGATGTCAATCATCTATTTATGTTATGCCCAATAGCACATTCATGTTGGATGTTCATGGTAAGTAAAATGCATTGGCAATCATCATTTCCAGATACTCTTTGGAAGGTCTTTTCAAGCTAGCCAAAGTTTTATCAAAACTCATTTTTTGCAAGCATTTGGAGTATTACTCCTGCATCAGTGGTTTGGGCCATATGGTGGGCAAGAAATAGATGTATCTTTAGAAAAGAGAAATTTGATCTCAACCAACTCTTAAATTCTTTAGAGTAATCAATTTCTTAAATAGTAAATGGGTATGTGCAAAAAGTAAAGCATATTGGATCAGTTTTTATTGATTGGGTTTCAAAGTTGATGTTGTCTTGGCCTCTTCTCAGCCTCCCATTCAAAGGGAGTTTACATAATCCAATTCAAAAGATTGACAGAGCAAACATAAAATGGATTCCTCCACCATTTGGTATGTCCAAGTTGAATATAGATGGAGCGGCTAAGGGAAATCCAAGATCTTCTAGAGTAGGGGTGATCATTAGGGATTATAAAGGTATGGTGCTTTGTGCAAAGTCCTTCAAGTTGGAATATGGTTCTAATAATGTAGCAGAGGCACAAGCATTATTGCAAGGTCTAAAGTTAGCAAGCGGTTTTAAGCTTGACAAAATTCAAATAGAAGGTGACTCATTGATCCTGTTAAATGCATGTCGGGAGTGTAAGATTGTAAACTGGAGGTTGGGGTATATAGTCAAGCAGATTTGGGCATTGCTAGATAAAATAGGGCAATATCAGATTCTTCATATTTATAGAGAAGGGAACACCATGGCGGATTTTTTGGCTAATCTAGGTTGTGAACAATCAGAAAATGAAGTTACACATATAGCTGTACCAAGGAAGTTTCATTCTAAATTACAAGAAATATTGGTAAAAGATACGGGTATTCTATAAAATTGATTATTCAATTTTATAAATTACTTTATGAAAAAGATAAATGTGAGCATTAAAGGCAAGATATTTTGGAGGGATAAGTTCATAGGATATCGGAAAATTTATGTTTCGTGGCAGAATGTACATTAAGGTGTAGTTTTGTGCAGCTTCATTTATCATGTGTAAAGCAAAACTTTATGCTTTCAGTTTGTCAATATGAAAATGTGTAAAATGTTTGAAACCATTTAAGAACTGGATGCCATGATGGTGCAAGTAACGTCTAAGTAGCGGATGTATTATATAGGATATGATGTGGCAGGGGTTTGTGGTAAGTTATCACATAAGGTTGCAAGGGCAAGCCAACTATGCAAGCACAGTTATTCAGATAATCATTCACATGTGCCATGAAAGGATATGATGTGGTAGGGGTTCGTGGCAAGTTACCACATAAGGTTGCAAGGGCGAGCTAACTATGCGAGCATGTTTATTCAGATAGCCATTCACATTTGCCATGAAAGGTGTGAAATGATTGTATGTGATGGTATCAATCTTTATTTGGTTTGAGTCATATGCTTAAGGACAAATATGCTATACTAGTGTTATCATTCTAAGTGAGCATATGTTGAAGGAGCTTCACCTGGGACTATCTAAATTGGATACAATGCTTCTTCATTAATTTTAGCAATGGAGTTAGTAATGGGAAATAGTACAAAATCCAAAAAGAAGAGGCTTGTTTTTATTCTCCGTAAGGTCGCACATTCATATCTGACAGGTTCCATGTGTTTCAGTAGTTCATCGCATCTAGCACTAGTTTTAGAGTATAAGCTTCAAGGGAGCTTGGTACTATGCGAAAGATTTGGAGCATGGGAAAAAAATTCTCAAGCGCGCAAAGGATTATGTGATTTTTAAATGCTAATGTGTGATTTATTGCACAGGGAAAAGGTACGAAGGTTTGCATTTCATAATAAGGAGCTAAGCTTTTAAGCATGAGGTGTCTACCTTAAGCTTATTCAATACTAGGAGGTTTATTTTGAAAGGACTTTTGCGGTCCTGCATTATCAAATCAAGCATATTTTCTGATGATTATGGGATAATCAAAGATTTTTGCTCTCGACTCTTTCATAACTTGAGTTTAACATGTAATTACCTGGGTTGGTTTTTTTTATTTATAGTGGCATTGGCTGAATGGCAATTTGTGCCATCTTTCTCAATGTTTGTCATCTCGTAGTATCATGTTGCGGCTTTATAATATGCATTGTCATACAGTTAGCGGGGTATTTTGTGCTGCCGATTAATTGTTGTGTTGTCGAGGACTGAGCTTCCATACTGAATATGGACCTTCATTTTCTTCATTGGGTGTTGTTTGAGTCTGGTGTTTGACATAGTATTTGGTGGGCCGTGTTTTGTTGGTGGTGTGATCGTCATTGCTTTTAGTGAATTCGTCATTGCTTCTGGAGTGATTGTCATTGCTTCTGGTGTGTTTGTCATTGATTATGGTGGGTCGTGCTTTAATTTGGTTAGAGTTGGTTTTCTGGTGATATGGAGTACCTTCTGAGGAACAACAGGGCAAGATTTCAAGTGCAATAATGGGAGCAACCATTTTCAGGCACTCTAGAAAAGGAGCAGTTGAAGGAAGCGTTCAAGGTAAGTTGCCCATCTATCTGCAGTTGTATAAAGTTTGTAGTAGGTGAAGAAATTATATGCCCACAAACTCAGAGGATAATCTTTCCATCCAATTTGGTATCAATTTTTATATCAAATTTGCTTGACTTGGTGAATGATTAACAAATGGTCCAAAGCATTGCATCAAAGACTAGTAAATGAAGTTTTTATGGAGAATAATGCTTTTCTTCAAAGTGTTCAAGCATACGATCTCTGGAATGGTGATGCATTTTTGGGAGGACCCTTCCCAAGACACTACCTGGTTCACAAGCATAAATATGTAGAGATCCTTGAAGCATTTAAGATGTCAATTAAGTTGGATTGTTCTGGACATTTGTATATGTTCTGGACATCTGTATAGAGCTCTTGCTAAATATCATTTTGAGTTGGGAGATGATAAAGTCAGTAAGTTCAAATGAAAGTATAATGCAATTGCTATACTTTTATCTAACGACTGTGTGCCTGAAAACCAACCAAAGTTTCCTATTCTTGTTCCTGATATCAATGTCACAGTTCACTCGCAATCAGCCAACCAAGCCAATGAAGCTGCTTGTGAAGAAATTGGTGTTAGTGCAATGTCCTATAGTTGGAGCTGAAAATCTGTTATGACACTTTTTGCAAATGTCTTAAGTATAAGTGATGATGCATATATAGTATCATATGTAAAGGAAGTATTATTTTTGTTTTGTGAAAGGCTGATGGAAGGAAAAAAGTATAGAATTGTAGACTTGCAGCCATTTTATTGTTCAAAGTGTGCGATAACTATGTAATAGAAATTTTGTCATGGTTGTCTGGGGCATAATAGTTGAAAATAGGGAAAAGTTCAATCATCTCAGCCAATGTCAAAGTTATTTGGCATCCTTGTAACTAAAATTACATATATATTAATATATTATAGGCTTAGCCTTTTGATTAAAAATAAAAATAAAATGATATGTTTAATCACAATCATTTCAGCGGTAGTCATTTCTAGTGTTCTATTTTTGGATAAAAATGAGGACCTTTTTAAGATCATTTTGTTATTTGTTTATAACATATTTGCTTTAAAGTTCTTTATTTCTCTCTTTTTTCGGCTTTTAGGCTTTTAAACTTCATTTCTTGAAAATAATTAATTATTACTTTCAAATCATTAATAGCATATTCATGGTAACCTATAAATAAGTGCCTTGGGCACAAGTTATTCTTAATGGTAGTTGAGGTGAACTTTATGCTACAAAAATTATCATTTGCATATTTGATAAGATTTTTGTGTTTGTGTCAAATTTTAAGTGGATTAAAACAAAGGGTGGTGCTTAGCTTTGTATCAACACTATCTTTCACTTAAGTAACTGTGTGCTTTTAAGGGTTTTTTCTTCAATGTTGCATTGTGGTTTGGTGTTGGAAGTAGCTTTTGTTCAATTCATTGGATCTATTGGTCTCTATTTTCAGCAAATTAGGAAGCATTCATAATTTAGTTTACACTGATTAATTGCAAGCTATGATTCACTAAAAAAACTCATTTGTGATAAAAGAACCTTTAAGTCTTGTGCTCAACCTCAAAGAACCAAAAAGATTTTTCAAAGCTTATTTTCTTTATACAAAACCCCATTGACAATATCATAAAGAGTGTATAATTGTGAATCTTGTTCATAGGTTTAGGTTTAGGAGTCATGTTTAGTTTTCATGGAGCTTCCCTGCTAATTTGAAGAAAGGTTTATCCTTGTGTGCTATTCTATTTTGTGTTGTCTTGAAAGAGACAAATAAAAATACTATCAGACTATAGAGAAAAGACGCATGAAACTACACAACTCAATGCATCAATCTCTAGCAAGTTACTTGCCAAGCAAACAAACTCATGAGTTGAGCGCGAAATCACCAAGTCTGCAAATTATGGCCTATGCTATGATAACTTGGCTCAATATAATTCCAACACTGCCGTCAAAACTTGGTTGGCCTACATTAACATGACTGAAACTGTCAAAAATAAGTTAACAATCACAAGTCCCTAGGTGGGTGCATACCAAATGAAAGACTACGGAATTAGGAATGAAGTAATGCATTGAAAAAGCCATGAAGAAATCAATGCAATCTTTCCTAGGTTGGAGACTCCTTTTCAGTCACAAGTGACCCATACTATTAGTTTTAGAGATCCCAAATAAAACACAAGAATGGAGAATTTGTTTGATCTTAAAGTCAAACATCACCTTTTATGTTCTAGCCATAGACCCTGGAAAATAAAGAAAGGTGCAGGTGTAATAAAGCCAAAGTTTACCCTTTAGGCTATTGAAAAGTGATCCAATAGCCATATTCTCTCTAGCCAAGTGCCACCACTATAGTGGAACAAACCAATCCAATGCAAAGCGACCGAGCCAACCACCCAAACAAGCAATGAACAAAACAGCCCAAGGCCACTGCCTACCAATTTAGCTTAGTGTTGAGCAAAAACAAAACAAACGAGCCAAGCAATCAAGATGGATTAATGGGAGTGATGGGATCACCCAAGCGACCAACCCTTGAACCCACTACCCACCCTCTTTGTACTAAGTGGGGCATCACCGATCGGGCTCTTTACCAAATGACCAGAATACAAAAGAATCCAGGCACCCACCCCAACAAGCCATGCAAAGACCCAACCAAACAAAACAACCAAGCCACAATCTGTGCAAGGGTTGATGCAAGCAACTAACTGAGGCCCATTTTCTACCCCCTACCTAACACAGACAACTACCCCTACCTGACACAAGCAACTAGACCCTCAACCCATTGATAATTGAATTTTTTTTCTTTCTGTACAAGTACAATCTAATGTCATCAAGCAAACACAATGTTAGCAATAGAAAGGAAAACATGACCTATACCTGCTTCCATATAGCAGTTGCATACATAAAGTTGGAGCTTTTTTATATAGCAGAGTAGTAATAAAGACATATGCTAGGCCCTTGCCACCTCTTCCCTGTAAGAACACTGTGCTAAGTATTTTATTTTCCATCATTTTGCAGTAAAAAGGTGTTTTATTTTAGGTTTGGCTATGTGTATCATTTGCAGTTCCTGAATATGAGTGTTTTGGCATAATCTTGGACGTACAAAAAAGAATTATAGGCGGATCTAAACATGCAATCAATGTTTCCTTTAGTGCCCAATAGTAACCCAACAAGATGTAGCCAAAAGAGTGCTTGCCTTTGCTTATGTTTATCCAAAAACCTAGGAATATGCATGCTATTTGGGGAACTCGTGTAAAGAAACAAAGTTCCTTAGAAATTGAGGAGCAGCTGCTGGAACTCTGCTAGTATATTATTTTGCAAAAGCCAAATGCTTCTAATAAAGCCAATAATTTGGAAAGAAGGCATAAAATTACAAACCTCACATCAATTTTACATTTATTACAAATTCCAAATAACACACTCAAGGGAAAGCAAATGTTCATTTACTTGCAGTGGAATCCAGAGGACTATGTCAATAAAGGGCTCTGCTGATCGATTATAAATTCTTCCGGCAAAACTTAATGTCAGACATAGAAGTCAGATCTCAGACACTAACAATTGCTCTATAACCACCTTCTTCAAGCTGTTTTGCCAATGAAGCATTTCCAGTTTTCACAATGAGACCATTCTCCTAAGCATACCAAAAAACTGTAATTAGAACTGATAAAAAGGATTTGCATTCACATTAGTGTTGCCCTTAATACCAAATTAGGAACTCTTTGGTTAGTTTGGTGCTTCCACTTACCATTATGTGCACATATGTAGGCTTTATATATTCAAGAAGGCGCTGATAGTGGGTGATCATCAACACTGCATTTTTAGGAGTTAATAATCCGTTTACAGCTTTTGCAACATCTTGTAAAGCATCAACATCTAATCCAGAGTCAATCTCATCTAGAATAGCCAAATCAGCCTCAAGCACCTAAGAAAATAGAAATCAAATTCAGTCAAACCCATTATTTTCTGCATAAAATATTCATTGCATTCAAATAAAGTATTTATGATTGCATAAGGATGCCTGACTGCATAATTTTGTCAAACCAATTATATTCCAAATGCAAACAAGATATTGTTTAGTTATCATTCTTATCTGCCATTAAAAGTAAAGGTAAACATAAACCATCTTTAGTTCTTAGTTAAAGATTTTAAATTTTCACAGTTAGAAATAATATCACATATCTGATACCACTGCAATGTTTTTAGTTCTGATATATTTAGTCTCCACTCTTCAGGGAAATTACAAGATCAATAATTGAAGGTGGCCTATCTTTAGTTCTGTCCTTGAAATCAAAGGTGGTCTATTAATAGATGTTGCCTGCCTATTCAATTATGTATAAGTAAAATAATTCTTTTGCTTTTTGATTAAATATACAACAGTACTAACATAAAAATACTTATTAGGTGATTTACCCTAGAAAAGTTGTGAATATCCAAATCACAAAGAAATCCTATAGAAGACCAGCAAAACTATGCACCTATGTTCAGATAAATAGAAATAAATAAATAAAACAAAAGTGAACATATCAGGCTAAAAGGAAATTGAAATCTGCCTGAAAGAACAATGTCAAAGAGCTTTAGTGACCCCTGCACCTGAACAAGGCATAAACTTCCTAGTTGAATTTTATATCCATAAATAAAATTTCCAATTATTCAATGTGAAGAGCATAGCCCACCCCTCTTATGCTTCAGCTATGGTATCTGGAACAAGATTATTCCCATCCTATTCTAAAAACTGCCGAAGTTCTGCTGGATGTTTATCCTGATTTCAATCTCTCACAGAAATTACAGAACATAACCTGCTAGTGAATTATGTTTGTATCAAACATCCAATAGGCAATAAATCATAGGAAAGACGCAGAAAACATCAAGTCATATAAAGTTTTTTCCCAATTTCATGTGATAAGATAAGTCATAAGGTAGGAAAAGGCAACAACTTTAGACATATTTTGCTAGTTCATAAATTTATTTTTTGAGAACTCTAATGGCAGATTACTATATGGAAAATTAACAACTGTGAAGTTTCTTATGCTTTCCACAGTTATCATAGCAATGGAGGCTGGCATCTTTCATGTCTTACTAAAAGTAAAGCACATGCAAGAATCACAGACTAACCTTCCTATCTTGTTAACTATTTTCACTCTGAAAATGAGAAGAATTGCTGCTCATGTTCATTTTGAGATTTGAACTTCTTGACAACTCAAAACTCTAAAATATCTTGGGATTAAATACTCTTATGAACATAATTATCATGCAGTGTCTCTTGAATGAATTGTGGAAGTTCTCCAAGATATGTGTGTGTGGGGAGGGGATCCAAAGTCAAGGAAATTATTCCTTTCCCTAATGGTGAAATTTTCATATCACTGCTAATATGCAATTACATATCAACAAATATCACAATCTTGTACAAAGTTGGACTCTTTCCTATACAGTTGACCCTATCTCATCCATTCCTACACATTTTCCCATACATTTCATATTTACTGCACCTCCCATGTCTAGACATCCATTTCCCACACAGATTTTACCTCTCCCTTGTCCTGGGTCAATTCTGCGAGGAGTGATCAATCCCGCAACACACAGAACTGACTCCAAATATTCAAAATTTTGAATTTTGATGACTCCCACCATGAACCAACTTGGTACACATTTTGTGTGATTATTGCTATGTAGTGGCATTTAAAGGCATTCATTTGGACCATAGTTGGAAAACTCGCCAATTGCAAGTACTTGGCAAGCCCAAAAAACTTGGTTTGGAAAAACTTGGCAAAAAATTCGGCAACTTTAAAAATTGCTTAAATTTCATTAAAAACGCATTTTGTTTGCAAAATTCAATGATAAGATGCATCCAATGAGTACATAAAAGAAACAAGCTGAGTCTAGTTGTATTTGATTGATTTGAAAGAAAATTGGGTACAAAATGGCATCCTCAAGTGGAATGCGCTGATGTTGATATTCTGAAACAAAATGAAAATAGCAAATTGTTTTTATAAAAATGAAAGTAAATACTACATTAATATATTTTACAAATTTACATCTTCCTCTTTCCCATGTCTAGTGAAAACTAGGGGAGAGGTAGAACTAGACAATATTATAGATGAAGACTTGTAGGCAAACTTGGAAACTTGGACTTGGAGAGTACCTAGAAAATCAAATGAATTCAATGGGAGTTTGAGGGCAATGCCCCCAGTGGGATCGAGGGGCAGCGCCCCATGTGGGGGTATGGGGGCAACCAGAATTCATTTAACAATTGTTGAATTAAGGTAGCTTTGGTCAAATATAAATGATGATTGAATTTATTCAACATCATCATTTATATATATCGAAATCGCTACATCCCAAGTATATGTTTTCGATCTGCAATTAGAGATTATTACTTGTAGATTATTGGCTTTACATGTTCTTCATTGAATCCCGATCAAGTATCATTTTCAATAATCACTTCTAGATTGAATATTATTATTTATTTGTTTGTGCATGTTAAGTTCAGATCAAACTTGTAAATATATCCGATTGTCAAAGCAACTAACACTGATTGATAATCGGGTAGTTAGTTAAGACAGAGTGGCACAAATAATGGGACACGTCCCATGAGAGGACGTGTCTCCCATTTAGATATTTAATATTGTTTCAATCCTCATTTGAAGACATCGAAATTAATATATGTTCTACACTTGAGGATCGAATATCAGTAAGACAAAATCAAACTTCGAAATTTCATGATACATACAACCAAGATTTGATTTGACATCAACTTCAGAATTTCAAGTTCATTATTTTGTTTATAATCTGATAGATTTAATCATATTTATCATGGTATCAGAGCCACGTTGAGAAAAGATCTGAATTAAATCCAGATATCAGATTATTTAGAAAATCGTATTTTCTCTTGAAATTACAAACACATTACATTCTTCATAATGTCAAGTGTAATCAGATTTAAGGATCGTCTTGAAGCTGCAAACAACTTTACTTCATGGAAATTCAGAATCATGATGATTCTGAAAGAAAATAAGTTAGATTCATTTGTGAAAAAAAACAAGACAGAACCAGAGAATGATCTGGAGAAAACTCAATGGATTCAGAATGATGAGAAAACTATGAAAATTATAGTAGATGCAGTTAGGGACCATATAGTACCTATTCTATCTAAACATGAGACTGCATATCAAATGTTTAAATCCCTTGAGAGCGCCTTTGAAATAAACAACACCAGTAGGACCCTTGCTCTAAACAGGCAACTCAATCATGTTCAAATAAACAAGGGAGAATCCATTAATGCATATTTCATGAGAATCAATGAATTAAGAAATCAACTGTCAACAGTCGGATATCAAATTGATAGCAAGGAGTTAGCACTAATAGCTCTAGGTGGCCTACCAAACTCATGGGAGTCATTTGTTCAAGGAATAAGTGCAAGATCAAAACTCGCTAAATTTGATAGGCTAAGAACAGATTGCTTATAAGAAGAAACAAGACTAATGACAAAAGAAAACAATCAGAAAACCATAGATGAGGATATTCATGTGCTAAACACAAATTCTCATAAGAAAGGTAAGAAGAAAAACTTCAAGAGAAAGAAAAATTCTTATGGAAAGGGACCATTCAAGAAAAGGAAAGACATCTCCCAAATACAATGTTTAAGATGTGATCAATATGGACACTATGCAATGAAGTGCCTTGATAGAACAAAACAACAAGCATCCTTTGCTAAAGTTGGAAACACAAATACAGAATATGATTCTGAGAAATTTGTCTTCTACTCAGCATTATCAAATCAAGTATCAAACAAAGTCAACAACTAGATAATTGATAGTGGTTCATCAAGGCACATCACAGGGTTCAGAGAACACCTAGATACTATGATAGAAGAAACTGACAAAGAAGTAACTATTGGGGATGATTCTGCACATCCAGTAAGGGGGGTTGGAACTTGCACCATAAATTTGAAATCTGGCCTCTCTACAACTCACTGGAGTATTGTTTGTACCAGGAATAAAGAGGAATCTAATATCCATTTCTGCTCTTGAAGACAACGGATATAGGGTTACCTTCATGGATGGAAAAATTTTGGCATGGCCAAAGAACTCCACTATAAAGAAGGCACAAACTATAGGTATAATACAAGGATATCTCTACAAACTGTGCACTGACTCTAAACAAGCTCTTATTCATGAGACCTCTAATTCAAATGAAATTTGGCATCGAAGATTAAGACATATTCATTTTCGTGCCCTACCTTTTGTAGAAAAATTAGTAATAGGATTGCCCAAACTAAAACAAATTCATGAAGGAGCATGCAAAGGGTGTGCCCTAGGGAAGAATACAAAGGGAACCTTCCAAAATAGTTTGAGTAAAACCAAAAATGTACTAGAACTAGTACACTCTGACTTATGTGGACCCATGTCTGTACCCTCCATGGCAGGATTCTTATATTATGTAATATTTGTAGATGACTTCCCTAGGAAGACCTAGATATATTTTCTTAAGTGTAAAGAGTCGATAGAAATCCTTAAAAGGTTAAGGAGTTCAAAGAACTTACAAAAAACTTCTCCGGGAAGAAAATCAAAATACTAAAAACAGATAATGGGAAGGAATACACCTCAGAAATCTTTAAGGAATTTTGTGTAAATGTTGGGATTAAGAGGGAGTTTATTGTAGCCTACAATCCTCAACAAAATGATGTTGCTGAAAGGAAAAATAGAACTATTGTAGAAGATGCTAGAGCAATGTTGTTCGACCAAAACATAGAAACCTCATTTTGAGTAGAAGCCTCTAGGACAGCTGTCTACATCCAAAATAGATGTCCCCACTCACATCTAGATAACAACACTCCTAAAGAAGCATTTACTGGTATAAACCCTGACATAAGTCACTTAAGGATCTTTGGTTGCCCTGTCTACATTCATGTACCTAAAGAAAAGAGATCTAAATTAGAACCTTCTGGAAAGAAAGGGATATTTGTGGGCTATAGTGAAACCTCAAAAGCCTACAGAATATACATATCCGGACAGAAACAAATTGAACTAAGTAGAGATGTCATATTTGAGGAAGACATTGCTTTCAAAAGGGCAAAGAGCTCAAATGAGATAGAAATTCAAGATACTCATAAAGTCTTGGAGGAGGATCCTGCTCCTAAGATTCAGAGGGAGTATCCTGAAGAAATCGTAATTATAAATTGTTAATGTATGGTAGCTTCGGTCAGATATGAATGACAGTGATGCAAGTATCACTGTCATTCATGAGTGATCGAAAACTATCATACAGATTATGATATTTCTATAAGAATCAATTAAAATCAAAATTATGAACAGTCATATTAAATTCTATCATTCCAGTGATTTTCTGTATTCATGTGAAATCGGAATTCTCTTGAAAGTCATACGCCATCATATTGAAGATTATATACGTGTGAGTATATACTTAACAAATGGTAAATGAGAGTAATTACCAGCCGCATCCTAAGGGACGCGTCCCATGAGTGGACGTGCCTCCACTCGTGGAGAGAAGTCCTCTCATGAGGCGCGCCTCTTAGGAGGGGCAGACTTCTTCCCTTATTTATGATGGTTCCTCAATCGATATGCAAACATAGAAATCAGATAATGTTATGCAATCAGCACATTCACACTTAGTCTAAAATCTGGAAATTGAAGTTATAAGGAAATCTGGAAATCGAAGTTAGAAAAAATTCTGAAAGTTTATTTGAAACTTATAATTGTTTTACTCAGAATTGAAACTTAGTTTTGCTCTTAGGTATTAGAATCCTTCTATTAGGAAAGATTTGATTACATTTGCATGGTATCAGAGCCACGGTGTGCGAATCCAAATCAAATCTTAAATCAGATTGCTCAAAGAAATTCGTATTTTTTAAATCGAATTCACATTCTTCATAATGTCAACGATGATCAGATTTGAAGATCGTCTTGCAGGAGCAGATAACTTTACATCATGGAAATTTAGAATCATGATGATCTTAAAAGAGAATAAACTAGACTCACTTGTGAGAGAAAATAAAAGGGAACCTGAGTCTGAACCTGAGAAAAGTCAATGGATTGAAAACAATGATAGGGCCATGAAAATCCTTGTAGATGTAGTAAGGGATCATATAGTGCCTATCTTAGCAAAACATGAAACTACATACCTTATGTACAAATCTCTTGAGAGTACTTATGAGATCAACAACACCTGTAGGACTTTAGCATTAAAACAACAAATCAACAATGCCCAAATGAATAAAGGCGAGTCCATTAATATATACTTCATGAGGATTATTGAACTTAGGGATCAATTATCCACAATTGGATATCAAATTGACAACAAAGAGTTAACCTTAATTGCACTAGGAGGCCTACCAAACTCATGGGAGTCATTTGTTCAAGGAGTAAGTGCGAGATCTAAACTCCCTAAATTTGATAGGCTAAGAACTGACTGCCTTCAAGAAGAAACAAGACTCTCCTCTAAGGAAAATAAACAAAAGAACATAGATGAAGACATTCATATACTCAACACAACATCTAATAAACGGAACAAGAAAAACTCCTACAAGAAAGGATATTTTAAAAGAAAGAGAAATTCCAATGGAAAGGAAACTTTTAAAAAGAAAGACATCTCTCATGTACAATGCTTTAGATGTGATCAATATGGTCACTATGCAATGAAGTGCCCTGACAGATCCAAACAACATGCATCCTTTGCCAAAGTAGGAAAGACAATCTCAGATCATGAATCTGAAGACCTTGTGTTCTAAAAGGACAAATGGACTTAGAGTTACCCCTATGGATGGGAAAACTCTAGCATGGCCTAAATCTCATCCATTTATCAACAAAAAAAAAAAAAACATCCCATGGAGGATCTTGTAAAAGTTGTGTCTTAGAAAAGAAAATAAAACCTTAAAAATGTATAATAGAAACCTACATCTTAAGGAACTCTGCATGAGTGCTGGAATTAAGAGGGAGTCCTCAAGTTGTTTGACCTAAACATTAAAACCATTCAAAAGGTCATGAAGTTCAAGTATGACAGAGATCCATTTCCCTAGGTTACCTGAAATGGAACCTGCTCCTGAGATTCAGAGGGAGCATCCTGAGGAAATGCCACTTAAATCTTCTACCACTTCATATGAGGACCACTTTGAGCAAGGAAGATGATCAAAGAAGCAAAGGATCTTGCAGCACCTAAAGGATCACTCTGGGAGAAAGTCTTCCAACATCAAGCTTGAAAAGGTGCATGACAGAGGAATATCAATCCACCCTAAAGAATGATGTATGAGACATAGTGCCTAGACCAAAAGAGAAATCTGTTGTTTCTTCTAAATAGCTCTTCAAAATCAAGCATGCTGCTGAAAGCATTGATTATGAAGAAACATTTGTACCTGTTGCCCGCTATACATCAGTAAGAACAGTGTTAGTCATTGCAGCAGCTAAAGGTTGGAAGGTCCACCAAATGGATGTGAAAACTGCCTTCCTGAATGGAACCATTGAAGAGGAAGTCTACCTGGGAACAGCCTGAAGGATTTGTGATACATAAATCTAACTCACATGTGTGCAGGCTCAAGAAAGCTCTCTATGGGCTTAAAACAGGCTCCCAGGGTCTGGTATGGAAGAATTGACAGCTATCTCTTGGGATTAGGATTTTCCAAGAATGATGCTGACTCCTATCTATACTTCAAGTATGACAGAAATCAGAAGGTATTATTCTAAATCAAGGGAAGTACACTATTGACATTCTGAAAAGATTTAGAATGTTGGACTGTAGACCAATGTCCACACCCATGGAAACCAACCTTCTCAAATTGAAAGAAGCAGCAGCAGAATCCAAATGTGCAGATCTGACCCTTTACAAGACAGATGATTGGATCCTTGATGTATCTGGTTAACACCAGACCTGACATATGCTATGTTGTAAATGCCCTCCACCAATTCATGTGTGAACCCAAGGAAATTCACTTGATGGCTGTAAAACATATCTTTAGATATCTTCAAGGTACCATTGGATATGGGCTTCATTACAAGAATGATCCATTAGATCTACATGGATATTCAGATTCAGATTGGGCTAGAAGTGTAACTGATCGAAGAAGTATATCAGGATGCTGTTTTAGTTTGGGATCAGCAATGATCTCCTGGATTTGTAGAAAACAATCATCAGTTGCACAGAGCTCAACAGAAGCTGAATACATTGCAGCCTCAATGGGGGCAAGAGAAGCAGTGTGGCTTCGTAAATTGATTGTGGGACTCTTTGGTGAGCCCTTGAATCCTACAATCATTCATTGTGATAATCAGAGTTGTATAAAGCTCTCTGTGAATCCTGTCTTTCATGATAGATCTAAACACATTGAAATTCCCTATCATTATGTGGGAGATATGGTGGAAAAGAAAGTGATTCAGTTGGAGTACATTAGTACAAATGATCAAACTGCAGACATTCTCACCAAACCTCTCTCCCGGATCAAGGTAGAGCACTTCAGGAAGAAACTTGGTATGGTAGAAATGTAATTTGTTATTTATGTTTGAAATGCAAATTGTTTATAAATTGTACTAATATATAAAGATGTTTAATGTGTAAACTCTTGTGTCATGTGAGTGACTCCATGACTTTATGGGCCTACCCCTCCTGTGTACATTATCGAAAGGTGACGATCTTTCTGATAATGAACACTTGTATTTGACATTGTAAAGTGACGACTCTACAATGATAAAACTATCATAATAGATATCATATGGCTTGATATCTATAAGACATGTCATGATAGTATCTCTTAGACACCTTGATGGATATCATGAGACTTGATATCTGAAGGTCATTGTGATCCATAAGAGATGATCATGGTGGGTGAGTATATCCGTGGATATGCCATGATCTATGGTAGACATCATGTGGCTTGATGTCAGTGCACATACCATAATGAAGATATGTATGAAGAATGTCATGTGACTTGACACTTTCAGAAGCATATCATATCTTCTGATATCACGAGTTAGGTGATATCATTTTTGGAAGTTATTCTTCCTAGTTAAAGAGGGAGTGGAGAAATGTTATGAAGAATGTCATGTGACTTGACAACTTTGAGAAAACATATCATATCACATGTGAAAGTGATATCTTGACTTATTTGATTTGAAATATCTTCCCTAGCTAAGAGGGAGTGTTAATGTATGGTAGCTTCGGTCAGATATGAATGACAGTGATGCAAGTATCACTGTCATTCATGAGTGATCGAAAACTATCATACAGATTATGATATTTCTATAAGAATCAATTAAAATCGAAATTATGAACAGTCATATTAAATTCTATCATTCCAGTGATATTCTGTATTCATGTGAAATCGGAATTCTCTTGAAAGTCATACGCCATCATATTGAAGATTATATACATGTGAGTATATACTTAACAAATGGTAAATGAGAGTAATTACCAGCCGCAACCTAAGGTACGCGTCCCATGAGTGGACGTGCCTCCACAATGAAAGTAATTACCAGCCGCATCCTAAGGGACGCGTCCCATGAGTGGACGTGCCTCCACTCGTGGAGACACGTCCTCTCATGAGGCACGCCTCTTAGGAGGGGCGGACTTCTTCCCTTATTTATGATGGTTCCTCAATCGATATGCAAACATAGAAATCAGATAATGTTCTGCAATCAGCACATTCACACTTAGTCTAAAATCTGGAAATCGAAGTTAGAAGGAAATTTGGAAATCGAAGTTAGAAGAAATTTTGAAAGTTTATTTGAAACTTATAATTGTTTTACTCAGAATTGAAACATAGTTTTGCTCTTAGGTATTAGAATCCTTCTATTATGAAAGATTTGATTACATTTACATAAATGAAAACCAAACTGCTCCAGAAGAGAATCCTAATAACAACAGCAAGAGGAGACCACTTTGGTCTAGAAAGATGATTAAGGAAGCTGAGAATTATACAGCACCCAAAGGAATGTTTAGAGAAAGTAAGAGACCCAAAAGATTCTCAAGCTATGTTGCCTTAATGAATGAGATCATTAGTTTTGAACCAACTAGTGTTACGGAAGCTCTCAAGCATCAAGTGTGGAAAGATGCGATGACGGAAGAGTATCAGTCCATTTTGAAAAATGATGTATGGGATATAGTACCTAGACCAAAAGAGAAATTTGTTGTCTCTTCCAAATGGCTCTTCAAAATCAAACATGTTGTTGATGGCAGTATAGAGAAACACAAGACACGTTTTGTGGCCAGAGGTTTCTCACAAAAGGAAGGTATTGATTATGAAGAGACATTTGCACCTGTTGCTCGATACACCTCTGTGAGAGCAGTAAATGCTATTGTAGCAGCTAAAGGCTGGAAGATCCATCAAATGGATGTAAAAACTGCCTTCCTGAATGGGACCATTGAAGAAGAAGTCTATTTAGAGCAACCTGAAGGTTTTGTGATACATAAAGCAAACTCACATGTATGCAGATTGAAGAAAGCTCTATATGGACTTAAATAGGCTCCTAGAGCCTGGTATGAAAGAATTGACAGCTATCTTTTGGGACTAGTATTTTCCAAGAATAATGCAGATCCAAATCCTTATTTTAAGGTAATTAAAGGTGATATGCTAATACTAATTTTATATGTTGATGACCTGCTAATAACAAGAGATCACCTTATCACTCAATGTAAAAAGGACCTGGCTTCAAAATTTGACATGAAAGACTTGGGCATTTTACATTACTTCCTGGGGTTAGAAGTTTGGCAGAAATCAGATGGTATCATCGTAAATCAAGGAAAGTACACTATTGATATTCTGAAGAGATTTGGGATGTTAAACTGTAGACCCATGTCTACACCTATGGAAACCAACTTACACAAATTGAAAGAAGCAGCAGTAGAATCAAAATTTGCAGATCCTACTCTCTATAGACAGATAATTGGATCATTAATGTACTTGGTTAACACCAGACCGGATATTTGCTATGCAGTGAATGCCCTAAGCCAATTTATGTGTGAGCCAAAGGAAATTCACCTTGTTGTTGTGAAGCATATATTGAGATACCTTCACGGTACTATTGGATATGGTCTTAAATACAAGAATGACAAACTAGACTTACATGGATATTCTGATTCAGATTGGGCTGGAAGCGTAACCGATCGGAAAAGCACATCAGGATGTTGCTTCAGTTTAGGATCGGCTACGATCTCTTGGATCAGCAGGAAACAGTCCTCAGTGGCACAAAGTTCAACAAAAGCTGAATATATTGCAGCCTCTATGGGGGCAAGAGAAGCAGTATGGCTTCAAAAATTGCTTGTGGGATTATTCGGTGAGTCCTTAAATCCTACTATTATCCACTGTGACAATCAGAGTTGCATTAAGCTTTCAGTGAATCCAGTATTCCATTATAGATCAAAACATATAGAGATTCCTTACCACTATGTGAGAGACATGGTAGAAAGTAATGTGATCCAGTTGGAGTATATTAGTACAAATGATCAAACAGCAGACATTGTCACCAAGCCTCTCTCCAAAGTTAAAGTTGAACACTTCAGGAAGAAACTTGGTATGGTTGAAATGTAAATTATTATTGAGATTGAGATTAAAATTGTTTATTTTGTACTAATGTATTTAAAAGATGTTTAATGTGTAAACTCTTTTGTCATGTGTGTGACTCCATGACTTTATGGGCCCTCTCTCCCCCTGTGTACATTATTGAAAGGTGACGATCTTTCTGATAATGAACACTTGTATTTGACATTGTAAAGTGACGACTCTACAATCATTAGTTGCACTATCATGATTGTTGAAATAAGGTAGCATCGGTCAGATATAAATGATGATTGAATATATTCAACATCATCTTTTATACATATATCAAAATTTACATCCCAAGTATATTATCGATCTGCAATTAGAGGTTATTACTTGCAGATTATTGGCTTTACATGTTCTTCATTGAATCCCGATCAAGCATCATTATCGGTGATCATTTCCAGATTGGATATTATTATTTATTTGTGCAAGTTAAGTGCAGATCGAACTTAGTAAGCATGTACCTTTATTAAGTAACTAACCCCAATTGGTAATCGGGTGGTTAGTTAGACGAATTGGCACAAATCATGGGACGTGTCTCCCATTAGATATTTAATATAGATCCGATCCTCAATTGAAGACATCAAAATAATTAATGTTCTGCTCTTGAGGATCGAATACCACAAAGATAAAGACTTGGAGATTCATGATCAATACTCCCAAGATTTAAATCTGACATCAACTTCCTAATTTCAAGTTCAATATTCTATTTAAAATCTGATCAATTTAATCTATAATTAACATGGTATCAAAGCCACGTTGAGAAAGATCCGATTAAATCCAGATATCAGATTATTTAAAATCGTATTTTCTCTTGAAATCAAAAAACACATTTCATTCTTCATAATGTCAAGTGTAATCAGATTCGAGGATCGTCTTGAAGGTGCAAACAACTTTACTTCATGGAAATTCAAAATCATGATGATTCTGAAAGAAAATAAGTTAGACTCATTTGTGAAAGAAAACAAGATAGAACCAGAAAATGATCTGGAAAAATCTCAATGGATTGAGAACGATGAGAAAACTATGAAAATTATAGTAGAAGCAGTTAGGGACCTGTTGTGACCTTTTCACACATCGCCCCACTGCAAATGGGGACCCTAGTAGTTTTTCCTCTGAGCTTTTGCCTTCTTGAGTTTTGGTCTTTTGGTTGGGTACTTAGAATCTGAGTTTTTTGAAGGTCATCCGAGTCAAGAAATGATTGTGAGCCAGAATCAGTGCACGAACGTCGCCAAAATGCTTGGAAGGCCTTGTGGACGAAGATCGACTGTCATTTCAGTCAATTCTGACACTTCCTAAATTTTAGGGTTTCCACCTCGGGCCCCTATTTTTTAGGAACTTTTTTTTGGCATTTTTAGCCCATTCTGGATTCTCTATTTTTTAGGGGCTATTTTTAGAAAGTTTCTATTTTTGGAAAAAAATCTATTTTTGGCAAGGTTTCTATTTTTGGAAAATGTGCAGGTCATGGCTATGTCGGGATCAACTCTAGAAACCTCTGAAATGGAAAAATTTGCCTAAGGCATGGACATGCATATGCTAAATTCGCCCAAGCATGAAGAAATCAAAAAATGGCTAAGTCCAAGCCAAGTCCGCCCAAGGTTGATGGCATGGAAGACTAGTAAGTCCGCCCAGCATAAATGAAAGTGGCAAGAAGGCAAGCAAGTCTGCCCCAAGTCAAAGATGACAAAGCAACAAGAAAGTCCACTCCAAGGTGTTGGGAGATGGCATGGAGACCATGCAAGTCCGCCTAGCAATGTGAAGGATGGCAAAACACACATGAAGTCCGCCATATGTCAAATGGCATGAACATGATGAAGTCCGCTCAGCATAAATGGAAATGACAATGACAAGCTAAAGTCCGCCCCAAGAGGAAAATGGCAATGACACAAGCAAGTCCGCCCCAAGAAGGTTGGAGATTTGTGTGTCTGATAATAATGATCTGCTGCGCTAGAATGGATTGGTTTCCCTTTTGATTGCTAATCTGTATCATTCTCTCCTGTTCTTTATTTCAGATTTCTTATCGATTCTCCTTTCATGATTATCTGCTATTTTGCTCAAGAATCTCCTATTTCTATCCCTCTTCCCTATCTCTATTCATTATCATCTTATATTTGTATTTTTCCATGAAATGATGCATCTCTAATAGACACAACCTTTATAAAGACATGACTATTTGTTTAACAAACCTCTTAGATCAATGTAATGTCCCCATTTTTAGCCATACGCTCTTTTGTGCTCTTCAGCCTATTCCGGAAGCCCGTAGGCTCGTTGAAGTGAAATCAGGGTTTCTTTGTTTGGAGGTTTTTTTTAGTACTTCTCGTATTTGGCAGTGCACAGTTGTCAGCACTTCAAGAAGTCATCTTTAGCTGGAGCAATTGCTTGGGTTTGATTTTTGGCTTTTTAAAAGCATTCTAGTGAAATAATATATTTCAACGCATTGATGTTTTAATTTGAAGTTGACCCCTTGGCCTAGCTCATTAACTTTAAGTTGTGTTTAAAAGGTGGCCATGAAGGGGGACGCCTTCATGAAGGAAATATTAAACATTTAATAAAATTCATTTATGCTTTGAAGTGGATGCCATTCTAAGAGGGATTTAATATTTATGAATTTTAAAATATTTCAAAAAGGGAACTTTTGGTGTCCCATTCTTGGAGGAGTTTTGGGAATTTGAAAAGTCACCTATTTTTCTATAAAAGAGAAGTTTTGCTCCAGCTCTTATCATCTATGAACTTATGCTAATGTTATGCTGTCAAAATGACATCTTGATTTTTACTTCGAGGGATGCTTACCTCCTAGTTTCAATCCAATTTCGTGTTTGAAAGATAACACCTAGTTGGCCTTATTGCTGCTTCTCATCCAGACTAGCAGAATGAGCTTCAAAGTTGAAAAATTTTAGTGATATTTTCAGTTTGTATGTTGCTGGTGTTTATACAGCTGAAGTTGATTTTTGCGAGCAGCTTTTTGAATAAATTTAATTGTGTTATGGGTATTGAAGATTCCTGTTTGTTTAGCTTGGGTGACCCTTCTCATAGAAGATGAGATTTTATTTCGAAGTTTCTGAATTTTAAGAGCCAAATCGCCCTTTCAGCCAGGCCGTACATTCTTGCTTGGCATTGGAATTCGTGCCAATTAAATAAGGCTGTTTGTAAGCAGTTTCATGATCTGATTTTGGGCGCCATCCTCCTAGAAGACCTTTGCACTTCGTTTCAACTAATTTGGAGGTAAATTCATTAAGTTATGAACATTTCATTGATTTCTAGTTTGCTGGTTCATAGTTTCAATTTGCTAGTTATTGTTATCAGACTTCATTAAGATCAGAATTTGGCTTCATTTACAGTCCTTGGTTCTAAACATTGCTATATTCATCCTTCTTACATTTGCATTCATTCTATTGTTGTAACACTCGTAATTTGCAGCTTATTTCAATTGTAAAGTTGAGAATTAGTAGTACTAATTCAACCAATATTATTATTGCAATTACTTGTGATTTTTGATGCAAACACATTAAGCACCCCTGGATGGTAAACCACAAGTGTGGAGAAACGAATTGTTTAAGCTTTCTTGTACCCACTGTCAAGTGGTGAATTCCCACTCTTGAGTGGATGCCTGCCGCAACGGATGAATTGTTTTATTTGTAATTTCATTCCCCCCATTGTTTTAGTGGAAGTGTGGAAAATCTCTCATGGTTGGTTATCCGCCTAAGTTCTTTCAGTGTTATAATTAGTACTCCACCATATGTTAGCACCTCGCCTTCTAAAGGATCTTATGTGCACATTCTTGGTGTTGAGTTTAGTTCTTCTCTCTCAATTGTAATCATTTCAGTTATTGATTAATTAGATCCTAGGGATCCTCTGACCATATGCCCGCCCCTCCTCCCTCATCGAGTCTTAGGGCGCATTCTTGGTTAGAGTTCTTTTCCACATCGTTTTGGTTTGAAGCTAACCTTAACGGGTGAATGATTACATTGTAATTGTCATTGAAAATCAAGAAAAATTAAGAGGGTATCTCTCAATCAATTTTTGTTCTAAACTAATTCCTACTATATTTTTATACGCGTGATTGCTGCCTTTTCATGCACTTCCATCTCCTTTACACAAATATAATCGCTGCTCTTAAGTATATATTCCTTGTCCTCAAATAATCCTCCGCTTCTCCTTTTTATCTCCATATTTCCCAACCACTGCCTTCACCATATCTAGGAATTGGTGCAGTCTTTCATAACATGAAATCACTGCATATTAGTTATGAGTGCTGGCTTAATGGGGTTCCAATATATTTCTTTATTTAATATATATATGTTTATTTTATATCAGTTTATATATATTACAATTATCATAATATATATATATATAATATGATAATTGTAATTAGATTAAATTGTTAATACTTGTATTTATATATATATTTTTAATATGTATTTTGTTATTTATTTTATTTGCGTTTCAAATGCTTAGTTATTTTTATACTTTAGTGTTCTACTTCAAGGACATGACACAAGGTGAGTTATTTTATGTTGTTGATTGACGATTATTCCAAGATGACTTGGATAGATTTTCTTAAAGAAAAATATGAAGCAATTGAGAAGTTTAAGGCATTCAAAGCCTTAGTAGAGAATGAAACAGGGTTAAAGATCAAATGTCTTAGATCTGACAGAGGAGGAGAATTTACTTCAAACGAATTTGAAGAATTGTAATGTCCCTTACCCGGACTTGCCCTAAAATCCATTTGTTGATTAGGTTTAGGGTTTCTTCCTTCCAAATGAATGTTCTTTTTAATGAAGTAATCTTAATTTAAAATCTGCATTCACCATATTAACAACATTTCCACATACACATATATCCATTAGCATTAATATCTAGATATCAAAAATATAAGCGTAATCATAAATGCAATTTTAACAAGCAAGAGGAGTGCCTTGTATGGATCTTGCCCTGAAGCCTTTGTGTTGGGCACGGGAGGTTGCCTCTCACAATCCTCCTTTCCCAACGGCTTAGTCCCTGCATATCCCCATACAAGACAATACCTCAAAGACACTTGCCCTATTAGGACAAGGTGAAGTCCTACGATCCAAGGGCCTACGACCTACCACCCCTATAATAGTGTAGTTTCCTATGGTGGGACCCCCACCTCTCTATGTCTAACCTGTTCCTTGGCCTACGAACATGAGAGGGGGGTTTTTAGGCTATCCACTTGGACTCTACTTCACCTACCTAAGAGGGTACCAATCACGGAGAAAACAATCTTTACACAATCAGATATATTTGCATTCATCCAAGATCTATTTCATGCCTATAATCAAATATATTTTCATGTACCAATGATTCTTTAAGTTCATTATTTCCTAGAATCATTCTCATTATGATAAGATTAAAGAAAGCATTATATCAATAATCAGATTAGCAATATCTATTTCTTATATTCAAAATATGCTAAATATTATTGCTAAGTGAGTACATCACCTGAGTTGTTGTATCTCTCCACGTTTTCTGATTCCTTAGTCCTCCTTCAACTTTATATTCATGATGGTTTGATCATAGGATTAAAACATACATAAATAAGTATTAATTTATTCATTTTTATATTAAGATCATAATTACTTATAAGGCTCAATAATAGCTGCAAGCATCATTGTTGCATATATATATATATATATATATATATATATATATATATTCGTTATCCACATACATAATGTACTTATCAAATATCCTTATTTAGATATTTATCAACCATTGATTATATATTTATCAACCCTAATATATTTAAATATATTTGTTAATCATAATATGTTTATATGCTTATAAAGCTTCAATTATTATTTAAATTACTAATATATATTGATCCTTATTAATAACTAAATTCATAACTATAGTTGATAATTCTTATTTCCTACATCAATAATTAATAACACTTACCTCTGTGATCAGATTTTAGAGAATATAATTCCCTGACAGAATATATTCTCTTTCCTTATTCTTACATATTTTCCTTCATTCCATATTCCTATTCCTTTGATAATGGTATCCGTATACTAATATACTTGCTGAGCATCTAATATATTTGCTGCTATCTCTGAGTTATTTATTTTATTTCTGTTTTTACTTTTTGTTCATATTACTGTTCTAAATCTCCCCTTTTTATGTTTCTTTTTTTCCCTCCATCGTACCATGTGCTTTTGACTTATCTCTATTTTATGGTATGCTAATAGACACCACCGCTCATTTGCCAAGGAGTACGTCCCTTGGTGTCTTACCGTACTGTTTTGGAGGGACATGTAAGACCACTCCTTGATCGTGTCTTTTTGGTTATGTTGGTGATTGCTTCCCTTAACTAATCGTGGCTTATCGCTGTGGTGATTGCTGCAGTTTAAGAGTGCTTCCTATCCTTTCATAGGAATCAATACTTTCAGACTCTTATTAGGGATCGATGCCTTTGGATCCCTTCATTTGCTATTAGTATATTTTATTCAAATATTTTTTGTTTGATATATTGTTTTTCTTGTTAATATTATCATTATTCTTATGATATTTATAATTAATAATTTGTATTGTTTTAATATTTATATTATAATTTTATCATATGAAAATTATAATAATAGTATTTAAATTGCTAATATTTATTTTGATAATATTTATAATATTATATAATGATTATAATAATATTAATTTGTTAATATTTTTAGATACATAATTTGTCGTTTATTTTATTTATTTGTATCTCAACACTTAGTTATTTTAATATTATATTTCGGGGACATGACAAGAATATTGTGAAAGGCATGGGATAAAGAGACAAAATTCAGCTGCAAGAACTCCACAACAAAATGGAGTAGTTGAGAGAAGGAATAGAATCATTCAAGGTATGGTAAGAGCTATGCTCAATGAATCCGAAATAGTTGATACTTTTTGGAAAGAAGCAGTTCATACAACTCTATACATTTCAAACTAAGCACAAATCAAAGTGAATAACAACAAAACTCCATATGAACTTTGGATGGGAAGGCTTGCATCGGTGAAGTATTTCAAGGTTTTTGGAAGCAAGTGCTATATAAGAAGGGACGAGGAAGATTTGGGAAAATTTGATTCCAAAAGCGATGAAGGAATCTTCCTTGGATATTCTACAAGAAGCAAAGGTTACAAGTGTTGTAACAAGAGACTGCACAAAGTTGTTGAAAGTGCCAATATGAGGGTTGATGAAGAAAAGCATCAAAAGGAGATAGTGCAAGAAATTAATTATCAAAAGGTCGAAAGTTGTAAAGAAGATGAGACAGAAGAAGAAATTGAAACTGAAGAGGTTGAGCAAGGAATTCAGAAAACTTCATCCAAGGCACCACCCAAAACACACTCCAGGTTTGTTCAAAAGAACCATCCTGAAGATCTAATTATTGGAGACAAAGACTCGTAAATTCAAACAAGAAGAAGACTTGCCAATACAATAGAAAATGCAAATTTGTGTTTGCTTTCCAAAGTTGAACCAAAGAACTTTTCAGAAGTTAGTGAAGACAAATAATGGATCAAGGTTATGTAGGAAGAATTGGATCAAATAGCGAAGAATAAAACTTGGGAGCTTGTCCCAAGACCTAAGGACAAGAACGTCATTGGAACCAAGTGGGTGTTTCGAAACAAACTGAATGAAGATGGCGAAGTCACAAGGAATAAACCAAGGCTTGTGTGCAAAGGCTATGCACAAGTTGAAGGAATAGATTTCGAAGAGACATTTTCCCCTATTGCAAGATTAGAGGCTATCAGAATGTTCTTAGCTCTTGCAAGTTTCATGAATTTCAAAGTTTATCAAATGGACATCAAATCAGCTTTTCTAAATGGAAATCTGGAAGAGGAAGTGTATATTGAACAACCTAAAGGATTCATTCTATCAGAGAAGGAAGATTATGTTTGTAGATTGAAGAAGGCTCTTTACAAACTAAAGCAAGCCCCAAGGGCTTGGTATTCAAGGTTAGACAATTATCTTCAAGGGCAAGGCTTCAAAAGAGGAATTGCGGATAGCAACTTGTACGTAAAGAATGAAGGAGATAAGTTGTTGATTGTTGTGGTATATGTCGCTGACATCACTTTTGAGGGCAACAGTGATAAGATGTGCCAAGACTTTGCCTCCAGCATGCAAGAGAAATTGGAGATGTCAATGCTAGGTGAGCTATCTTTCTTCCTTGGCTTGCCAATCTATACCTCACAACTACAAGGCCCAATATTATGTAAGTTGTTGGTTTAGTGGCATGGTTTCAAGTTGCTTCGAAGGAAACCCATGTAAATGCAATCAAAAGAATATTAAAATATTTGAAGGGGACTATGGATTTTGGATTGGGTGTATCCAAGGGCTGAAGATTTCACCCTTACAACATATATAGATCCAAATTGGGTTGGCAATGTTGATGATAGAAAAAACACAAGTCAAGGTGTGTTCTTCCTTGGCAGCAGTCTAGTATCATGGTTGAGTAAGAAACAAACTTCAGTTTCATTGTCTACAACAGAAGCGGAGTATGTTGCTGCAGCTTCTTGTTGCACCCAGTTCCTTTGGCTGAAGCAAACTTTGAAGGATATCAGGGTGGAATTTGATCATCCCATTTCCATATTCTATGATAACACAAGTGCTATTAACATCTCGAAGTGTTAGCTTTTGGATGATCAGATTAGAATGCAAAATTAATTTGAAAATGACACAAGAACACAGCCAATACCCTCGGAAAACCCTCCAACCCAAGGGAGAAAAACCCAACCAATATATCTCCTATATATTGATGTAAATAAGAGCAGCAATTTGCTTACAACATAGGCACAACTACAATGCCTCAATGATACAATGAACAGCACCTCTCTTAGATGCAAAGATAGAAATAATGTAAATCTCCTACAAATCGATCTACTGCTGCAATTCGCACTTCTCCTTCAATTACTTCAAATGAACTTGATGAGGAATGAATGACAACCATCAAGTATATATATATACATAGCAATGGAAGGATGTGACCTTTCACAAAGAAGTCGGCCCCAAGAGGAAACACAACTTTTGCTAGGAGGGCGCGATTTTCAAGAAAGCCGGCTCCAAGAAATAAATAATAATAATATTTAACAATTTAATATTTGTTTCTTTCTTTCTTAATTGAAGCGCCTCTTCAATAATTCGATATAAATTTAAATAGCAACTTGCTACATTTAAATTTATTCTTCGATCTGATCTGGAGATTACTCACGCAGTTGTACAATAACATTAACACTCCCTCTCAGCTAGGGAGGAATACTTCCAATTGTACAAAATGTATCACCTCATAGTGATGTTTAATGAACATGGCTACATCCATGTAAGAAAGAGCTTATTACCTCATCGTGAAAGCATATCACCTCATTGTGATATCGGATATCACCTAATCGTGATATCAACCATCATGGCTACCTCCATAGATGGTATGTACAAGTGGTCATGACTTAAATGTGATGTCATCACCTCATCGTGACTTTCACCATGGCTCCCCCAGAGGGTGAAACACAAGTACAAGTAAATCATCACGAACTCCCTCGTGTAATGTTGTCATGGAGTCACACACGTGACATCCACCATGGCTCTCCCAGAGGGTGGAAACAAGGGATTTCACCTCGAACTTCTCCTGCATAGAAGAACTCATAGCCAAGGGGTTTCACCTCGAACTTCTCTTGCAGAGAAGAACTCATTATAGAGGATCATTGATACTGAGACTGCTTCTCAGTTAAGGCTGTATTCTCCACCATACCAAGCTTATCTCGAAAGTATACAAACTTTATCCTGGAGAGAGGCTTGGTGAGAATGTTTGTCGTTTGCTCATCAATGTTGATATACCTCAACTATATAGCTTTCCTCAATACCATATCTCTGATGTAATGATACTTGATCTCAACATGCTCTGTTCTATCATGAAACACAGGATTGACAGAAAGTTTCACATAGCTCTAGTTATCACAATGAATGATAGTAGGCTCCATTGATTGTCCAAACAATCCTGCAAGGAGCTTACGAAGCCACACTGCTTCACGAGCTGCCACACAAGCTGCAATGTACTCTGCCTCTGTTGTACTCAATGCTACTGAAGAATGCTTCCTATTGCACCAGGATATCATGGCAGATCCCAAACTGAAGCAACAACCAGAGGTACTCTTCTGATCTATGACACACCCTGCCCAATCAGAATCAGTAAAACCATGCAGCTCCAAATCCACACCTGTAGAATATTTCAACCCATATCCAATTGTGCCACGCAAGTATCTCATGATATGTTTAGCTACAACAAGAAGTATCTGTCTTCGTTCACACATGAACTGACTAAGTGCACTCACTGCATAGCAGATATCCGGTCTAGTGTTAACTAGATACATCAATGAACCAATCAGTTGCCTATACATCGTGGAATCCACCACATCTGAACTAGTTGTAGCTTCCTTTAACTTATGTAAGTTGGTCTCCATAGGTGTAGACATAGGTTTGCAATCAATCATGCCAAACCTCTTCAGAATGTCAATGGTATACTTGCCTTGACTTAGAATCATCTCATTTGACTTTTGCCAAACTTCTAAGCCAAGGAAGTAATGCATGAGACCCAGATTCTTAATTTCAAATTCTGAAGCTAGCTCCTTCTTACATTTGAGAATAAGGTATTCTTCTCCAATGATTATCAAATCATCAACATACAGAACCAGAATCAATGCTTCACCATTTATTACCTTGAAGTAGAGGTTAGAATTTGCATCATTCTTTGAGAAACCCAAACTCAACAGGTAACGATCAATTCTTTCGTACCAAGCACGAGGAGCCTGCTTAAGACCATACAAGGCCTTCTTCAGCTTGCAAACATGAGACTTCTTCCCATGTACCTCAAATCCATCGGGTTGCTCAATGTAAACCTCTTCTTCTATGACACCATTCAAAAAAGTTGTCTTTACATCCATTTGGTGAATCTTCCATCCTCTAGATGCAGCAATAGCAATGATGGTCCTGACAGAAGTATAACGAGCCACAGGAGCAAAAGTTTCTTCATAGCCAACTCCCTCTTTTTGTGAAAAACCTCTAGCCACGAATCTGGCCTTGTACTTCTCAATGCTCCCATCAGCCGCATGCTTGATCTTGAAGAGTCATTTAGAAGACACCACAGATTTGCCTTCAAGTCTAGGAACTATGTCCCAAACATCGTTTTTAACTATATACCGATACTCTTCATTCATAGCATCTTTCCAAACTTGTTGACTAGAAGCTTCTTCAACACTTGAAGGCTCTGACTCAATAATCTGACTCATCAGAGCTACATAACCGGAGAACTTATTAGGTCTTTTGCTTTCTCTAAAGGTTCCTCTTGGGGCTGCAAAACTTTTTGTCACCTGAATTATTTTTCTAGCCCAAAGAGGTCTCTTCCTTCCAATCACTATATGTGTAGGCCCATCAATAGGCTCCAAGGGTTCAGCTGGATCATCATCTTCCTTTGATTCTAGAACCTCCCTCTGATTCTCAGGAATATGGTCAACTTCCATATCTTGAGGAGGCTCTTCTTCATCAATCTCCATATGAGATCCCTTGGATCTTCTGAATGCAACATCCTCCTCAAATGTGACATCTCTACTGATCTCAATAGTCTTCTGACCCAGAATGTAGATTCTGTAAGCTTTAGAGGTCTCGCTATAGCCTACCAAAATTCCCTTCTTGCCAGAAGGTTCCAATTTTGTCCTCTTTTCCTTAGGTATATGGACATACACTGGACACCCAAAGATCCTCAAATGACTTACTTCAGGTTTCACCCCAGAGAATGCTTCTTCACGAGTAATGTTCTCCAAGATTTTGTGAGGACTTCTATTCTAGACATAGACAGCAATCCTGGATGCTTCAGCCCAAAGAGAGATTTGCAGGTCTTGGTCATGAAGCATGGCTTTGACTGCTTCCACGATAGTTTTGTTCTTTCTCTCCGCAACACCATTCTGTTGAGGATTATAAGAAACGTTGAGCTCCCTCTTAATCCCTGCTTCAATACAGAAGTTACGGAAGATAACAGAAGTGTATTCTCCTCCGTTATCGGATCTCAACACCTTAATCCTTTTCCCGGACAGGTTCTCCACCTGAGCTTTGAACTCTTTGAACCTTTCTAGTATCTCCTCGGATTCTTTAGATTTCAAGAAATAGATCCAAGTCTTTCTAGAGTAGTCATCAATAAAAATAATGTAATACAAGAAACCACTCGAAGATGCAACAGACATTGGACCACATAAATCAGAATGAATAAGATCTAAGACACATTTGGATCTACTTTCACTACAATGGAATGGGCCTTTTGTATTCTTACCCAAAGCTCAGCCTTTTGCAGGTTCCTTCATGCTTCTAGTTGAACTTAGGAAGGCCCGTCACTATCTTCTCCATAACAAGTAGCGCTCGAAAGTGAAGGTGAGCCAATCTTCGATGCCAAAGATCACCCAAACTCGTAGAGTCATGTACTAGAGCCTGAATGGGGCGCGTGCATAGCCTGTAGAGACACCCATGTCTAACTCCAATCATTTGAGTAGTCTTGAAGTTAGAGTTCTTCGCCCATATGAGAACTTTGCCTTCAGAAAAAGCAACTTGATAACCCTTGTCTTCCAAGGCTAATATGGAAACAAGGTTCCGCTTGATGCCTGGAACAAATAGCACATCATCCAACTATAAGGAATCGTCGGAATCCAAATGTAGAGATGAAGTCCCAACTCCCTTAACTGAGTAACTAGCATCATCACCAATAATAACTTGTTCACTAGAATCTTTCATTACCAAATCAGATAGATGCTCCCTGAATCCGGTGATGTGGCGAGAGGCACCACTATCTATCAGCCAAGTGTTGGTGTCGGTAGATACATTACTTGACAAGGCAGAATAGAGCGGGTACTCATTTGTATCCTTCTGCATGGAGACTTCATCAACATTAGCAAAGGTGGCCTGTTGCCTAGGCCTGGAAGGACATTGCTTTGCAAAGTGACCATACTTGTCACATCAGAAACATTGGACCTTGGAGAGGTCCCTCTTCTTCTTAAATGCAGGGCCACCGTTGGCTCCTCTATCTCTATTTCTTTTGAAATACCCTTTCTTCCCTTCTCTTCCATTCTTCTTTGAGGATTGAGAGGCAAGAACATGAAGATCTTCATTAACGGAGTTTTTCCCAATACCTCTTGCAGCCAACCTAGATTCTTCTTGAATACAGTCAGCCCTCAATCGATCAAACTTGGGAAGTTTCGATCTTGCACTAATTCCCTGAATATAAGACTCCCGGGATGAAGGGAGACCATTGAGAGCTAGCATGGTCAGATCCTTGCTATCGACCACATGCCCAATAGACAAGAGTTGATCTCTCAATTCGGTTATTCTCATGAAGTAGGCAATGACAGTTTCTCCCTTTGCCATCTTCAAGTGATGCAGTTGTTGCTTCAGTGCAAGAGCTCGGCTAGTGTTGTTAATTTCGTACATCTCCTCTAGGGTTTTGAACATCTCTCTTGCAGTCCTTAACTTGGAGACGATTGGAACGATGTGATCCTTCACCGAATCAACCAACATCTTCTCTGCCCTAGTACCTTTCTTCTTCCATAGGGCCTTTTCTTCCTCATCCATAGGCTCGGGGGTGGAGCTCTCCACAAACTCTACCAATTCGTTTTCCTCCAAGGTGAGCATGATCCTAAATCTCCACGAAGTGAAGTTTGATGCTCCCTCAAGCCTATCCTCAATCTTGAGACCATTCATCATCTTGATGAATAGATAAAGGTGAATAAAGATGAGAAAATAAAACAGGGTATAGCTGATTTAAACACAAATCTGATCGCGGATCCTCTTCAAACCCGCTCTGATACCATGTTAGATTTTGGATGATCAGATTAGAATGCAAAATTAATTCAAAAATGACACAAGACAGCCAATACCCTAGGAAAACCCTCCAACCCGAGAGAGAAAAATCCAGCCAATATATCTCCTATATATTGATGTAAATAAGAGCAACAATCTGCTTACAACATAGGCACAAATACAATGCCTCAATGATACAATGAACAGCACCTCTCTTAGATGCAAAGATACAAATAATGTAAATCTCCTAGAATCAATCTGCTGCTGCAATTCGCACTTCTCCTTCAATTACTTCGAATGAACTTGATGAGGAATGAATGACAACCATCAAGTATATATACACATAGCAATGGAAGGATGTGACCTTTCACACAGAAGTCGGCCCCAAGAAGGAAACACGACTTTTGCTGGGAGGGCGTGATTTTCAAGAAAGTCGGCTCCAAGAAATAAATAATAATAATATTTAACAATTTAATATTTGTTTCTTTCTTTCTTAATTGAAGCACCTCTTCAATAATTCGATATAAATTTAAATAGCAACTTGCTACATTTAAATTTATTCTTCGATCTGATCTAGAGATTACTCATGCAGTTGTACAATAACATTAACACGAAGAACCGAGTGCTGCACTCCAGGACGAAGCATATTTTGATCAAATATCATTTCTTTAGAGAGCAGGTTGTTGATCAGCAAGTGAAGTTGGAGTATGTTGCTACAAAGCAACAAATTATGGACATCTTCACAAAGCCTCTTCCAAAAGAGACTTTTGATTATCTAGGGAGAAATTGGGAGTGCTATCACTCTCATCTATTCACTAAGATCTTCAAGGGAAGCGTGTGTTCAAGGGGAGCTATTCATTGTCTTATCTTTTGCCCCCAGAAAGCCTTTGCCATTGATGTCAAAGGAGGGGGAGTAGAGTAAAAGGGGGCATTCAGTCAAGGGGAGAAATTCTATTGCATTCCAAGATTATTTTCTTTACAAGGTTGCCATCAATGACAAAGGGAGAGATTGATGAAAATGTTGTCATTGATGTCAAAGGTCGGCTATGGAGGGGAGTTTATTAAATGAAAAAATTGGTTGCCATCAAATGTTCACCCTCTTAAAGTGCAAGAAAATCGTAAATAAAATAAAATAAATAAATTTGTCACTAAAGACCGACCCTTAGACTCTTGGCACCCTTCCCAAAGTGTTTTAAAATTACAAAATATATTTTTTGATTATTATGGCCGACCCCCCTCTTGGAGCCGACCCATTCATGGGAGTTAGAATGCATTTAAAATTAAAATTAAAATATTTTACTTGGGCTGACCTCATGGAAATGAGCGCCCACCTTGGTGAAGGCAAATAAAAATAAATAAAATGCTATCTTGGCCGACCTGTATGAGGGGTTGCATCCATCAGATTAAGGGGTGCATTTGCATATATAAAAAGGAGTTCATTTGGGGTTCAAAAGATCAAACAATTCATTGAACATTATTCCTATTCATAGCAGACTTTAGAAGCAGATCTAAGATGAATGTTAGAGCAGAATTGAAGGTGAATGATTGCAGACCTAAGAGCAGAATTGAAGGTGAATTATTGCAGACCTAGGAGCAGAATTTAAGGGCGAATTATTGCAGATCTATGGGCAGAAAATATTGAAGATTCCAAGCAGATTTCAAGAAGCTTTTTGAGCAGATTTGTGGAGGACCAAATCTATTTCAAGAAGAAGATCAAGCACTTATCACTTTATTCTTTTGGAGGTTAGTACCTCGTTTTCAAAGAGATTGGTGTCTCTTGCTGAATTGGTGCTCAATTGTGGGGAGGGTGTCTCCAATGGGTTGGTGTCTACGAATTTGTAACAAGTTTCCTATAAATTTGTCGTGGTTTTCTCCTGCAAGGGTTTCCATGTAAAATCGTGTGTGCATCTTGTGTTCTCTATTGTTAGATCTTGCATGTGTGGATATTTTGATTATTGCTTTATGATTGCCAAAGCTATAAATTAAAAAAGTTGGTCTTATACTGATTCACCCCCCTCTCAGTATAAGTGTGTTTTCTTCAATTTGATCATCCAAATGTAGGTGCCCCAATTTGGCTTCATTATGCATCCCAAGCTGCTCTATGGCATGCATCATAAGAGTGTCATAATACTGATCAAGATTCTAGTGTAAAACCCCTATAATCATGCTCTTCCATTTCATAAGAATCTATATAAGTAACTCCCACCTTACAATGTCATAATGACATTTAGATGCTCTTACAACCTCTCACACAAATATTCCAAGATTGCCAACAGATGGCAAAGAATGCCACCTCAAAGTGAGATGCCTCACTCCTCATTTAAGAACAAAATAATAAACAAAGATTAACTACAAATAAATGAAAAAAATTAATAAATACAAACATTGGGAATGCAAGGTTGAGACTCCTTTTCCCCACACATGATAACTATGTGGCACAACAAAAGTTTGTTAAAATACTTGCTAGTTTGGCTCATGCAAAAAAGTCATACACAACAAGTGGGCATGATTCATAACATATTTATCAACAAGCCACAAGGGTTAGAGGCCTTGCAAGCTATAAGTGTTAAGATTGTTTCATCTACCATTTTGTTGGTTGTGTTGTAAAATACCCGGCTAGGTTGAATAGAAATTTTCATGATTTTCCCGCATTTGACGATGCAGGCATTTCATCAAACAGTTATGCTATCGTTATGCACTTGTTTCCAGTTGCTTCAGTGATGTAAAAATGCTAGAGCAGAGTGCACATTGGTTTTGCATAAGATTAGCTCAGAATTCTAATCAACTCAGTAGATGTATTTTCAAGGAGATCAAGATTAATATATTGATTCTTCTTTCAAGCTGTTTCAGCTATCAACTACAGAAGTTACAGAATTTATAGTCTAACACCTTTCTGATGCTGTTCTGATGAGTGTTCCAGATTGTTTCTTTACCAAGAGATATGTGTTTCAGAAATATAGGTTGCAAGATACACATTTATCACCTCAACATTTAGAGCCATAGATCCAGAAATGATTCACTACAATTGTGCATACTTAATTTCTGTAATCTGTATTTTCAGATGATAACATTGTATACTCAGAATGGTCTTGAATATTCACTACAGGTAATATAAATGGGTTTTAAAACATTCTGACCAAGAAAATAAGCGTATACTGAATATTAGGCGGCTAGCAAAGAGGAGTAGGCATGCACCGAAGACCCAACTACTCCCTTAGACATCCTTCCAATGTCCACGATGTCTCTTGGAATAAGCACAGTTTGAACTTGGATTGATGCGTTGAACTGTTTCAAAGGTTGTGCTAACATGCTTCAAGCTTTTACTCTTACAAGGGTAGCGGCGACTAATATAAACCACTACAGTCCCAGAAACCTCCTTGTCTTTCCACGGAAGAAAATGAGACTCCCACGATAAGTGCAGCTCATACAAACTTTTGTTTGTATCTACAAGGAAGAGAGAAAAGCCTGATAACCACCAGTTCCTTATACTCCTGCGAATGCCTCCCTATAATACCTTCTTTGTGAATACGGGCCCCGCCCATACCTAGCTGGTGTAGATTTTGAAAATATAGAACTTGATTGGTCTATTATTATGTCTTATTCTAGTGCCACGATGTCATGAACGGCTTGAATCCTAAGTCTTAACAAACTTATAATTTCCTACAGCGCTTGTATCAAAAGAATCGGCAACTAGCAAGGTTGTGTAATTCTTTCAAGCGGCGACAATGTATTTAAATCATGCATCCTTTCTTCCATGGCGTGGAGAATCTTGCTAGATATTGGCCCACCGGTGATAATATTAGTAACCCACCCCTCAGGAGATTATAATAAGTTTGGAGCTAAATGAATACAAAAATATAAATAATCATATTATCCAGAGGTCATCGACAGTTCAATCCAAACCATTGTTGTAGATGATTCTGTATAACCTTTGGCATGACACTATATGGAAACCCTGTATACTCTGGACTGGGACTTATACAATAAACTTTCACCATCTCAAACTGCAAACCTGAAAATTTTGTAAATTACCAACCTGAAACTTCACCAAATACTTGAAATTTGTTTTCATAGAAGATTCCATAAATTTTCATAAAACCTTTCGAACTAAACTCTAAAGCTTTGTGCATTTGAGGGTATTAATTAATCTGAAATCTTGCAAATACCTAGACTTTGTTACCAAAGAAGAATTACAAATTCCCACCAAATCGATCAACTATTCTTTGAATTCCTGCACAAATCCCGAGATGAATCCATGTGCACGTGGAGTTGGGTTTCCGTCCAATCCACAGTTTCGAGGGTTTCCATCCTCGAGGTCTCTTGAAAGCTGAGCTCCCAAATCTTCTCACAATAATAATTTCCAAAAGATGTCCTTTCAATTCATTTCCACCACCTTTTATAATCCACCACCCTTTTAATATTTGAATATTAATTAATTTGTTTGTAAAGTAACTTAATATTTGAACATAATATTTTATAAAGTCACTTTAATGTTAGTTAATTAATTGAACATAAACGTCCATAATTTTTTTTTTTTTGGACGATTTTATATTTAATTAATTAAATTAACTTGATGGCGACTATTTGGAAATCGAGGACATTACATGTGTATACTTCCTCTCCCTCTTCTACCATGACTCCATCTTCCACCATTATCCCATCCATTTCCATTGCCCATCCCTATACTACTATCCCTACCGCTACTAGCATCCCACTATAGAGTCTTTCATTTTTCTACTTTCTACCCCCTATATGTCTACCTTCTTTCTAATAATGCCCCTTTTGAGATACTTGCATCTCACATGATGTATAAAATATATATTACTATTTCCTCTATCACTTCTCAACCTATCATACACTACTCTTTATTGTGCCATTCCTACTTCCACTTACCTCTCTGCCATGTCCCACACTATCCCTCCTTCCTAAATCTTGACTCATACCATTCCCCCTTCACAACCCACAACTCAAATGCTATTTTCCATCACGCCCTATGACCAATATTTTTCATAATGCAATTCATCCATACATAGTTGTGACCTCACCCATTACCTCACAACCTCATTATGCCCCCTTTGTTGTTTATGTTGGCGTTTCAATTCGCACCTCTAGAATGCGGATTAGAAACGGACAGTTATGCACAGATAAACTGTTAATGCAACGATCAGTTTCCAGATTTAATGAAGGTTGATCCTCACATGTAAACAACATCAGTAAATTTCCATATCGTTTAAGTCAGGAAGGAGTTAGTATAAATATCAAATGTGGGAGACACGTCCCATGAGCGGATGTGTCTCCACAAAGTGGAGACATGTCGGCTCAAGGGGTGTGTCTCTCCATTTAATATATTACGTGTTTTAAACGTAGATCAAAGTCTTTTCTCAGACCGATGCTACCTAATATCAACACTCCCTCTTAGCGAGGAGGATAAACTCTAAACAAGTATAAAGTGATATCACCTAACTCGTGATATCAGAAGATATGGTATGCTTCTCAAAGTGTCAAGTCACATGACATTCTTCATAACACATCTTTATTATGCAATACTCCCTCTTAGCTAGGGAAGATAACTTCCATCAAGTAAACGTGATATCACCTAACTCATGATATTAGAAGATATGGTATGCTTCTGAAAGTGTCAAGTCACATGACATTCTTCATAACACATCTTCATTATTCAACACTCCCTCTTTAACTAGGGAGGATAACTTCCATCAAGTAAAAGTGATATCACCTAACTCGTGATATCAGAAGATATGGTATGCTTCTAAAAGTCTCAAGTCACATGACATTCTTCATAACACATCTTCATTATGGTATGTGCACTGACATCAAGTCACATGATGTCTACCATAATTCATGGCATATCCACGGATATAATTATCCACCATGATTATCTCTTAAGGATCACAATGATCTTCAGATGACATCAAGTCCCATGATATCCATCAAAGTGTCCAAGAGATACTATCATGACATGTCCAAAGATATCAAGTCACATGATATCTATCATGATAGTTCAACTCAACATTGTAGAGTCGTCACTTTACAATGTTACATACAAATGTTCATTATTAGAAAGATCGTCACCTTTCAATAATGTACACAGGGGGAGTAGGCCCATAAGGTCATGGAGTCACACACATGACAAAAGAGTTTACACATTAAACATCTTTATATATTAGTACAACTTATAAACAATTTGAATTTCAAACATAATATCAAATTACATACCAAGTTTCTTCCCGAAGAATTCAACCTTAACTCTGGAGAGAGGTTTGTTGAGTATGTCTGCTGTTTGATCATATACTCCAATTGGATTACATTTCTTTCTACCATGTCTCTTGCATAATGGTAGGGGATCTCAATATGCTTAGATCTATCATAGAATGCTGGTTTTACAAAGAGCTTAATGCAACTCTGATTATCACAATGAATGATAGTAGGTTTCAAGGATTCACCAAAGAGTCCCATTAGCAATTTTCCGGAGCCAAACTGCTTATCTTGCCTCCATAGAGGCTGCAATGTATTCAACTTCTGTCGAGCTTGTGCCACTTAAGTCTGTTTTCTGCAGATCCAAGAGATCATAGCCGATCTTAAACTGAAGCAACATCTTGATGTGCTTTTCCAATTGGTTACACTCCCAGCCCAATCATATCCAATAGTGTTTTGAAGATATCTCAATATATGTTTTACAGCCACAAGGTAAAATTCCTTTGGCTCGCACATGAACTGGCTTAGACCATTCACTAGGACCATCCATTTGTTGTTGGAGTGCTCTATCAACTGAGCTACTGGCCCCTTGTGGCCAGCCAACATTGGTCTGGGTGTGGCTTATTTCCAACACCCCCCCTTTAAGCCATACTGTGAGTGCTTGGGGCTCTTCTGAGGTTAGATCCTTCTATCTTTGAGCAATGAGGTGATCTTCTCCTGTTATCAGTAGATCATCAACATATAAAATAATTATTAACATCTCACCTTTAATTACCTTAAAGTAAAGATTTGGGTCTGCATCATTCTTGGAAAATCCTAGTTCCAAGAAGTAGCTATCAATTCTTTCATACCAGGCTCTTGGGGCCTGTTTAAGTCCATATAGGGCTTTCTTCAATTTGCATATTTGACACGAAGTCTCTCAACGTGATGTCGTCATGGAGTCTCTCAACATGACGCCTCATCTCAGTCTCAGAGATGAACAAGGGCTTTCACCTCATATCTTTCCATCTCAGAGAATTATGCATTACAACAAGTGATGATGTGACTCCCTCTGAAGCTCTAAGTGCTTGCATCAGCCTCCTGAACTCCTCGTCAAAATCGACTGTAATACTTGCTTTAGAGAAATGGTTTCCAATTCACACCTTTGTAGAGATTCAGGGCTGTTCTATTCAACCTCTTCCCAAATCACTTTATTCTGAATAGGTTTGCGGAGCTACCAATGTTAAATCTAGGTTGACTGACTTGAGCAATTCTGATCTCAACTGCTGAAGAGGATCTTCAAGGATTTAGCATCAAGCCTTGCAACACTACAACCTTCACTTCTTCTCCATGAGTCACAGAACTCCCTCTGAAGGTTAATTTCTCCTCTTCGAAAAGACTGATCACAATGATAACCTGAATAGGTCCTTTCTTTTCGAGAGATGTCTTCAGCCACCAACTCAGTCCCATGGCTGCAAGTTGTGTCTCCATATTTCAGCCTACAATATGCATCAAGCTCTTCTTCTCTTGAAAGCAATCTCTTACGCTTCTCAGTCCGTCCTGAAGACATTAAGGAGAGATTACTACTAGTTCATAGAACTCAGTTATTTTGAAGAGAAATACCAATGCTGGAAGCATACATGATTTACTATCTCAATGTTATAGCATTAATTAATAACTACATAAGAAATTCATGAACATGAAATACTTATCTCATCAAAATCTCCTTAAATAATCCCAGATAATTAATTCATCATTCATTTGCTTCTCGATCCAATCTGCATTTTAAAGGATTGATAATAATAATAGATTATGTATAAGAAGCAAATATCAAAAGATCAAAAGTAAAGAAGTAAGAGAACTTATCTTTATTGATCCTGATATATCTTTCTTCCATCTTTTACTCCTCTCGAAAGAGCTAATCTCAGCACAACAAGAGACAATCTACTCAACTCAGATTTCTCAAACACGTTATGTAGCCAGCATATACAACATAGAATCAAGCCTCTCAAGGCACCATCATAGCCCATGCACAAAGAGAAGGTTATCGATGTGATCATCCTATCACAACGAAGTTGCAATTCTCTTTTCATCTCAGAGTCACACTCAGAGATCTTCACAATTTGCAAGGAATAGTGGTATCTCCAAAGGATCTTGTCCCAATGATCACTATTCATGAGAAACCATGATTTTGACTAAACACACATGATTCAAATACCGAAGTCAGATTTGCACAACTTAGCAAACTGAATTTTAGCCTAGAAGGGTGATTTCAAACAAAACAAGGAATACTTATCTCTTCGTGTAGAGCCGAGATTTCTGGTAATCAACTCAGCCATCCCTAGCATACATGTACACATCGAAAGGAGGTGATCACATCTGCCATCCAGGCAGAGCCATAGGCTTTGGCCGGCACTAACAAGGAGACGACTTCAGATTTCCAGCGATCACTAACGGCCCTCCAAGAAGTAGCGATCATAGATCAACAACAACTCCATCATCATTCGACGATCGTGTACATCAAGATGGCCACGCTTTCGAATCTAAAGAACTTGTCACGCTAGTTCATCACACGAACATCTTCAATAATCTTCCCGAATGAAGAATCCCGATTTGCTAAAGGAACATTCACAATTCGTTCCTTCAAATAGACAAAACCAAAAGAATATCCACCCTCAACTGGTAATGTTAGCGAAGAGTGGTTCCTGGCAGAATTCTGATAGTGGACAGACACCTTCAGATTATTCCTGGCCATTGGCAAATAAATGTGCGAAGGTAATGATGAGAGTCGACTTAGAGGGGACCGCACCAATAGAGAGGAGATGGTAAGAATAATCTGACATCATCAACACTTAGCCAAACGAACACGGTAAACACCACCTAATATCGACTCTTGGATAAGCATCAATAAATATATCAGTAGTTCCGATCTCTGACAAAAAATCTATCAATCTCCCAGGATGACATCCACTATGATGTGATTAATGGTTCCCGATGATTTCATTACCACTGCAATCACATACAGCTTAGCGCAATGATTGAAGGATTTCGTTCGTCACTCGGAGAATACTCTCAGATCAAATGCAACGGATCAATTTGGAGCCCGACTATTGTGTTGACACTTCTCGCGGGGGCATAGAGCTTGTTGACGAGTTCGCAGGTTTGCACGACGTCTCTAGATGAGCTCCTAAAGCTTCCTCTGCCTCGGGTTCGATGCCCAGAAATGGATGCGACACTTCTCCGTCAAGTGTCATTCTTTATGGATATGTTCTAGGATGAGACGGCAAGAGACGGTCTTCCTCAATTTGCAATGGCAGTTGGAAGAAGTGTGTAATCCTTATGAAAACGGTTGACTCTCATTTAGTTGCTAGCGATTCCAATATACCTGGCACATTTGACTCCTCACGGGAGAATCAACTGAAGCGATATCCTTCACGCCTATTTCAATGGTCTCTTTCAATGATCGAAGTCAGATTGCCCAGGTGATCTCTTTCGACATCAATGACTCTAGATATCACATAATCCATTGAGTTCCTCTTAACTTGTAGTGTTGCATGGACAAAATTGATCGAGTTTCCTGAACCTGCTCTGATACCATGTTAATGCAACGATTAGTTTCCAGATTTAATGAAGGTCGATCCTCATGTGTAAACATCAGTAAATTTCCATATCGTTTAATTGAGGAAGGAGTTAGTATAAATATCAAATGTAGGAGACACATCCCATGAGCGGATGTGTCTCCACAAAGTGGAGACATGTCGGCTCAAGGGGCATGTCTCTCCATTTAATATATTACTTGTTTTAAATGTAGATCAAAGTCTTTATCAGACCGATGCTACCTAATATCAACATAAACTGCTCTTCAAATTAGGAGGGGAAGCTCCCTCTTCGCTAATATCAACATAAACTGCTCTTCAAATTAGGAGGGGAAGCTCCCTCTTCGCTAATGAGGCTTAAAGAAAGTAAACTAAACTATTTGCCAATATTTTTGTTCTCAGCTAAGAGCACAAGGTTATAAAACTCTATCATCGTAGTTAAGGTTTTCCCTTTTCTAGGATTTCAACTACAACTAGGCCTACTCTAATGACGCTTCTAGCAACTCAAGTAAACTCAGAGCTTGAGAGTTAGAAGTAAACAGGGAGTGATTCAACACAAAACTCACATAAACTCACTTCCAACGCACACCTTAAGACTCATTGTACTTTTAGATGCAAGCTGAAATAAAAGATTATATAAGCAGAACACATAAAACAAAATTTGAGACAGTAGATCAAAGCAGCAAAGCAGGCATAAGATTTCCTTTCTCAAATTTATAACAACAATTTACACTTCTAGGACAGCAGGTTTGTAGCAATAATAGGTTACAGTTTAGCGATCAAACCAAGATACACTTGACACAGATTACACATAAACTGAACAATAACTTGCAGCAAAAGGCAAGCATGCAAGCTTGCTCTTACACAAAGTGAACAAGCACTGAATAACAACTTGCAGGCAAAAGTAGGCTCAGCAATTTGTTATCACAATAACAGTTAAAGAAAAATAAGCATGACTGCCCTTATTTATACACAAACAAGGAGTACGGAACCGTAAAATCTCCTTGTTTTTACAACAAGAGTTGCCAAATTGCAAGCTTTATTTCTAAAACCAAAAAATGACAACTAACTAGCAACCTACTAAAAGCAAAAAAATAGGGAAAGTGCCAACTATTACAACTTGATTATTTTCTCTTTCACAAAGAATAGATAAGCATGAATGAGAATAGCAAGTTAAACTCAGAAAAGGCGTCGCGTTAACTACTGTTTTTTAGTTCTACTCTTGGAAATCTTCGCTGCCCCAAAAAGGTGTTGATTTTTCTCCAAAAAAAACAGATTGCCAGAAAAAGCTGAGGTCTGGGTTTTGTAGACAATCACGTTCTGAAGAGACCCAATTTGTTAGATTCTAGAAAAGTTGAGGGCTTCTCAAAAAAGCGCCGAAAAAGCAATTTTTTGGAAAATATAATCTAATCTTCAAGAGGATCAAAAAGTAGATGGACCCAGATCGATGAAATCTGAAAAAGCTGACCACCTATTTTCTAAAATGCGATGCCTTAGAAGATTGGATCAAGAAAAGTGTGCCTTTATGCTTCCCAATCCTGAATCCATGAAGAAAACTGAAAAAGCACCTTGTTTGAGCCTCTAAATCTTGAAAAGCAGAAAATGATATCTTTCTTCCACTGGACGCCAACCTGCAAAATATGTGAATAATGAATGCCAAAGCCTTCTTAAATAGATGTTGAGGATGAAAAAGCGCTTTGTTCCCATGCTTTAAAACTTTGAAGCCAATCCGGAGCTGGAAACGTCGAATGTGGACACCTTTTGAACGATGAGTGACAAAATTTGAAAAATTTCAAAGGCATTGAACCTTAGGTGCTTTTCCTCTTTAGAGTTGGAATATTTTTCAAGATTTTCAACTTTGCTTGTTTTCTTGACCTCAATTTGATCTTCTTTTCTAGATGTTTGAGGGATCCAATGAACTAGTTGACAGATTTGTTGGATAGCCTGAAGAATTCTGAGATAGATCTCCTGGAGGCTATGAATCCTGAAAAGTGATTTTGGGGGCTCAAAAGCTTGGGCACCCCTAGCTAGTTGGCGCACCTAAGCATCCCAGACTTAACCATTTTCCTGAAGTTTTCAAATTTTTCTTGATAAAATGCATCTCTTTGATCCTCGATTTCGGACGTCTGTTGAATCCTGTGAATAGGCTAGCAGATTCATCGCGAAGCTTGATCAAATTTGGGAAGAATGTTAGCTACAACTTCTAAAAACATCTTTTGAGCCCTCAAAATTTTGGGCACCCCTGGCTAGCTGGGGCACCCAACTCCTCCAAAGTTAGCCATTTTTCTATGATTTTCATCTGTTCTTTTGATCTTTTTCATTTTGCACATATTTTTGCCTCTGTTCAATCTGCAATATCTGGCGTTTGACAAATCTTCTAAGCTCACTGATGAATCCGTTGAAGAGCCAGTTCAAATCTGAAAGAAACTTCTCGGAGGTTACAAACCCTAAATGCAACTTTTAAGTGCTCAAAACCTTGGGCACGCCTAGCTAGCTAGGGTGCCCATCCTTGCTAGACTTAACCATTTCCAGGTGTTTTCAATTTCTCAAATTTGACTCCCACACTTTGTCCTCCATTTGATCTAAAATATTTGGTTCCTAATGAATCTGATGATCTATCTAGGACATCCATTGGGAAACCTGAGGAATTCTGAAAAAGATGACTAAGTTTGCAAACCCTAAAAGCTGAATTAGGCCTCCCAAAACCCTAGGCACCCCTGGCTAGCTAGGGCGCCCATGATCACTAGACTTAGAATATTTTGAAGGTTTTTCATGTTTTTTAGTTTGCTTCTCTGATAAAACCTCTCTGTTCAATCTGCAATTCCAACCGTTTGATTGATCCAATGACTCAACAGATAGATTCACTGCGAAGCCAGAAGAATCCTGAGGAAGATATCTTGGATGCACAAACCCTAACTCCAAATCTGAGCCCTTGAAATGTTGGGCGCCCCTAGCTAGCTGGGGCACCTTTACTTGCTAGAGTTAGTTTTTATTTTCATTTTTTCAACTCTCTCTTTGCTCTTCGCATTCACCGCTTCACACTTGTCGTTGCTACATTCACCTCACGTCGGAGACTGAAAAATATGCTAAGGCAAAGATAGCTAGGCGCCTTGACTGGACAGGGGGGCCTAGCATCTCCAGTGTTAGGCAAATTTTTGCCATTTTCAAGATTTCTAGATTCCCTTCCTTCGTTCTTCGTTCCTCGAACATCTTTTGCCATTTCTTGATTTGTGTAGTGTTTGAGGCCTTGAATCTGACACCTGGCAGTCAACTATCCTCCATTGAAGACCTCGGAGCTCCTGATTTAGCTTCTTAAAAAGCAAAATAAACCCACCAGAGAAAAAATGATCTTTTGACGATTCTAATTGGACCAACCAGATCAAGAAGTATTTTAAACCAAACAAAATCAGTTTGAGCCCTGGAAGTAGAAATTCTATTTTTAGAAAATTTCACCAATATCCATTTGAGAAGGAACCCAAACAAACCCAGAAAAAGTCTATTTTTAGAAAAATTCCTAAAAAGTAGGACCGAAAAATTGAGATCTGGGTTTTGTAGATAAGGTCGCTATGAAGAGACCCAGATCATCAAATTTTGGAAATTTTGAGTTTTTAACCGACATGTGTGACATGCAAATTTCCATTTTCCGACCTTTTTGACATTTTTTATAGGACTTTTTACCACTTTTTCAAAATGCCTAAATGTAGCAAAAATTTTAATTTTGGGTACAACAATTTCACATGCACCCAACATAACCCTAGTTTAAAAGAGATGGGCAATTTTAAGAAGAAAATCAACAACAATAAGAATGATTCTATTTCTTATAATCCACCAAAACACATGATATTAGCATTTGAGGTGGTTACATATCTATTTCTGATGCAATTCATGGCCCATAGATTTGAGCTATGTAATGGAAAAGGAGACCCAAGTGTTCATATACAATCCTTTGTGGCTGCTTACATAGACTTTGCATATGATGATAAGATATTGGCCAAGTTATTTCTGTGATCCTTAAAGGATTATGCTATAAAATGGTTTTATTATTTACCTTTTGGTTCAATACAATGCTTTGATGGTTTAGCTATTGTGTTCTTAATACATATTCACATCAACATGGGTTGAAGATAATAGTGAATGATCTTACTAGGTTCACTCAACAAAGCAATGAACCTATAAATGATTATGTCATCCACTTCAATCTTTATGTGGTAAATTGAAACACCAATTCGGATGGTATGAGTTATAAATTGTATTTCTTGAGGATTACTTCCGATTATTAAGAACAATGTACATTTGAGTAGCTTTCCCTCTTTTAGAGATAAATAGGCATGTTTGAGAAATCTTGAAGCAAATCTCTTACAATCAAATATATTGAAATACAAATCATAATCTCAATCATCTTACCCCTCCAAGTTTCAAAGGCCAAATACTTTTATGAAGGGTAATGATGTGAAGGAAAAATGTTAATCAAGTTGCTACTACTTTTCCTAAGGAATGTTATACTATCCTTACTATCCTTAGGAATGTTATGCAATGTGCAATGGATGATTATATATCCTATAGATGTTATGTGGGCATAGTCCCATCCTCCCCAATGAAATGTGGGAGAGTGCACAATGCAGCATCTAGGATGGCACCCCACACTGTCAAGGGTGTGAGAGTTATAAGGCGACCCCTACTGTTCCAAGTAGGAAAGATTCTTGGAATTGGTTAAGAATCTATGAGAGAAATTGCTTGTTGGGTCTACGACTATGACTTCAATGTAAGCCATGGCCTCCTTGCAATATAGACTCTCTTAATCCTTAGGGGCATAGACATCTAGAACTTTATCAAATTTGTTACAAAGAATTGAAAGATCTTCCTCAACCATCAAGGGACACTTTGCAAGATCAGGGAGAAGCTATTGTTTGAGCTTGGAGCTCAAGAGGCTTTGTGGAGTATATCTATTATGAGCACTTAGTAAGATTATAAAATATTTCATATAGTTAATTAATTATATATAACCAAATTATTAAATTATTATTATTTAAAATAAAAGACAAAAATAATATTTATTTATTTTATTAATTAATAATTATATTATTAATATTATAATTTATAACATATTGAATAGTTAATAAATTATTTAATATATAGTTAGATTATTAAATTTTTAGATTTAATATAGTTAATAACTTAATCCTATAAATAATGATTTTTCTACCCATATATAATTATTTATTATATAATGTAATAGTAAATTATAATAAGTATAATTTAAATCTAATATTCTATTATGCTAAAAAAGAAAAAAATGATGCTTTCAAATCCACTAGCAAGCTGAAGGAAATATATTACTAAATAAGCCAATAATGAGCAACAAAGAAGCGGATCAAGAATGATCACCAACATCCCAATTGAAGTTTAACATTCTACCCTTAATATTTGAATAACCTCGATCATTCATTCTAGAGAAAGCTAAACCCTTTCCCAAACAATTTCAACTCCTAGCTAATAGCAGCTTGGATGAATCATTGATCAAAGAGAGAAAATAAGTTTATTAAAAAATACAAAGCAACAACTCGAAAAACTCAAAACTTTCTACTGTCCCCCCAACATCCCCAACAAGGGGCTCATCCGAAAAACATCCCCTCTATGAGGGAAAAATCCTAGGGATGTTTCCCTCTAGCAGTCGCATTTGGGGGTGGCAGGGTGGGTGTGGAAGCATGTCACTATGGAACAAAAGGAGATCCTAAAGGCTCTAAAGTAAAGGTTACTTCACCAATGGAAGATTAGTTGCATATATGGCGTTGAAGATTTGAGAATAGGAGATTCACCAACAATGTACACCAAGTCCTAAGAGTCTCCTAATTTGACCTACCAAGATTTCTACTACCCATATTGACTTGACATACCACCTTCCCAGAGGTGCTTAAGATAAGGGAAAGGTTAATGCACCTACAAGCTGACCTAGGTAATATCTCTTTACCCTATCTCATTTATTCATGCATGACTGATTCTATTTAATGCCTCGTTACTTTATATTACTTCCTATCTTGCATGTTATTACTACTTTATTGCCATCTATAATGTCCTACTTATGGTTCATTGCTTAATCATCCACCCTATTGCTGTTCTTATATCCCATGGCTTAGCTGTCCTCCTTATTGTCCCATTTATTATCTTACACACATTGTCCTTTAAGTGTGCCCACTAAAAAGGCCTTCATTTTTCCATATTAAAAGTTGTTATATGAGAAACTATATCTTAATGTATATGCAAATATTGCCAAAAGTATAGGACAGTCGAAATGATAAGTAAAGGAAGGAATTTTTTAAATAGTTAAAAAGTTAAAAAACTTGAACCTCATTACCAGCTCAATAAACATAAGCTAAAGCTATACGCATAAAAACAAGAAAAATCTGCCAGAAATCATTAACCTTTTTTAATATATTTGAATATAAAAAAAACTATTATAAATTTATGTGAAGTTTGCTAAGCTTTATCATTCCTAATTGTTCATTTAGCTTTTATCAGTTTGATTGTTTTCTGTTTTTTAGATAGGTATACAATATCAGATAGTAAAAAATGATTGATTGATATCAGATAGTAAGGGTCAAGATGTGTACCGCAAGTTGCAGAATTTCATTGCGTTTTTTCTCACCACCACTAAATCCTTCATTGACATTGCGGTCCAAGAATTTTGGATCCATATTTAGCATTGCAAGCTTTGGGGAAAGGAAACCATAGAACTGCATGAAAGCCCCAAAAGCGTAATTTAATTTATCACTTACAAAGCAGCTTGAACAAAAATTATAACTAGCTAAACTTTCAAAAAAAGAAATCTTGGAGAATTTATGAACAAAAGGTTCTTTCATAATCCAATATTATCAACAATCAGCCAAAGCTACTCAAGAAAAAATGGGCTATGAAGCATATAAATGTTCAAAGTCAGTAGCAGGATGAAAAAAAAAAAAAATATGTACCAACACAATGTTGCCCTACTCACGGATTACAGCTTTCAGAAAAGCTGTAGGTAAAAGCAAACATGCAGACTTGGAAATCTGCATTTTCATTAATTATATTATAAAATTCACTTTAAAGGTCACATGTCCTAATTAAGTGAATCTCTCAAAAAGAAAAACAGAATGTAAAGAATGCGTTTAAAGATAGAAACAATACGATGGCTCCTCCCTCAAGTTAACAATTGTGTCAACCATAGTTGGAAAACTCGGCATTTTCAAGTACTCGGCAAGCCCGAAAAACTCGGCTCGGCAAAAACTCGGCAAAAACTCGGAAAAAACTCGGCAAAAAACTCGGGAACTTAAAAAATTGCTTAAACTTCACTAAAAACTCATTTTTTTTGCAAAATTCAAAGATAAGATGCATCCAATGAGTCAATAAATGAGTACATATAAGAAACAAGCTATATTTGATTGATTTGAAAGAAATTGGATACAAAATGGCATCCTCATGTGGAATGCTCAATGTGCTGATATGATAATAGTCTGAAACAAAATGAAATAGCAATTTGTTTTTGTAAAACTGAAAGTAAATACTACATATGTCATAAACATTAATATATTTCAGTTTTTACAAATTCACATGAATCACATCTTCCTCTTCCCATGTCTAGATCTCAATATGGGACCGGAAGAGGGTGTCCGTGTAATCATAGGACTCCGCTCCTGCTGTGCCTGTGGCTCCTCAACCTCCATCCTAGATGTAGATCCTCCTGCAGCTGCTGGTGGTGGCACTGGCAATGACTCCTCCTCAGGATCATCCTCAAGGTCATCCAATGAGAATGTAAATCCACCCTCCTCCATTGCCTGTCGCTCTAAATCATAAATCTCATCCTCGGTAAACAATGGAGGTTGCTCCCCTCGCCCTGTCCAATCACTGTATGGATCTATCTCCTCCAAATCAATTGGATCATCATATGATATCTCCTCTACCTTTTTTATGCGCAATCGAAGATTATATTGCACATAGACAAGGTCATTGAGGCGTTTTTGAGCGAGTTTGTTCCTCTTCTTTGTGTGGATGGCCTCAAACAAACTCCAATTGCGCTCACAATTGGATGAACTACAAGGCTGGCTCAAAACACGGAGGGCAAAGTTTTGAAGATGTGGGGTTTTTCCACCCCAATGTGTCCACCAAACATCTACAAAAAAAAGAAGAAAAAGTTAGAAAATTGTAACTTGTAACTTGTAACTATCAAATTTTCATTTTTGTAACTTGTAAATTTCAAATTTTATACCTGGTGGCAGCCTAGATACTGCTCTCTTTGCCAAGTCTGAAGAGAAGAGTACACCCCTTTTTTCCCTGTAACTTTGCAATTCATTAACAATGCAGTCTGCCTCATCAGGCGTGGATGTCATCCGCTGAATGCAAGTAGTGAGGCCCTCCATAACCTCTCCAGTAGGATCTGTATAGGTGCCTGAATGGATGAAACGGGGGTTCAAGAAGTACCCTGTTGCATGGATAGGTTGGTGGAGTTGATTGTTCCACCTCCTGTCAATAATCTCCCAAATGGGATCAAACTTGAGGCTGTCCCCCTTATAATAATTTCTAATAGCCTCCTTGGCCCTATCCATGGCCTCATAAAGATAACCCATTGGGGTTTGATCCCCATCCACCAAACGGAGCACTCTAACCAAGGGCTCTGACACCTACAATATAAATTTAAAAATGCAAAAAACTATTAGAGTTACAATTTAGTAATTTACAAATTTACAATGAAGGACATTAACTTTAAGAAAATGTTCAATTTGAATTTAGATTCAAACTCAAAGTTTTGAAGTTACCTTCACAATCTCTGTTGCTTTTTGTGCAAAGAGGGGCTCGAAGACAATGCTTGCAACTCTTTCTCCTTCCGGCTTCTTTGAATAAGGTGAGTCTATCCATGCTTGACTCACAAACATTTGTTTCAAAGCCGTCAATGCGCCAAGAATGCTTTGCAACGTTAAGAAAACCGTTGCAAACCTTGTCACACCAGGTCTCACCAAGTCTCTCCCATTGGTGTGCTCCCTCATCAAGCTCAGAACCCAAGGGTGATTGTAGATGTATTTAGTGATCCTTCTTCCATCCTCTACAATCGGTGTGACCCAATGTAATTTTCCTATGTCCTCCAAAAGAAGGTCAAGGACATGGGCAGCACATGGTGTCCAAAAAATTGTCTGGTGTCTATCTTGGAGGATTCTTCCTGCTGCCACATATGCCGCTGCATTGTCAGTTATGATTTGCACGACATTTTTAAGCCCAACCTCCATGCACACTTGCTCCAACATTCTAGCCAAATTTTCTGCATTTTTTACTATGTTGGAGGCATCTACGGATTTCAAGAACACCACCTCATTTTTGCAAGAAACCAAAAAATTTATGATGGTACGGTTTTTTCCATCCGTCCACCCATCAGAAAGAATAGTGCAGCCATATTGTTGCCATTCTTCTTTTTGTTCTTGTATCACTGCCTTTGCTCTTTCAGTAGCATTAGAAAGCAACCTACAAGTACAAAGTGAAATTAAGTACACAATTTTAATTTGTAAACAAAAAAATAACTTAAATTAATCATAAATTAAACTTAAGAAACATAAAATTAAATTAAAGAACATAAACTAATTTCTAACCTTCCACTCAATTCTTTGCGCGAAGGCGCCTTGTAGCCTTTCCCTGCAACTGTCAATGCGGTCACCAAATTGTCCCAATAAGGTGAGCTTGCCACATTGAAAGGGATGTTGTTGAAGTACCAAAAATCGGCACAAGCAACATCTGCATGCTCACGCACCTCCTTATTCCACCCAGTTGCCTCTAAAGAAGGTTGTGCACCAGGTGTGTTTCTAGGCACAAAAAAATCACCAATGTGTGAACCTGTGGCTCTAGGTGTCTGTGTTGATCCTGCCACTGGTACTCTAGTAGAGGAAGATGAAGGCATGGTGGTGGTGGTGGGTTGCCTTCGCACACGTGGACCACGAAGAGAGCCCGCTATGTTGGCTACTACATCATCATCATCTGACAGTGAGTGAAGGTTGTCTGCACTTGCAACACCTTGAGAAGAAGCTATGGCAGCTTGCATTGCTGCTTTTGCCTTCGCTTTTTGCATCTTTTTTTCTTCTGCAGCGGAAAGTATTGCATTCATTTGTCTTTTGATTTCCTCATTGGTGTTTATGCAAGCCTTAGCATCACGTCTAGGGATGCCTGCAAGGTGGTATTTGAGGCGATTGATGCCTCCACGGTAAATTTCTTTACATCTAATGCAATACACTGATCCAGGTTCTGGTCCTTCATATGCATATCTCCAAGCGGGATCTCTAGCTCCTTTTGGACGAGTGCCTACATATTCCCCACTCCCAGGCACGGATGGGGCTGAGGTAGGGGTAGAAGCGGATTCAGAAGCCATGATCAATTAACCTGTTACCTACACAGTACACACACAAAGTGAAATCAAAACTTGTTAGTTTTTTGATAGAAATTTTAAAAACAAGCTAAATTAGATTAAATCAAAATTGAAAATTTCAAAATAGATTCTAAACTAATCTAAGATTCTAAATAGTAAACTAATTTAAGATTCTAAAGTCTAAACTCTAAACATTTTCAATTTTTCATCAAAAAAAATGGATTAAAAAAAGAAAATAATAAACTAGGGTTACAAAAAAATGTAAAAATTAGAAAACTACTTTAAATTAGTAACAAATTAAGCTAATATATAAATTTAAACATGTTTTCAACAAACAAGAAGAATCAAAATTACAAAAAATAACTAGAATTTGAAGAAAATTTGAAAAAAATGAAAAAAACTGCAAAATATATTAAAAAATCATAAAAAGTGTCACAAATTCTTGTTTTGTTGAATCTAAATCTTCTTTTAAACATATAAATGTATTTGAATTTGTTTTATAGTTCATTCATGATGTTTTTTAAACATACAATCAACAAAAAAGAAGAAAAAATGAAAAAAAAAGAAAGAACAAGAAAAATTAGAAAACCTACCTGGAAATCCAATTTGCCTTCGAAATCTGATGAAAATCCCCTTCGAATCTCGTCCCCTCGATGCCAAATCACAGATAAATAGTGCAAAATGCTTTGGGCAAGTTTTTTCCTCTGCTAAAAGTGAAAACAAGTGAAAAAATGAAATGACAATGACATTTTGGCCGGCCGCGGACATAAGACACAGGCCGCGCGGGTTTTTTTTAAAAACTCGCCGAGTTTTTGCAAAAACTCGCGAGTTTTTCCGGCGAGTTTTTGCAAAAAGTACGGACTGTACCTTCTGCGAGTAAAACTCGTAAAAACTCGTTTCTGAAAAAAACTCGCGAGTTTTTCAAAAACTCGCGAGTTTTTCAAAAACTCGCGAGTTTTTGGCGAGTGAGCCAACTATGGTGTCAACCAATATTTGCATTTAGTTTCCATAGATTGTCATCTGGTGGGTAGAACTAAATACAGAAAACCAATGGAAATCCTACAACACAATGCAAGACTTGTTGACCAATAATAAGAAATATACTTTGATTTTTTCAAAATCTAGCAAGAACTGATGCTGGCATCATGAAAGAGTGTCACAGTTGAACTAGAGGAAAATGGTAATACATGCCAAGAATGTGTCGGATGACTGCCTATGGTCAAGAGTAAAATGATACCTATCAAATGCAAGACTATATTAAATGAAGCCAAATGTGCATTCAATTTGTAAGTAGCCCACTTCCCTTCATAGCCCATGACAATGTTAAGATCCAGTAAAGGCCTTTCACATAAGAACGTGAATCATGTTGATAAATTTATCAAACTAAAACAACATATGAATCGGTTATGAAGAGAACAAAAAAATAATTCAGTCTACTAATATATTTAATTATTTAAACAAAAGAAAATGCATGTGGTGGTTAAATAATAAGATAATAGCAAAAGTTCATGGGCTATCATTATTTAAGGCCAATTAAAAAAATTTGAAGTGGCAAGTGCAGTAGAATCTGTCAGCATTGGTCAAGGTAAAATCTCCAACATCATGAGGGGTGGAAGACTTGTTCTCCAAACCTGCAGCTCCTGGGAAACTGATGAATATGACGTGTTTGGAATATTTGCAATCCACGATCAGGGTGGATGAGTCAACATTAATGGAATCTTTGTCTAATGATAGTTCCAAGTTCTAACAACCATTTTTGTGCAAAGCAGAGTACAATTCTATATGCAGTGATACTGAACCCTTGTACAAAAACCCTGTGATACAGGGTTGGCCGCTACCACTTGAGATTCCTCCAATGTGTTATCATTTTGATTTATCTTTTGGGATAAAGTCCAATCAGATAATGTGGGAGATAGGACCTCTTCAAAATAGTAGAAGAAGCTCCCTTATTTGGTAACAAAAAATTATATACATAGTAGTATTTACTGTTGGCCTTGCCGTTGCACCAAAAGATCGACCTTTCATGCCCGATACAAGCGTCAGTTAAGATCCACGGGAGGTGGTTAAACCATATCGCGAACCCGAAGGGAGATGCTGGCGGTTAGTCCAACAATCTCCCCCTCAGCATGACCTGAGGGGTTCAAACCCGTGACCGACTCTGATACCAATTGTTGGCCTTGCCATTGCACCAAAAGATCGACCTGTCAATGCCCGATACAAGCGTCAGTTAAGATCCACGAGAGGCGGTTAAACCATGTCGTGAACCCGAAGGGAGATGCTGGCGGTTAGTCCAACATTTACAAGTTTTTTGTTTGGGGATTCTTAACGTATTGAGAAAAAGTAAATATGCAACAGAATATTTTTGGGTTTTTGCATCAGAACTAAAAACTGAAACAGCATCTAAGCATCTCATGCAAAAAAAAAATCTCATTATCTTGGAATACTAACATACATGCACTAATTTCTGCATAAATTGCCAAAGACAGAAACTGCATGCTAACAAAAGAAATATGGATTGCTGAAACAAAACACAAATTTCATGAAATTCTATAAGTTAAGCAATGAATGGCAGTATTGAGCAAACACTATTCAATAAGCAGTGGAATTAGCAAAAACCCCATATTCGCCACTTATTTTTCTATAACTTGCAAAAGAACTTTCAAACAAAATTGAACAATGAAATTGCACTTACTGTAAGAAAATTCACCATTACATGTGACAATGTGCAAAGCACACATTCATAAGGTTTCCACAAAAAATTTAGAACCTTGCATGTCTATCCTATCACTAAAATAAAGTTGCTTTCCTATTTTAACACCTATTTACAAGTTAAAACTGTATGATGACTGTCTCAATATAACTCACTTTGAGATTAAAAAATACTAATTTTTAAACATATCCGTAAAATGTGACATAAACCTTTACTCAAAAAATCACTCTCATCTATATTTAAATCATGTCTAAAAACAGTCTTCATCAAAACCAGAACACTTTCCAAAAATATTCAGCATTTCAAAGACTAAGCTTGCTGGTTTGAAGCTGAGGAAATGGCTGCCTTGTCTGTGGTGGAGCCTCTAATTTTTGAAAATTTTGGGTTGGTTCCTTGCCTTGTCATTATCCATTGCATCATTGCCTTAGGGTTGGGTTTAGGGTTTTGGTTTGAAAGCCCTCGTTTCAAATTTCATGTTCTTTTACCCTAGGCGTTTTATTCCTTCATTGACTTGCTATACCCAGTTGCAGGTCATTTGAGTCACGACTTAAGTCCTCAGAAACATATTGTCACCGGCCCCTTGGTCTATGTTTGTCGGTCATCAGATGTTATATCATCGCATTTATATTTCCTAAGTCGGGTTAAATATTACCCATTAAAATGACTCAAGTCTTAAGGTCTTTAATCCCATGGGTCTTGGTCCCGTCGACCTAGTCAGGTCCCCTTTTTTAAGACTAACATTTTCGGCGTGTGCAGTTATTAGATTCTATGTTGACTGTTTGATCATCGTGAGAAAATCTCGACCTCTCCCCGCTTCCCCATTCTGCTTCATTTCTCATTTAATTATTCACACGAACTGGCGGGCGGTTGCCACATGTCATGTCCAACGGTGGGCCCAGTGTTTCAAAGGGTCAGTAGGTGGACCTTTGAAGAAAATCAACGGCAGGTATCATGTGACCTGTCTTCATCTAGGTCGTTCCCCGCTACCCCATTTGTTCCAACATTGCAATAAATTATTGTCACGAGCTGGTGCGCTATAGATGTGTGTCCCAGGGTCAAGAGATCTACCGTGTTGAGAAGCGAATCAAATACTATGCTGAGAAAGAATCAATGGTTAATAGCAAGTGACCTAGGTCAATCCTGACCGTTCCTCGCTATCCCGTGCGAATCCCATCTCTACAGCCCAGCTCCCAACGAGCAAGTAGGAGAGTGCCACGTGGAGCAACCTGGAGCGTGTGGAAGACATTAGAATAAACGCAAATATTAATCAAATATTTCAGCACGAGGTATGGATAATCAAGCGTGCGCTACTAAAAGGAAATATATGGCACGTGTTTTACTAATATTTGAGATCTTTTAATCTGGGTCATTGGTTGTGTCAAAGGAATAAGGCCACGGGCAATTGGTCTTAAACCAAGACATGAATAGATTGAAGGCATGACATTTAATCGCAACCCTTCCCCGTCCCCCCGCTAATGAAAGTTGGACATAGGTTAACACTCACGGGGGCGAGGGGAAGATGACATGTGGATTCTAGCTGCAACGACAAAGAAAAGTGGAGCCCGCAGATCATCGGCAAGTGGATCCACATGGATTATTGTTATTTCATTATTGCTACGGTTCCATACAGTCAGAATTTTCAAATCAGGCTGACTAAATCTGGATCGTCTGTCAATAAACACATCTACATGATCAACTGCTAGCATTCAAAGCTCAGTTTGAAAGCAATTGAGTCATTTTGGTTTGCACGAGCGAGCATTTGTAGCGGAAAGGACATTGAGCCACCACAGTAGGAAGTTGCATAGCTATTAAAATTGGTTTTAAAAGTACAATTGAGCATTGTGAAAGACATCCGGCACGTTTGGAGAGCTCGTGCTATGGTTTCCAAGCCTGTCTGACGTCAAAGCTAGGGTTGGTAAACTGCGGAAAACCAGTAAGTGGATTATTTGCCTCTTCATCAAAATTGTTGATAAATTGTGGTTTCCAAATCTTTTGTAAATTAGGGGTTTTGTGGTCTTGCATTTCTTTTAAGGTTTGGTGTTCTTTTAAAAGGAATTAGCTTGTCCTACATTGTAATAGTTTTTGTCAAACCCTTATCTGAGTTGTAAGTTTTTTCTAAAGAAACCAGAAACCCTGCTTAGTAAGACCCTTTAATTATGGCTCCCAAAGCCAAGGCATCTTCATCAAAAGGGGAAGCTTCTGTTACCATGAGACCTTTGAGTAAAGACCTTGTTGACCAGTTGCCACCCTCAACTAGTGAGAAATCTAGGGGTAAGCATCTTCTCCGAGGTCCGCAAGTAGCCGAGGGCTTAATTGACAAAAATAGTTCTATTAGGGATGCCAAACTACCTTGCACGGGGTGGGAATTGTTCTATGGTTGGTTCAAAAACAGAAACATGGGCATTCTAGTTGGTAACCCTTGGAATCTTGACCTGGGGAAATTGATCATGCCTAATGTATATCTGGATATCGATCTGTTGAAAGCGATAGCCATGAATTATGACCCAATCACTAGGACTATGAGGTCTTATGATGGAATTGATATGGTTAAGATCTTCAGGGGAGAAATTGCTCGTGTCCTCGGACTCACTGAGTGGAGTGATGATATGCCTAAGATTGATGAAAAGGCCCTTAGGGAAGAGTGTGATAGAACTAAGATTGCATTCAGAGTCCATATATTACCTTCTCCCCAATTTGAATTAATGACAAGTCTGTAGACATGGACATTTTCTTGTCCTTCCCTCTTTGATTCTTTGATGCTTTCTTTCATTTTCACTTTGTGTGCGTGGACACACTTTTTGAGAAAACTGCTCGAAGATGCCTTTTGAAAGGTGGGACCAGATCTCCAATGACCAATGAGGATTACTTTTGTCTCATATATGTTTCCCACCATCTAAGAACTCAAATGTAACTAAAAAGGGAATATATGTTACAAGAGTCCAGTAAAATAGTGACGTGTGCTTTCTAGCCCGAGGCTTGTTTTGCTCCTTCATTTCTATAAGAAGGAATTCAAGGCTAGAAAGCAGGGGTTCGTTGCATTGCAATTGATCGCAGAGAATTGTAAGAAGAACACTAAGCATATTTTGAGTTTTGTCTTAGGTTCCGAGTCTATTAGTACATATGTAATTTTGATAACAAAGATAGTAAATACAATACAAAATGGAGCAAATTTCATGGCCATTTTCTCTCCTCTATACTTATTCTCTGAGTTATGAATAATATAATCAAGGATTGTTTTGTTCGTCTCCATTGTTATCCAGTGGATGTATGGTTTCATTCTTGCTTATTAATTCAAAGAATTAGTGTAAATGCTTGACTGAAGTTGTTAACTCAATGAATCAAATGCTAGGATATTTGTAAGAAGTGGTGGTCGAGAATACAGAATGAAGGTGTTGTAATGCAGTATTTTCAGAGCTCGTATGTTGCTATATATATGATTGTTATCAAGTTGCTTAGGTTAAGATTGACTCTGTGTTTAGGATAAGGCTCTGGTTTGAGTAAAATATTCATGATACAGTTCCTGGGTTGATTCATCAGCAAATCACTCTTCATTTACAAACTTTCAAATGAGTTACCATTATAGTTGTGTTATGTTGAGCTTCATTATTCTCATGCTCGAAGTGTAGCGTATTGCTAAAAGAATTGCCAACTTTTTTCGATACACTACGTTGTTGAGTGGTTATATGAGAATTATTTGTTATTTACAATGTATTTAAATATTAATTGCACAAGTTTTTGAATATACATTGTGGGATTACCCTCCCAGGTTTCACAAAGCCCAAAGTGCAAGAGGAAAGCATTACAACTTTCACTCATTCGTTGGCCAATCCCTTTGAATTGCTAAGAATTGGAAATGGCAAAGTCCATAGGTAATTTTGAAGATCAGCTTAGTTCTTAAAAACTAACCAACAGATTGGTGACTCTGCTAGGGATTGCTAAGTCCAAAGTCTCTAGTTCAGATCTAGTACAGTCAAAGTCGAGTACTTCCTTGTTCTTCACTGTTTGAAGAATAAATGGATCAATTTTTCAGTACATAAGTCACGTCCAATCTTATCAAGTTCCAATCCAGTCCTTCACCTTGTGTCGGGTTATATTCAAAATATTTTCTAAGATTACAAGTACCAAGCCAAAATACCATCAATTTCTATTTCCCAGCATTCTGGGTGGCGACTCTGAAGTCTCTTATACCAGTGTAAAGATAAACTCTCAAACAAAACATGAGAAGAAGGATTCTAACATATTTGACACCATGAAGAAGATCAGAAGCTACGCAAAGAAGCATCCTGAGCAAAAGCTAGAGTTCGAGCTTGCAAAGGACAAGCAACCCACCTGGATCAAGAAATGCGCTGAATCAAGTAAGTTTGTTGAATACCTTGCTGATGCGTCTCCTACTCTTAATAATGAAGTAAATAGTGCAAATATCCAAGAAGAGGCACATGAAGTTGAAGTATTTAATGTACATCTGGGAAGTTTTCCTATTGAGCAAGTATTTGATAATGAAATTGACATCTCAAGAGAAGAGGATAGGTGGGGATTCTAGGATAAAGATAAGAATTTTTCAGAACCTTTAACCCCTGGAGTTGGATCTTGTTTTAATGGAAGAAATTTCAAGCCAAGAGGTGAATCTCCTAATGTAGAAGTGCAACTTTCCCTTGAGGAAGACCCAATTGATCAAACCTACTATACTCCTGCGTCTAGTGAGGCTGGAAATATCTTAGAAGATGTGTTGTGACCTATTTCACACATCGCCCCATCGCAAATGGGGTCCCCCAAGTTTTTGGTTTCACCCTCTGCGTTGCCATTTTGGAGTTTAGAATTTGAGTTGTTTTTTAGAGTCACTCCGACCAAGTTAGGATTTTGAACCCATTTGTGTGCCTAAACATCATGGAAGGGCTCGAAAGGTCCGAAAGATGAGGATCGCCTGTGCTTTCGATCATTTCTGACACTTCCTATTTTTTAGGGATTCTGCTTTTTGCTTTTTTTATTTTTGGCATTTTTAGGCCATTCTGGAGTTCCTATTTTTTAGGGATGCTTTTTGTTTTTTTTTCTATTTTTAGAAAGTTTCTATTTTGGGAAAATTTTCTATTTTAAGGTCCCACTGATCATGAAGTCATCACACTCCTCTGGATTGAGAGAAATCAACAGGTAAAAGGTAAAAAATTGACGAAAAAATGATAAGTCTAAGAAATTCACCCATGAGAAGGAATGGCAAGCCAAGCATGAAGTCCGGCCTTGCCTTTGGCTTGGCAGGCCAAGGGAAATCCACCATGTCTTGGAAAGGCAAGCCTCCAAGTCCGCCATAGGCAAGAGAAGCTCCAAGTCCGCCTTTGGAAGAGGAGACATGAAGTCCACACTAGAGAGAGAGAGGTGGATGGCAAGAAGAACCTCCAAGTCCACCCATGGTAAGGGAGAGCCTCAAGTCCACCATGTCTTGAGAGGGTGTGAAGTCCGCCCATGTCAAAGAGGGGCTCAAGTCCGCCCTGGGACAAGTCAAAGTCAAAGTGCGCCCATGTCAAATAGAAGCCCAAGTCCGCCCAAACTTTGGGAAAGGAAATTTTTCTAAGGCATTGATGAAGAATACGCCTAGAGAGGAAGGATGAATGGCAAGGCAAACATGAAGTCCGCCCAGCTCAGCTTGAAGAAATTTCTAAGGCATGGATAAATTACAAAATGGCAGAGAAGCATCCAAGTCCGCCCAACCCAGAAGGAGAAAGAAAATTAAATTTTTGACTAAGTATGGATGTTTGGAGAAGCCTAAAGTCCGCCCAAGAAGTTGAAAATTGGCAGAGAAATCATGAAGCGCGTCTTGGCTAGACAGACGATTGGAAAATTAAATATTTAGCCATGGATAAACAAATTTGGCCAAGTATCAATATTTTAATGGGTTGGAAATATTTTAAACGGGTTGGAAATTTAATATTTGGATATTTTTAATTATTTTCCGACACTTGGGGAAATTTATTCTAAAATATTCAATGTCTGGAGAAAATGAGAGATACCTTGGGGAAATAATTAATTTGCCCTAAACGAAATTGAATTTTGTCGCAACTCGAGGATTAAACGGGTTGGAAAATTAATTTAATATTTTCCAACGATTTTAAGTGTTCAACACTTAGGTAAAATTTTGAAAAGAAAGAAAATCTGAAAGATTTCGACTGAAGGTGGCGCCTGGATGAAATTAGAAACTTGCCTCAATGATTTAGAAAGGAATTAGAAACTTGCCAAGCGAAGAGAAGAAAACATTTCTAAAATTGAGAAGACTCAAGAGAAAAGAAAGCAATTACTAAGGAAAATCGCACTTCTCAGCCATATAATGAGTTTCAGCAACTCATTTCTTCACAAATTCGATTGAGAAGAAGTTGGCTCTCTCAAATTTGCAAGAGATAATTTTTGAAAGAAGAAATAGTGAAAGCAACATTGATTTCCTCAATAAAAGAGGTAATTTTAAACTGGAGGCATGATTTTTTGAAGAAATAAATTATTTCTTGGCTGAAAGTCGCACTTCTCAGCAAATTGGCGCACCTCTTGGATTGGATTTTAAGAAGTTGGAACTATTTCGCAGCCAGAGGATATTCTCGGAGGTTTGGAAATCAATTGGCAAAGCTCTTCTATTCTTTTCTAATCTTCTGCAGTCATTTTGACACTAGATTTGTCAAATACTTATCAAATTTCTCCACTTCCAGCTTGCTTTTTTGCAGAACTTCATAATTTAAACAAGCTGAAAGTATAAATTTATCAAATAACATCTCGGAATAACCAGATTTTTAAAGTTCTTATTTTAATGTTAATTATTTTTGTACTTGCAGGTTAATGACCACCCGGGGAGAACCATCCAGACAAGCACAGATGAAGTTCGCCAGTAAGGGGCTGCAATCGGAATCTAAAATCAATTCAAAGTGGAAGAATGTCACAAACACCAACCTCAGGCACGTCGACTTCAATGAATTTAAAAAGAGGATGTACGGGCACGATGGATTTTTGCCAACACCTATTGCCAGACGGATGATGAGAAATGGAATTGTTCAAGCTGCCGGATTCCCACCAGCAATTGAATGTGCTGAATTGATGGTAGAGTGCGCCCTTCACTATAATGCACAAGACAGGCAAATTGTTGCGCTTGACGGAAGGATACTAGCTCACCTTGGAGAGTTAGCCATACAAGAAGCCTTCGGCATCCCTACATATCACAGAACTTCCTACAGAACTAGGGAGGATGCGAAAAGATTATATGATGAAAAGTTGGACCTCTGTGCTGCATATATTAATAAGTCATGGCTGGAAAAACCAAGAGCTTCCGCCAAGGAGATGCCCAAGAAGTTATTGCGCACAGACTTTAAAGAAGATTACGGAGACATCATCATCTTGCTGAACAGAATGGTTGGCAATCCGCAGGGCGCGCCTTTCGAATCCTGGATGTACTACTTCATCGAGGAAATCACTGAAGGGGCAAAGATGTTCAATTGGTCTCGCATGATAAGCAACAGCCTCCATGAGCAACTGGTCAATCTGGAGGAGACAGACAAATTACATGAGTTCCTACGTCATTTACATGTTGGCTAGGACATACCGATATGCCGACTTGATCAGCAAAGGCGTGGTCGGCAATGGAGAAAATGAGTTGAAGTCCTATGACTGCTACCCACAGCTACAGCTAGTGAGAAAGCCCACTTCAGACGGGCACACGACGCTTTCCTCATGTATATAACGAGAATACTTCAAGGAGGAACACACCAAAGGCTAACTCACGAAGCCAAGAGTTTGATCGACAAATACGGGTCTTGGTTCATCCAGTATCCCAGATACACATACATCAAAATCCAAGGATTCACTGGGAACCCCTACAAATTGCCCATCTTTCCTACCAACAAGATGGTCTTACTTGAGGCGCTGAGGCAGTTGGAGGAGTATCAGAGCTTCCAAAGAACAAAACAAAAGGCGGCAATTACTTTCACCTTTTTCATCGGCAACATGTTGGAATCATGCCCATTGGCGTAGGCAGCTGAGAGTGCCAGGCTGGAAATACAGTGGTACCCATTCGCCACATATCAGTCTAGAGGGAACTTCGACCCACATCATCATATCAAGACTATAGACGGAAGAAAGTACAGACATAGAGTCGAGTTGGAGGACTTCTAGGCAAACGCTACAAACGAATACAAGGTCAGACGGAGGTTGTGGTCTAGATTGTCGGTTAGCTTGATCAAGACAACTGAACTTTGTCGAGTGCCTGATCAGCTCGAAGATGATGGAGAGCAAATACAGCCACGTTTTGACGAAAGCAGACCTCTACCTACTATAAAATGGTCAGAGTCCGAACATGCAGATTTGAACACCTTGATGAGACCAATAGTCCAGTACTCTCAATGGTGGGTCGACCAACAGGTCCAGGACCTGAGGAGGAAGAAGGTGACGCTTACCTATGACAAGGTGAGCAAAATGGAGTCTTACTCTTCAAACACGGAAGCGTCACATGGCGTAGGGTTGATGGAGGCCACTACTTCCAGAAAAAGAAAAGAAGTAGCTATGGATAAGGAGCCTATTCAGAAACGGACAAGGATAGAGCCGTCACGCTCTGCCACGTCCAGGAATATTGACGAGATATTGGCTACCATTGATGATTCATTAGTCAATATTGGAAATCCTCCCCCAATTCCCGAGGAGAATGTGGAGCCAATTCAGCTGGACGATGATGAACCACCATCCCCCACCGGCACAGAGATACTTGGATCAGATGATGAAATGGGCGCCCAAAATGATGATTTTCAAGAAGGAATTATTTCAGCCCTCAGAGGAATTTTGGACGCTCCGAATGAGGAAAAGGTACAGGAAGAGGATGGCATAGAACAGCTCACGATCCCTGACTGGCTGAAGGAGAAAATGAAGATACAGGCACCAGTTGAGACGCCGAAAGAGGATGATGTTGCGGATTTCTTAGCAAGACTTGAACAAGCTTCAGTCAAGAAGCCGGCTAAGAGATTTTCCACTATACAGAGAGATGAAGCTGGCAATCGGTCTGTACAGATTGCAATGCCAACGGTGGACAAGTCACGGGAGGATATAGCTCCATATGAATATGTTGTCACCACCATCGACTTGGGTCCAACCACAAAGGGCCAAGAAGTTGAAGATCTGAACAATTCAATGTCCACCATCAACTCAAGGTTGGCAAAGGAAGTGGAAAAGAAGAAAGAATGCCAAAGAGAGATCGAGCGTCTAAAAGAATACATACAGCATTTGACCAAGCCGCTTGATCAAGATCATACAGTAGCTCCTCCTCTCCCGAATCCTTCACAAGAAGCAGCCAAGGACATAGAAGAAGATATGGTCACAGCCAGAGAGGCCAAAGAATGGATAGTGGTTAAGGGCGCAGAAGCAAATACCTTCCTGGGAAGGTTGACATTGGTCTACGGTCAAGCCACCTCATTGCTTTCTAGATCGGCTGCCTTGGCAGAAATGTGTGATGGTCTCCCAAATATGTAGGAAAGAATAATTCCATGCCTTAGAGTTCTTAAAAGAGTCCCAAAGAAGGAACTGAATGACGGAGGCATCATAGCAGCAGGCGCGGCTTATGATTTCTATACTTGGTACTAGGCTTTGACGGCACGAAGTGAGGTCATGGAGAGGGTGAAGGCTGATGGAATCAAAGTGGAAGAATAAGTTAAGGGGATCCAGAATAAAATCTTCAACATGACCGCCAACCTATTAGACAAAGAGGTCATACGAGAGAATGATTTACAGTTGGAGGGATTGAAGAATAAAGTTCAAGAAAACTTCTTTTCTATCATGGGGCCTATCCTAAGACAAAAATGGGTTAGAATGGCGAACTTCTTAGCCATCCGGGAGGTCTTTGTGAGGATTGAGCCAGAATGGGAGGACATCTTTGCCCGGTGCGTTGAAGGCTTGGACGGGTTAGAGTTCAAGATCGGCATGCTTCCACAGGTCACTATGGAGGAGGTTGTCTTAATTGTGTCCAGATTCATCAAACACACGACAACTCGAGAGGATAGGGATGCACTCCCTTGAAAGTAGCTCTAGGCGCCACCTCACTCTTTGTCAACTCATTGTTCACTAATGTTAATTGGGAAACCCTAATTAGGGTTTAATTGTTTTAATCTTGGCCGTTGGCTTATTTTAATCTGGGCCACTTGTTTATTTCTGAAACTCTATTTAAACTTGCGTACTCTCATTTTCAATTTGTGAAGTGAGTAGTATGAGATTGTTGCGTTATACCATTTCTGTTAATAAAAGCTCTTGTGCATGATTTGCTTAGAATCACTTTTATTTTCAAATGGTATGCAAGGTTACATATTCTCCTTCAACACTTAGATTAAAGTTAATTTAGCATTTCCATTTGAATGTTTGTTAGTGAACGAAAGATCTGATAGCGATGATTCATGAAATTTAGCTCATACTTTCTTTGGATAGATGATTTGTATCCAATGCGTAAAGTTAGCTTGAGCTCTTAAATTGTGGATGCTTAACTTCAGTTTGAATAATTATTAGTTCAAACATGAAAATTATTATCACCTCCCTTGAAGATTGCACCCACTTTGCGTAGTTGTCCCAAGGAGGCGAAACAAAGTGTGGTTATTACAGTTTCATCCAATCATTGTCGTCTCTTGAGTTCTCAGGCATAGTTTCGACTTCTAAACCCTCATCTTTTTGCAATTTTTTTGGAAATCTGAAATACCCGATGGAAAGAGCATTCAATGATAAAACCGTCTAAAGTCCTTAGCTTGTGAACAAATTCTAAAGTAAGTCCCTTTGTGATACCAGCATATCTAAACGCCCACTGATCTTATCCACGTGTCATGACCTGACGAAAGAAACCTTGGAGTTGCTATACGATCTTCTTTGCAGTCTTAGCATACGTAGTAACTTTTCAAGAGAGGATAAAGTGTCCTTGGGCATTTTATTCTGTGTTCAGTGAGTATTAAAATCCACACCAACAATGAGGAAGACATAGACAAAGATATGCAAGCCTTAGAAGAGGAAGAGCTTAGGCTTAAGGAAGAAGAAGAAAATAGACTTAGGGAGTTGAAGGGGAAAAAAGGAAACAAGTTAAAAAAAAAGGAAGATAGAATTAAGGCTAAGATGCAAGAAAGAGATGCTCAGAGGGAAAGGATAGAAAATATGAGACGAGAAGCTAGGCAAAAGACCTTTCAGGAGAATCTTGCTAGATTTACTGCTAGGATAACCCCTGACCCACCTCAGGTGACCGTTCAAATGGGAACCTCTACTGCAAGCACTTATACTGCATTTGTTGCAACTTCCAAAGCCTCGGATCCTTCATCTGTTGCAACTTCTAAAGCCTCGGATCCTTCTGCTACTGCCAAGAAATCACAACATATAGATCATGGGAAGAAGCCCATTGATCAACCAAAGAAAACTACTTTTAATACCTCCAACACCAACACCAACACAAATACCCATACTTCATCCGTTAAAACGCCCACCAAAAATGTTAAAATTGATCCTACTCCATCCACTGCACCCCCAAATCCCAAGATCTTGAAATTACAGTTAGAAAATGATAAATTACAAAAAGAGTTGAAGAAAGCTGAAATAGAAGCTGCTAATGCTGAGATAGCTAGAAAGATTTCCTTTCTTAAGACCTCCATACCAACTCCAGAGGCTTCAAGCTCTGGACATACTGATAGTGAATCACAAAAGAAGTTTGCAGGACATACTGCCAGTGGAAGTGGTGGTGGGGATCAAGGTGGTGGAGGTGGAGGAAAAGACAAAAGTGAGAATTCTTATTTTGAAGATGATGAGGAAGAAAAGAAAGGAGGTGGTAGAAATAATGGAGATGGAAAAAGTAAGGATAAGACTCGGTCTGATGACAAAAAAGATGACAAGCCTAGAAAATGGTCATAAAGATCGACATACTAGGAGACCACTCCAAGTAGAGAGATATCAGCACTTATGCTTTTCTGGAATACCTAGCTATCCTAACCCATTTCCTGAAGATTTAAGGCCCGCTTTAGTCAGATTCTCTGGAAATAATGTCGTGAGTGGTGAAGACCATCTCAAAACTTTTGCTAACGTCATGGATGATTTTGAGGTAGAAGCAGAGGATGTAATGATGAAGTTGTTTATATAGTCACTCATTGAAGATGCTCGAGAATGGTACAAAAGTTTTCCTGCTAATAGTATTGGCTCCTGGGAGGAATTTAAAAGGTTGTTTAGAGAGCAATATGGTGATAGATTGATTCAAGGTATTTGTTGAATCAATTTAATAACATTGCTAAAGGTTCCAATGAGTATGTGGCTGATTTTAATATGAGGTTCCAAAAGGCTATGAAAAGATTGCCTCCCTATTTACAATTGAATGATAATGTGTGCATGGTGAATTACTGCAATGCTTTTGATGCAAAGATGAGCTATTGCTTACTGGATAAGAATCTTCAGACATTGAGAGAGGCTTAGAAGGTAGTTGTCCATATTGATAACATCAATAGAGCAACTGGTAAATATGGGAGAAGAGATGATGCAAAGATCCTCAAGAATACAAAGAGAGAGGATAAAAATTCTGGTGTTAAGGGAGGTACTCTCGAGGATAAGATTGACAATTTCATGAGAAGTATGAATGACAAGATTGCAAAGCAAGAAAAGGTTCAGTCAAACAATTATCATAAGAATGAAAGACCTCCTCGGTTGCAGGATCATCCCTATAATACAAACTGGCATAATGGGAAACCTATCCCCAACAATCAGAGAAATGCTCAAAATAAGGTTCCCCCAGATCCTCTGTAGAAGAATTCAAACAATTTTGTTGATGACACCCGTTGGTGCATGGTTTGCCAAATGCCTCATTCTCCTCATCAATGTGCAGTTGCACAAATGGTTGAAGTGGACGAAGATGCGACCAAAGACTATGATCAATCTAACAAGGAGGATGTTGATGTAAAATATGATTATGGATGGTTCTGATTTTACTAAAAGTGAGTACTCGTCTGATATGGAGTCTCATGAAATGGATATAGATGACCAAAGGCATATTGCCAATACATATCACCAACAAGTTTTTTCTGATGAGGATGTTGATAGTGACAGTGAAGTATACAATTTGAAAACAATTGAAGATAGTGTATCCCTTAGAAGACCTTTAGATGAAGAGATTGTGAGATATACCGTGGCTTTGGCTGCTCAAGCCAAAAGCTCATATCACCTAAGGAATAGAACAATTGGTGGTGAACAAGGTAGCCCTACTGGTCTTTTCATCAAGGAGCAAAATGCCAAAGGCAAATAGCAAAAGTCTGATGGCAAAACAGAAGCAGTCAAAGCTAAGGAAAGCAAGGGAGATATGATTTGGGCTAAGAAAGTTGATAAACCGAAATTAGATGGAGAGCTCAAGTCCCCTGCTATGAAGACAAAGGCACAGAAGCAGAATTTTGAAGTTGCAAAAAAAGATGCCAAGCTTAGAGCTAAAACAACAAAAAATCAACAGAAGGAGAGCGGTACAAATCAAGGTATGATTCCAACTGAATTACCTAGATACACCCTTGTTGACATGTTTCAATTGCTTAGTCAAGTGAAAGTTTTTGTCCCTTTGCTTGAAATGATGAGAATAGATGAACATAAGCAAAAAGGCAGTAGCCCGTATCAATGGTGCTACTATAGCCTGTAATGATTTAGTGGTGCCCACTCCACCCAAAGTGAGTGAGAAGGAAAAGAAAGATAAAGAAGTTGAGGGAGTGATTATTGAGATCCCTCATATTTTTCTAGGAAATTCAGTCACAGCTTATCTCGGAAAGATAGACCCATTCTTCCTCACCATGATTGTTAAGGGAAATTTTCTAAAAAAATGTATTATTGATTTTGGAGCATCCAATAACATAATGCCCGCCAAGATTATGGAGGCATTGGGACTAAAAGTTGACAATACCCATGGCAAATGTTATGCTATCTATTCAAGATAAGTCCCTATGACCGATGTTATTAATGAGCTTCCTTATAGATTAGCAGCTTACCCTGAGAAAGAGTTTAAGATGAGTGTGGTGGTAGTAGATATCCCAACTAATTATGGAATGTTGCTATCTAGGAAATGGAGCGCTTCCATGGGAGGTAGTATGCATGTGACATGTCTTATGCCACCTTTCCTATTGATGGTAAGGATGTTCAAGTGGTACAAGAGCCAAAGGTGCCACATATGTTAGAGCATGCTCCTGAGGATGATACAATTTTGTTTATAGATACCAACATCAATGAGTTTAAGGTGGAAGAGGTTCCAAGAGAAACTGACAGGAGCCCTGCACCAATAGAAAATGAAGTTACAAGACTATCTGATAAGGATGGACTATGGAAGATGTACTTTGATGGTGCAAGCTCCAAGGAAGGGTTTCGTGCAGGGATATTATTAGTGTCGCCTAGTGGCAATACATACAAGTTTTCTTTCACTTTATCCTTTGTCTATAAAAACAATATGGTGGAATATGAAGCTCTGTTAGTGGGATTAAGGCTGGCTGAAAAGCATAGGATAATGAAGTTGATGGTAATCAGTGATTCTGAGCTAGTGATATCCCAAGTAAGAGCCAGATATGCTTGCAAGAACAACAAACTGAAACAATACAGAAATGTTGTCTGGGATTACATTGAATAGTTTGATGCTTTTGGAATCGACTGGATGGAGAGAGGACAGAATACAGTGGCAGACTTACTTGCAAATATTGCATTAAGACCAGATGATATAACTTTTGCAAGTATCTCTAAGGTTGAGATACAAGCAAAGCCATCAATTCCTGACAATGTACATAATTGGCAAATCTTCAATGATGATGAAGATATTTTGAAGTTTTTGAAATGTGTTGATGAATATAAAGGTCAGGAGATTGACTTTGGGGCATTCGTTGAAAATATAGATGGGAAGGATACTTGTAATGTCCCCTTTTCATCAATAATTAGTTTAGGAGCTCACCAGCCTATTCCGGAAGCCTGTAGGCTTGTTGAGGTGAAATTAAGGTTTCCCTTCTTGGAGGGTTTGTTGGCATTTATATGAATTTAATATTTACAGTAGGTTCTATTTTTGGCAGAATCTCAGTTGTCAGCACTTCAATTAGTTTTCTCTTCAGTTGGGGCAATAAGGTGATTTTTAGTTCTAGCTTTAAAAAACTCTATTTGGTGAAAAGTTGAATTAAAGGCATTAATGTTATATTATTCAGTTGACCCCTTGGCCTAGTGAAATAACTTCTAGTTGTGTTTAAAAGGTGGTCATGAAGGGGGACACCTTCATTAAGGAATAACTAAAACATTTAATAAAAGCTTTCTAATGCCTTGAAGTCGGACGCCACTTTGGAGGAGTTTTATTATTTTTGAATTTGAAAATATTTCAAATGGTTGTTGGGCGTCCCAATCTTGGAATCTGAAGAGTCGTCACTATTTCTATAAAAGTGAAGTTTTGCTCCAGCTTTGATCATTCAATGTTTATGCTATTGTTATGTTGTCGGAATGACAACTTGGTTTTTACTTCGAGAGATGCTTACCTCCTAGTTCTAATCCAATTTCGTGTTTGAAAGACAACACCTAGTTGGTATTATTGTTGCTTCTCATCCAGAATAGCAGATTGAGCCTTGTAGTTGAAGATTTTTGGAGTTTTGACAATTTTGGAGTTGTTGGTTCATCTACAGCTGAAGTCGACTTTTGTCCACATCTTTTGGATGACATTTAATTTTGTTTTGGGTATTGGTGATTAATGTTTGTTGACCATGGGCAACCTTTCTCATAGAAGATGAGAATTTATTATGAAGAATCTGATTTTTAAGAGCCAAATCGCCCTTTCAGCCAGGCCGTACCTTCATGCTTGGCATTGGAATCCGTGCCAAATAAATAAGGATGCTTTGATGCAATTTTATGATCTGATTTTGGGTGCCATCCTCCTAGAAGACCTTTGCACTTCGTTTCAGTCAATTTAGAGGTAAATTCATGAAGTTATGAGCATTTCTTTGATTTCCAGCTTGCTGGTTCACAGTTTCAGTCTGCTGGTTTTTGTTATCAAACCTCATTAAATTCAGAATTTGGCTTCCTTTTCAGTCCTTGGGAGTTTTAAACATTGCTATATTCATCCTTTTTATATTTGCGTTCATTCTATTATTGTAACACTCGTAATTTGCAAATTCTTTCAATTGTAAGATTGAGAATTAGTAGTACTAATCCGACCATCATTATTATTGCAATTACTTGTGATTTCTAATGCAAATACTTTAACCCCTAGATGGTTTACCGCAAGTGTGGAGGAAATTAACTTGTATCTACATCTATCACCCACTATTAAGCAGAGAATTCCCACTGTTGAGTGGAGTCTACCGCAGCGGATGAATTGTTTTATTTGTAATTTTTTTCCCTCACTAAATTAGTGGAAGTGTAGAAAATCTCCCATGGCTGGTTATCTGCCTAAGTTTATTTCAGTTTTGTAATAAGTCCTCCGACATATGCTATCACCTCGCCTTCCAAGGATCTCAGTGAACATTCTTGGCGTTGAGTTTAATTCTTCTCTCAATTGTAATCAGTTCAGTTATTGAGTTAAGTAGATCCTAGGGATCTTCTGACCATATGCCCGCCCCTCCTCCCTTATCGAGTCTTAGGGTGCATTCTTGGTTAGAGTTACTATTCCGCATCGTTTTGGTTTGGAGTTAGCCTTAACAGGTGCATGGTTGCATTGTATTTGATATTAAAAATCAAGAAAAAATTGAGAGGGTATCTTTCAATGGTATTAGAGCATAAGTTCCTGCCATCCTGTGACTTTTAGCCATTCAATTGACAGATGAGTGATAGAGAAAACAGATATTTTGTCAAAAATCAGGCTAGATCTCAGATTCAGTTTCCACCAATGCCAGAAGCAGGCATTGTCAGAAGCTTTGAGGGAAACTGGGATAGCAGTTGAGAGCATGTCAGATAGTGCAAGACAGGCCATGGAGGAGAGAGAAGCTAGAATGGAAAAGAAATTTGATGGAATGATAGACTTGATGGCTAGGTGGCTGGAAAGAACGGATCAGCAAGCTATTCAAAGCAATTCACAACCCCAAAATAATCACACTAGAGAGAATAGTGGAGTAAATGGAAATAATAGTAACAACAGTCCAAAGAACAATGGGAGAGATAGGATTGTTGGTTAGCATATTGCAACTTCTAGAGGATCTTCCTCTAGACCTCTTTTTCCTACTTTCACTCCAAGGGAAGAACAACCTCAAGTGGAGGCAACAACACCTTTTGCTGATGATGCTTGGCAATCTTATATGGAGTATATTTCTCAACCACCTGATATGAGAGATGCTTGGACCTTTGATCAATACATGAATCAAAGGAGTAAAGACAGGGTGGAAGAAATGAGCATCGACCTCCTATGGGTCCCAGAACTGATTATCAACAAGTTTTGGGGAAGGTGACTTTAGCTCATTTTGATGGGAGTGATAAATGTACTGCCAGGTCATGGGTGCAGAAGTTGGACAATTATCTCTTTCTTAGATCAATGCTTGAAGAAGATGCAATCAAATTTGCTACATTGCATTTGGAGGGAGCTGCTCACGAATGGTGGTATCACGGTTTGGTCACTCTTGGCCATAACCTTATTCACACCTATGAGGAATTCACAAATAAATTGATAGACAGATTTGACACCAAGGATCCTGAAGTGATATTCTGAGAATTGGCCCAATTGAAGCAACATGGAACTCTTGAAACATATGTTGTTGATTTTCAAAGATTGTCAGTAATGGTGCCTAACATTACTGAAAGAAGATTGGTTGTTTTGTTCACTGAAGGTTTGATGAAGCCATTAAAGGGATGGGTCAAAGCTTTCGACCCTCCAACTCTGGATGAGGCAATCAAAAAATCTAGGAGTATGGAATTGGCTGCCCCTAAGCCAAAATTTCAGTTTAAACCTTTCAAGAACAATAAGAAGAAGCTTCGTTCAAGTCAGCCCAATAAGTACCCCCAAAAGATGTCAGATGAACTCCGTGATCAGCTTAGAAAAGAGGGAGTTTGCTACACTTGTCGTGAGCCTTGGTCAAAGGGTCACCGTTGTTATGGAAAAGGCAAAACACATCGAATGGAGGGCTATTCTGATTATGGATCAGAATCTAGTTCATCTAATCAGCAAGTAGTGATGGTGAAGAAGCTCCAGAAGATAAGCTAGAGATGGGAGATGGTAGTGCCTTTGCACAACTCTCAAGTTTTCAAAAGAATGAATCATTTCAAGTTCGTGGAGTGGTTGGTTCTCAAAGGATTGTTGCTCTAATTGACATAGGAGCAACGCATAATTTCATTGACAAAGGATTAGATGTCAAGAGGGGATTGAAGACTGAAGAGTTTGAAGGATTCAAGGTAATGGTAGCAGATGGTTTTACCATATCATGCACAAAGAAAATTCCTAACATTTCCATGCAATTGGTAAATTATGAGGTAAAAGATGATTTTTATGTTGTTGGCATTGGTGATACCGATGTTGTTTTGGGAATACAATGGTTGCGATCTCTTGGAGAGATCACCTTGAATTTGCAAACTATGGAATTGAAATTCCAAGCTGATGGAAAGAAGGTTGTTTTGAGAGGGATGTCCAATGGAGGCCCTCGAATTGTGTCTTTGAAAAGAATGGAGAGGCTGATTCGTCATGATCAAGTTGAATGGGTAGCAGAATGTATGGTCCTACCAGCTGACCCAATAGTGAAGAAAAGGCAATATCCCCCAAATATTCAAGCCTTGTTTTCTAAGAAGAGCAAAGTCTTTGGCGATTTACCTCCTGGGAGACCTCTTGAAAGAGGTAGTGGGCATGTGATTGAATTAGAAGGAAGAGCAAAGTTTGTCATCACCACACCATATCGCTATCCAAAGAAGCAGAAAGATGAAATTGAGAAGGCCATCAAGGAGCTATTGGAAATGGGATTTATTTGGCCAAGCAAAAGTCCTTTCGCTTCAGCAGTGGTGCTGGTCAAAAAGAAAGATGGCACAATGCATATGTGTGTTGATTATCACGCATTGAATCAGAAGACAATCAAGAATAGATATCCTATTCCTAGGATAGATGAGCTTATTGATGAGCTCCATGGGGCTATATTTTTCTCGAAGATTGATCTTCGTTCAGGCTATCATCAAATCAAGATGGAGGAGGTGGATATAGAGAAGACAGCTTTTAGATGCCATTTTGGGCATTTTGAATTCCTTGTCATGCCATTCGGTTTGACTCAAAGCAGCTTGTTTGAACCAATAGGACATGATGATCTCAGGCTCATGTGTTAAGACACAATAACTGATTAAACTTCCGAGTCGAGCTTATATGAGACCGGATGATGACAAGAGGAAAACAACCTTGGCATTCTATCGTTTGCATAAATTCATAGAAGTCCCTATGGAAGTAGACCAATTCGCGCAAGACAAGATATCATCACCTCCATCGCAACGGAAAACCCTAAACTCAAGTCCATTCTGAACCCAAACCAAAACCACTTGAGCGGACAACTCAAGGGAAGAAACACCAAAACCAAAAACCCAAAGGGCAACAAACCAAAACCAAAACCCAAAAGGGAAAGCGGGAACAAAACAACCTAATCTACTATGTACAAAGTAGGATCCAGGAGGGAACCTACGCTTGGAAATAATGCTTGAGGAACTGCCCATTGACTGGCAATGGGATATCCTCTCCTGTTAGCGTTTTCAATCTGAATGCATTATCTCCCAGGATCTCAGAAACCTGATACGGGCCCAACCACAATTTGTCGAACTTGTCGTGATCACCTCTTCTTTCGTGGGCCTTATCCCAACATAAAACTAAATCTGAAATCCTGAAGGCCTTGACCTTGGCCTGCTTGTCGAACCATCTTTTCACGACTCCTTGGTGCTTAGCCAGATTTTCCAATGCCTCATCTCTTTTCTCCTCCAAGTGCATCAACTGAGACAACCTGACTTGAATTCGGTCTTCGCCTTCCAGATACTCCTGAATAAACTGAAGAGTAGGGATCCTTAATTGAACTGGGAAGACGGGGTCTTGCCCATACACCAAATGGTAAGGAGATGTTCCCAAAGAATTCTTCGTTCTAGTCCGGTCTGCCCACAAGGCAAACCTCAATTGTGTGTGCCAATCCTTGGGGTTCTTATCCAACAGTTTCTTGATAGCATTCAGCAAATTCTTATTTGTGGACTCTGCAAGTCCATTTCCTTGTGGATAATAATTTGAGGAGAACTTCAGTGCAATCCCATACTCAAACGCCCAATTTGAAAACTTCAATGATGAAAAGGCGGGGCCGTTGTCGCACACCAAAGCGTGGGGGCATCCAAACCTTGTAATAATATTCTCTTCGAGGAACTTAATGACTACATCTGTGGTAGAAAGCTTGAGAGCTTGAGCCTCTGTCCATTTGGTGCAGTAGTCTGTGGCTGTCAGTATGTACCTGTGTTGCGCCGAGGACGGTGGGTTAATCATTCCAATAAAGTCCAACCCCCACTTGGCAAACGGCCTGACCTCAATCACTGGCTGCAAGGGCATAGCCGGATTTTTTTCTCTGTATGCAGCTGTTTGACAAATGTGGCAAGTCTTCACATGCTCATAAGCATCCTTAAAAAGTGTGGGCCAATAATACCCAGCCCTTGAAATCTGATGAGCTGTGGCCAAACCACCTCCGTGACCTGTCCCGAATTTCTCGTGGAAATGTTCCATAAGCTGCTTAGCTTCTCTTTTTCCTACACATCTCAAATATATACCTTCGTGATTTCTTCTATAAAGTACTGATCCCTGCAGCATGAATCTCTGGCTCTTCATTCTTAAAGCCCTTCGTTGCACTGGATTCAAATGTGAAGGACACCTGTGGTTCAACAAATAGTAAACAGTGTCATCGTACCATTCCCCTGGGGACACCTCTTCCAGTATATATGTTTGTTGTACCAGCCCAGGTCCTGCCATGGCGATCGTTTGTGCCAATGCTTGTCCTCGGACTAACTTCATCGGCTGTATCTCTATGTCATATTCTTGCAAGCTAGCGACCCACTTGCCTCTTCTCTCTCCTAGTTCATTTTGCATCAGTAATGTCTTTACTGTGGCATCTGGAACTATTGCATGTACTTTGCTCCTTAGGATGTAGTGCCTGAACTTCTTAGCTGCTTTTACTAGAGCATAAGCTTGCTTTTCTACATTGGCGTACCTTAATTTTGCTTCCTTCAATGGAGTACTCATGAAAGCAATTGGGTGTTCATCCTTTTCTTCTGCTCTCTGGGTCAAGACCGCTGCGCAAGTGTGTTCTGAAGCAAAGGAGTACAAGTAGAATGGTTTTGAGTAATCCGGACTAACTAGCACCGGAGCATCTACTATTGCTTGCTTGATTTCTTCGAACGCCTTCTTTGTGAGAGGGGTCCATTCTATCTTTGCATCCTTTTTCAGCATTTCATTTAGTGGTCTGACAATCTCGGCGAATCCAGTTATGAATTTTCTCACAAAATTAATCTTGCCAAAGAAAGACCTCAACTCTTTCTGACTCCCTGGCATGCCGATCTTTGAAATTGCCTCAATGCGGTCTGGGTCAATTGATATGCCCTGTTCTGAGAGGACATGTCCTAACAATTTTCCTTCGGTGACTCCGAATACGCACTTCTTTGAATTGAGAGAAATACCAAATCTTTTGCATCTCTGGAAGATCTTTCTCAAGTCTTCAACATGATCCTCCCTCTTTTTGGAGAACACTGTCAAGTCATCCATGTATATAATAATGCATCTTCCAACTAAGTCTCTGAAAGCGATGTCCATAGCTCGTTGAAATGTGGCCCCGGCGTTGATTAGGCCGAAAGGCATTCTTCTGTAAGCGAATGTTCCCCACTTAGTGGTGAAAGTTGTTTTCAGTCTATCTGCTTCTTCAACCATCACCTGGTTGTAACCTGAATAACCGTCCAAAAAGGACATCATCTGGGAACCATTTACAATCTGCAAAACCTCATCCAACGAGGGCAAGGGATAGTTATCCTTCTCGGATGCTCTGTTTAGGTTGCGGAAGTCAACACATAACCTTATCTCTCCGTTCTTCTTCCTGACGGGCACTAGATTGGCGACCCACGTTGAGTGCCTTATTGGGAAGATTATTCTGGCCGAAAGGAGCTTCCTTACCTCCTGATATATCAATGGTTCCAATAGCGGGTTCACCGGCCTTTGTCTTTGCCTGAATGGTTTATTTCCCGGCTTCAACGGGATCGTGTGCGTGATCAAGGTAGTGTCGTATGTCTTTAAGTCTTTCGTAGCCCCAGGCTACCACGTCAGAGAACTCTCTCAATGCTTGCACTATTCCTTCTCTTTCTTTTGGGGTACACACTTTTCCCACAAATACATTCTTTACTTGCTCACTAGTTCCCAAGTTGATTGTCTCACATTCATCCCCTTGGGTGCTTTGATTCCGACTTAGTTTATCAGGGTCAAAGAGTCTTTCTAACTCCACCATGCCCCTAGGAATGACATTTGTCTTCAAATTTAAGATCCCTTCGGTGTCAAATTCCGCTTCTTCGGTTTCTTCTTCGTCTATAATCTGTGCTTCAAACACCCCTGAGTTAGTCAAGAATTCCAAAATCTGCTTATCATCATCAAACACCTGGAAATTCTTTATATTATCTGGAACTGAAGGTGTGGAGATCAATTCAACTGTGAACTTCTTTAGACCCTCCAACTCTAATGGCTCTAGTGAACTGGCCGCCTGCGCGAGAGAATTAGCCACTGGATTTTTAGCTCTGTATACTTGCTTGATATTGAATGCATCGAAGCTTTCGATCAAGTCCCAGACTCTGTTCCGGTACCGTCCCAATCTCTTGTCGTGGCAAGCATACTGTTTTCTTACTTGGCGGACCACTATGTTGGAATCTCCAATGGCATGTACAATTTTGGCACCTTTCTCTATAGCGAGGATCAACCCATGAATCAAAGATTCATACTCAGTAACGTTATTGGTGCAAGGGAACTGGAGCCTACAAGCACCTAGATATGCCTCTCCCTTGGGGCTGATGAGTTCAAACCCTGCTCCATTCCCTTTGTTAGACTTTGATCCATCAAATCTCAGAGTCCAAACTTGATCTTCTATATGAACGCTATGGGTATTGGGACCATTTTTCTCCATTGCGGGCTCAATCTTCTCACTTTCTACCCATTCCTTTGTCAGGGAGCTTTTCTTCTTATTTATTTCTTCTAGTTCTTCCACCAAAGAGACTTGTGGAACTCTCTTTGAAACTTCTTCAATGGCCGTTCTGCACATGGCGCATGTGAATTCCGGGTGGAATGCCTCATGGATCCTACACCAATTGGGCATTAACATACTGCTGATGGAAACATTCTTCCCTGATTCCATCTTTTGCTTGACATTCTTTAGCACAAAGTTTCTAAAATTTTCAAACATCCCCTCACCATCGCTTGAATCATCTTCAATCAATATTTCAGTAGAGGGAGACGTACCTTCCAAGTGTTTTTCTTGATTTACACTTTGCAACATGAGGACTTCCTGTTTGACTATGCTTGTACGAACCCAAATCAGTCTCTGCAAACAATACCTCATTGTTATCACCATATTCAGTAATCATCAACCGGAGCCGTGGTGTGCTTTCCACTCTTATTTGGTTAGGGATTCCCCTCCAAGGCAGCCACATGTGAGAAAAGTCGGTGGCGATATACCCGTTCAACTTTCGGCACCAGTCTCTGCTAAGCAGCATGTCGTACCCATCTGGTATATCTACAACGGAAATATCAATACGGCCTTGGATTCTAGGATCCGCGGCTAGCTGCATGTGAATGTCGTTTAGTTCCCCAACAACAGGAACTTCAGTCTTATCCAATTGAGTCACTTTCTTGTTCGTGTGGAGCGGGATCAGGCCCAACCTTTCGCATACCTTCAAAGGCATGACGTTGCTTGAAGCTCCGGAATCAATCAAACAATTGTGTAACATTTTTCCGAATATCCTGACTGAAACCAAGAATGGGGCTGGTTCATCCTTCCCTTGATAAAACACTACTGGTTTTCTTCTTTCATCTGCTACTTCATTTTTCCTTTCATCTTTATGGTCCGACTGGACTTGCTTGCCTTGAGTCATATTTCTCGCATTCTGTTTCTGCTTCACGGCATCATCAGCTTGAGAGCTTTTCTCAATCTCGGCCTTTCCAGGAGTGCCTGTAGAATTTAATACCATACCCTCAAAGTTCTGATATTGTTGTGGTTCCTCCCAAGAATCGTAGGAGGTTTGTGGCACACTTTGCACCACATTTGTGTTCTGTGCAGGACGGGGCTGCGTGACAACCTGGGGGTGTCTTGGCACGTTAGGTGCCTCTTGCGAAGTGCTTCTTGTGGTGGGGATTTCAGTCAATGTCCCTAAGAGAGTCTCTCTTACTTCTTGGACCTTCATCAACTCATAGAGTGGTAAACTGACCTTTATCTTCTTAAATTCTTCCAGTACAAAGGAGCTCAGCTTTCTTATATCTTCTCTAGGAGAATTCTCCTTTTGTCCTCGGATTAACTGGTAAACTGGCTGTTGAGGCATTTGCGGTCCATTTGATCTTGCTTGTGTGGGCCCCTGTTGTCTATATTCCGGAGAGTCTTTGGGTGCCATTGGCACGTTGCTCGCATTAGGATGCGGCGGAGTAGAAAAGTTATTTGGTGGCGTTGACGAAGTCAATGGTTCCCTTTGAGGATAACCTCTTTGATACACTTTAGGGGGCCCACCATCAGTAGTCTGGAGAGCTTGCACTTCCCTGATTCCTTCTACCAAGACACTGTTGTTAAGAGGCGGGAAACTATAGCCGTCTCTGCTTAGGGGCTCATCTGGTGATGCGTACGTGACATGAGCCTCTGAAGGCGTTTGAGCCTCTGGCGTCCCCACGGGACCATTTGCCGAAGCTGGTGGAAACCTCTGATTAACCGACGGAGGTGTATAACTTTGGAATTCAGGTGGAAACTTGAAGTCTTCCAAGATCAGGGCTTGATCATACCGGGGTGTTGGAACTATTTCATACCCCGTGATTGGAGGATTCTCCACTGGTTCTGTATTTTTCACTTCTCCTCTGAAGATGTCAGCAGCGACTTGGAACTCGTGGCATTGCAACTCAGAGTGCTGACTAGTGTTGTGCAATCTACACCATCCTGACAAGGCGGCCTCCGCCAGGTATACTCTGTCTGCCGGACGGTTCTCAGGAGGCGGTGGGTTATCCAGCGGTGTAGGAACACCTCCATTGTTGGGTCCCGTATTCCAGGATCTCTTCTGGAATCCTTGATTGTTATTTCTATACCCATGATTGTTCTCCTGATTGTATCCTTGATGAGCATCATGGTGATGATTCGGAGGATTATTCTGATATCCTCGGTTAGCACCTTGGTGTGCTTGATTGTTCCTTTGCATGGCTTGAATCTGATTATTTTGATTTCTGAGGTATGTCACCTCAGTTGACAGCTTCTTTACTTGTTCCACCAGACCTTTTATTTCATCTCTTTCCTCTTGAGTCTGTGTCGACGGTACTGTGTTTTGCAGATAGACCGGCTGTGCGACTGACGCTTGAGATGAAGGTACTCCAGGGTGGAGAACCAACTGATTTGATGGCGCGGTTGCCTGGTAAGATGGTTGTGGAACTGGATTTAATGCTGGAATTTGCTGATTCCAGGTTTGTATCTGACCGCTCGCAGAACTTAAGCCAGTGTATAGTGAGGGACCAGTTGTATTTTGTCCCATGTTCTGGCTCACTTCAACTGCTTTAGCATAAGCTAAGTTCATATCGGCGGGAGCGGGGTGAGCTTCTCTCACAAACATTGCAGTTAAGGGGTCCAAAGCGGCGTAGTAGCTTTCTCTAGCATCCGTGATAGTGTAAGGAGTTCGTAATCTTGTGAGAGCCTTCTGGAATCTATTGTTAAACACATGAATGGGCTCTTTTTCCTGCCTCCTTACTTCTACAAACTGTCTGAACAATTCTGCGGGAGTGATGGGAATACCAAACTTTCCGATGAAGGCCGTCTTCATCTGTTCCCATGTTCTGATTGAACCGACTGGCAAATGTATGAACCAATAATGGGCCTCTTCCCCCAAAGAATAGGGGAACAACCTGCAAGCTACATCTGCGTATGCAATCTGCCTATTGCGTAGGTGGTCTTCAAACATTTTGATGTGATCCTCAGCAGTGCGGTTTACGTCGTGGACGTGGAACTTGGAGCAAAAACTCTCTGGATTCTTTGGCATGTCGTGATAGTCGGCAAACTCCAGCGGAGATGGGTTGGTAACCAACCAGGTAGCACCATTTGCAACTGGCTGAGCCATTGCTTGCCTTCGCCGATATACAGCTGTTGGAGTCGTTCGTTGCTGCTGCTGAATTGCTATTGGTGTGGTATCTCGGGCGGGTCCTTGCTGGGCAAACCTTGAAATGCTAGGCGGAGTTCTGAATAAGCTCGAGACCTCTTCACCGCTTACTGCTTCTTCACTTGATTGAGCTTCTTCGTTTGATAAAATTTCTTCACTTGAGGGAACTTCCCCGTCTGATCGGGTACCTTTCTTCTTCCTTGTTCTAGTAGGTAGCTCTAGCTCTACAAGTTCCTTGGTTGAGCTGGGTGCAGACCTCAAAATTCTCTTCAACTTATCCGGCGAGAAAGAACTGATGCGATCCAGGATGAAGCTGCTTCTTTCACTGGCGAGGCACGGGAGCAAGTGGTTGTCTTTGATTCAATAAATCTCTCTCAATAGCAACTTGGATCTCGATAGCTTTTTCTTCTTCTTCTTGCAACACCAAGCTCGTCCGCATGTACTCAGCTGCACTTCTCTTTGTTCTCCACGCGAGGTTGTTCAATCCTGAAAGAATATCTTCTTGATCGTCGTTGAATCCCAAATTTGGCTGTAGCCGCGGAGATATCCCTCTATGAGGTAGCACCATCTTGGTACATTACACTTTTATAATTTCTTTTGCTTCACTATAAAAGTAGGTGGCCCTCCTTCTAGCGCCAATTCTGTTGACGTGCTTTTTATGACAGCGCCAGCACAGAATAAAGTTGCCCAACGGTCACTCTATTCTCTCTTGATCAAAGTGTCCCACATGCTAAGATTGCTTGAAAGTTCATGTGTTCGACTCCAAGGTTCCTTTTATCGCGAATAGACTCAGTTGGTTGATGTGTTTTGCTGGTTATTTCAAGGGGACTTACGTAGTTGTTCGACTCTGTGAAGCAATTAGGACATGAATGATTTGGCAATATGTTCTGGTATCTAGACTGACTCGAAAATGCAGAATTTAAAGGGGATAGGGATAGGGATTCTACAAATCTATTTCTAAAGGGTGGAGGACGAAGATCGACTTAAACAATCTTCAAACCAAACTTTGCTTTGTCTCCTTTCGAACAACTCCGACAAAGTTGGTGCAATCTTCAAAGGATGAGAAAAGTGTTCAAACTATGACGCAACATGTTCATACCGTCAATACGACGCATACAAACATATGAACCATAATCGAAGTTAAGTGCTGATACTCCAGTTGACCACGCAAGGCGAACTTACCATCAGTAAGCCCGCTAGTGGTATGGATGAAGAAGATATGCTCAAATCACAACGCCACACTCCACAATTAACAACTACTTGCATGAAATAAAAATCTATTTTACTCTATCTACCTTGAATTGGAAAGACGAAATGGCCTTGCTAGCTACTCATAACAAAGAAGAAATCACCAATCAATGAAACTCTTTGTATTATGAAAAGTGTTCACAACAACCTTTTACAAAACTTTCAAAGGAAAGTTTTCTTCCCTCCTCAATCTAAAGCTAACTTCTAAGCTAAAAGCTATATGACTTCTACTCTCTAGCTTTGATTCAACTCCAATTCTAATCTCTATCTAATAGATTACAAATGAGGGGGGATGCCCCTTTTATAATAAGTCCAATTCAGTGGACGGTTCAGATCAAATTACAATGAAGGGCTCAGATCGAGCCACATATGCCCTGATTAGGGTTTCTGCCCTAAAAACCGCCACAGAGAGGAGAGGGCAATGAATGCACAGAATATTCTCCACTCCCCTGCAGGAATCATAATGAGCAATTAATGCCCACTACCATCATCAA